>CALNXK010000053.1:547500-570000 GCA_942486035.1 Porites lobata | reverse complement strand
TTTTAATGGGTGTTTGATGAAAGGTGTTTAGTGCTGCAAATAAGGTGGACAAAGTACTAAACCATTAGGAGGCAGAAATTCTTTATAGCCTTGTGCTTCACATTATAGAAAACCTTAAAAGCTGATGACGAAGAGTTAGTTTGAGTTTGAATACATTTAAATAAATGTTAACTTTTGCCAAAGGTGAATTTCTGGTTTTAATTCTTTGTGTCATGTTATGTTCTCGGGCAAACAGACAACTGCACGCAAGATGGCGGATCAACTAAGAAACTGTATTAATCCAAGAGCACATGAGTTTTACAGTAACCGCATGCATACAGCAGGCTGAGTATGAATTACTGACACTATAACAAATGTAATGATACACTATAACATGTCAGTTATGTAAAGGGGCTGAAAAGTGGTGAGATGCAATTTCAAGTTGACTTGAGCCTCTGTTTTAAAACAAGGCTAAGTGGAAGATTTTCATACAAAAACATATTGTTATTCTCATGCAAATAGAACTCATTTTCACAAGAAAGGTTATGCACTTAGAATCATTTTTTGAAAGTGAGTTTTTGGAATTTCAAAAAATGGGCTATTAGCCTGGTCGAAACTTCCCATCAGAGGTTATAACTAAGGTGTTAGCAGGTAGCTAGTAGGTGTCAGCAGGGAGAGCTGACAGGTAATAAACAGACCATAAAGGTATGTGGAAAAAAGAACTTTGAGCTTCAAAAATTCAAGACTGTTTGTTGCACAAAAATATTTACTTGATTAGACATTCTTTTGCCAATTAATCTTATTAAACCCCCTGCCCCTCAACGTATAACTGTGAAAGTAAAGGACACAAAAAAGATAGGTGAAAAAAGTATCAGGTCAGGGTTAACAAGGTTTATTAGTTTATTGCAAGAACATCAACAACACGTTGACTCCATACAGTCTGTAGCTAAGAACAATAACTGAATTTGAAACATCATTTCTTCTCTTATGTTTGAGAGATCATTTCAGGGCACTTACCAAAAGGCAAAAATGGTTGGCTGAACCAGTAAATTAAATAATGAAATAGGCTTTTTATACAGCTGTACATGCTTTCAATGAAAACCGTTCACATTATTTTGGCTCATTTAGAAGTCACTACATGTGTACTTTTAAAACTGGCTGGACAGTTTTGATTTATACGTAGTACAAATATCTGCCAAGACCTATCAGTGTTGCTACTTATGGAAGGTGCCCAAAGGTTAACATTTGCTTCTTAGGTAAAACTTGAACTGCTAAAGTAATATTAACAATAAAGTGCTTGACTTTTTGTAGAGGAGATATACAAAAATGTGCTTGTCACTAACACATTATGAAGTCATAACTTTAGGCTAACTTGAATAAATGGTGAGGGGTTCTTACCCTTAGCATGAAAGAGCAAGAGCATACAACAAAGTGCTTCTAATCATAAATAATGGAAACAAAACCTACCAAAAAACCTTGGTGACTGAAGTCCATACGGCAACAATCCCAGCCCTAAAACTATGTGAAGTCAAGCCTAAAAAATGACCAGGAATCCTTGGCATTGAACATTGGTGTGAACTATTCTGCAAGTTCATTATTAAACTGGTAAGTTGAAGGTAACCCTAGTGATGGTCCACAGGTGTGGACAATAGGCCGACGAGATTTGCCTTCTAGAGTTGTAAAGGTAACAGTACCGTAATTGTCTCACACAGAATAATGTTACTCCCTGTCAAACACTGTAAAAGGCCCCCAAGATCATTGCCATTAAAGTGAAGTCAAACTTAAATAATATTAAATGACCAGGAATCCTTGGCATTGAGAATTGCTGTGAACTCTTCAGCAAGTTCATTATAACACTGGTATGTTGAAGGTAACTCTAGTGATGGTCCACAGGTGTGGACAATAGGCCGACGAGATTTGCCTTCTAGAGTTGTAAAGGTAACAGTAACTGTTTCAGACAAAATAATGTTACTCCCTGTCAAAAACTGTAAAAGGCCCCCAAGATCATTTCCATTAAGGCTCTTCACAAACCTTTTAAAATGCTCCAAACTGTTTTGCTCAGCCCCTGGTGTCGGATTTGCTGACAGCAAATTAATTACCCTTTTGGCGATAGGCTTCTTTTCATTGTAAAGTTTTTGCAGATCTTCCATAGTTTGGAATGGTGTGTAGACCCTCATTCTATTTATTATTGGGGCAAGACAATCAACAATATATCGAGGCTTCTGTACCAATTCTTGATGTGCAAGCTCATGTACTATGTTGAAAATGTTGGTTTTGGCAGGACTTTTGTAACAATTAAAGTTACTTAGCAAATCTAGCAGATCTTCATCTTTGGGGTCAAAGTCATTTCCAAGAGCCTTTTCTAAAACCTTACTCTCATCTTGAGACACGTAAGACTAAAAAGATTCAATTAAAAACTCAGGTGTTAAACTTTCCTCCCCAAAAAACACACTTGCAACAAAAGCTGGGGACAGGGCAATGGGGAAATACTTGGCAAATGAATAGCCATACACAATTAATCGGCCAATTGCCTCCCACTCCCCTTTCTGGTAATCATGCCTGACACTAGGAACTTTTTGTAATGCACCAACAGTCAAACTACTGAATCATTCATGCCAAAAGCTTGTTAAAACCTCTTTAAGTACCCCTGACCCTTTTCCTTCCTCTTCTATGCCAGTGTGTCCAATGATAGTAAAATCAACTTCATATTCTAGTACACTTGGATCCCTGAAAATATCAATCATTTCACCCTTTAGCAGAGCCCTGTGAACAGTCACAGGCTTAAATGGTCGTTCTCCATGAGATATCTCTTGACTTGCAAAAAGTGGCAAAGCTGTGGAACAATAACAGACAGAACTTGGGACTCATGTCATAAAAAGGCATAATATAACAGTTATCGTGAAAACTTCTGATGTATCACCAGCATCATGATTTCACCAAAATTTTAGGGGAAATTTCTTTGTCAGGCCATTCCAAAAATGAGGGGTTAGAAAAAAATACTGTAGTATTTTACAGAAAAAACAATTATTTTATACCTTCAAAATCATTATGATCAATAAAGGATGACATCTCCAGATCATTTGTGCATCTCCCATTGTTTTCCTCTCGAGAACTAGAAGAAGTAGCTAAGGCATGTTGCCCGTAGGAACTGGATCCACAGCTGGCTGTCACGTGAGAAATCTGATTACTATCAGCAGTACAAGGACCATCAAACACTGAATAATCAAACATACTGTCATCATCTGATTGTATGTCGATCAGATCTTCCTTGCAAGGCTTTTTCTTTTCCTGGTCTGAAACGTCTCGATCCTGATCCTGATCCTCTATTTCCCTATTCTTCGTAAAGTCTGACTCTTTGCAAATGAACAGATCAACTTTCGAGTATGGTTTTGCTAGTTCTTGTTTGTATTTCGCTACAGAGAACTTTTCATCACTGCCTGGTACTTTAACAACAGCTTTCTGATCTGGATACAACAAAATGTAGTCTTGGTCTCCACAGAAAAATTAGTCATGATCAGAGTGTTTTTTAACGGCAGCTTCGCATACCTCCCGGGCTCCAAAATCTTTACCCACTCTCAACGCCACTTTGCTCCCTCTTGCTATCGCCAACTTTCCTTCTTCGTTTTCACTGATTAAACCAACGTGAATTACAACTCTGTTGTCAATACCTCTTTTGCCTTTGGAAGTGGATCCTGTGTTGTTCGCTTTCCTTTTAAAACCTTTGTTTGGCTTGCTGAATCCGCTGCGTTCTTCGACTTTAGCGGCAAGGAATTGGGACAATGACCTCGTCGACGAAGATGAAGATGCTTGCTCTTCTTCCAGTTTACTGTCTCTTCCACTCAGCGATGTCTCTGGAACTTTTGAGCCACATTTAAAACAAAATTTGTCGCCAGAGTTCACCTTACTGCCACAAGAGACACAAAACGCCGCCATTTTTTGGCAACACGGGATCATGAATGGCGGGAAAACGCCGGTATAACGCTGGCTGACTGCTGGCGCAAGTAGCACGTGACAAAACTGTTTTTTCGATTTCCAAAATACTTTTTTGGATTTCACAACGATTCTTGGACTGTAAACTATTTTAGAGTTTTCTAAAAAGTTATTTGCGGATCCAATAAGTGTCTTAGGATTTGCAATGTTTTTTAGATTTGCCAGACTCTTCAATAATGATTTGTACAAAAATTGCGATTTCAAATAATTTTATGGATTTGCAAAATATTTTCGGATTATTGAGAAAGTTATTTGCGGATCCACAAAGTTTCTTAGGATTTGCAATAGTTTTTTAGATTTGTCAAACTTTTCGACAGTGATTTGAGAATAATATTGCGATTTAAAATATTTTTTGGGATTGGCAAAATATTTTTGGATTGTCCCTTCTCGGCTTCCGTAAATTTGTTTACTAAGGGCTGTCATCACCGAAAATTAAGCGTTATTTTCATTCTTCAAAAAATATTTCACCGGGGAAAAGCACCGAGAGATATGAGTTTGAGTTGCCATTATTTGGTGATGTTCAAGTCTCCGCGGGATAGCAGTCAAGTCAGTCACTTGACGAAACACATGTTTCCCGGTCATGTCAAATACATGCAAAAAGCGTTTCAGGATGCGACAAAACGCCCTCATGGCTACCTGTTATGCGACCTCAAACCGGAAACGCCTACTGACTTCCGGTTGCGCATAAGCATTTTCCCTGGGGAGACTCAGCTCGCCTATGTCAGAAAGGTATAAAAAAGCTCCATCGTAGTGATTGATATGAGTTGAGTATGGCCCAGCGACTAAGAAAGAACCACGATTTTCTTAAGCTCCTCGTCAAGTGTACCCCAGCTCAGCGTAATGCAATTTTGAAAGCAGCCGACGACGCTTTAGTTTGAACCATTTGTGCGTGTGTATTCAACGTACTTAAAGAAACAATCCCTGTCAGTAAACCGGCAAAGAGAAAACTTCTTAAGCACTAGAAAGCCTTGACTGCTCTAGCTGAAAAGAGTACCCCGCTAAACAAGAAAAAGCAAATCTTGGTACAACACGGAGGAAACTTTTTAAGTGTTTTGTTACCTCCCGTTCTTCGGGTGTTGAGTTCGCTTCTTACTTAAGATGAATCATACAAGACGCATGGTTCTCGTTCCTGAAAACACTCTGGAACGATTGCAGCAACGCCAGCAGATGTTAACACCACCTGTAACACAAACTCTGACAAATCTGGATAGCCAAATGGGGGATATTTTAGAAAGTAAACAGCTTGATGATGAGGAAAAGGCGAAGCTTTACAATCAGGTGTTGCAACGGTACTTGACTTATTACGATCAGCGGAAAGGCCAGCCTCTCCATGCGAGGTTAACGACCCCTAAAACAACAGAAACCCCCAAACCAGTTGAGAACGCAGAATCTACAGAGGAAGCTTCTCCAGATAATTCTCTTCCAACAGCAGTAGAGCAGAAGGTCATGAAAAGTATACCCAAAATTTACAAAGCTGGGGCTAGAAAGTTGTTGGATAAAATTTAAAAACACCAGGATGTGTTGCATTGGAATGATAAAGGAGAGCTGTTGTATGAAAACAAACCAATCCCAGGTTCTCATGTGGTCGACCTAGTTAACGACACATTGCGTCACCGAAAAGGATTTCAGCCAGTGGGGTGGTCCGTGTTTGCGAGGGGCCTGGCGCGAAGGAATGTCCCCGAAAACTTGGTTCGTAATCCCCAACGTCAGAGTGCCGTAAGAGAGTTTAAAGCAAGAGTGAGAGAGGAGACCCCAGAGAGTTCTTCGCGTTGGCTACCCACCCCACCTGTGACGTTATCTTCTGTCAAAAAGCAGAGGCGCAGAGTCGAGAGTCCTCGCTCTCAGGCTGTTCGATGCTTACGATTATAAATCATGACAAGAGCCTTTTTTATTGTGAAACACAAAACTTTATTTTGCTCATTCAATAAAATGTGTTGAAAAGAAATTACATGGTTTCTGTTTACTGAACTTAGTGTTGTGCTTTTGCTCTTTGCATGTTTACATCAGTACGATATTTCGGAAAACTTATAGGAAAATGTTTTTCAATAAATCGTTTTACAAGACTATCATTTTTACTTGTGTTTTTAGAAAAACGACGGACAATAATACTCATACTTATTTGCCGACTACGATATAAAGCAAAATACAAACAGTAATGTCCGTAGACTTTTGAATAGATGCTTTGTAATGTCACAGTATTAAAAGTCCACTGGTTAGAATTGTTGTTTAAAAAGGTAGTAAATGTTCCTGAGTATTTGCTGGGTGGTGATCCGTAAGAATCGAAAAATTCTCCCTCTTGCTCCTTGGTGAAATAAAACGCCACCCAATGCGAACCTGGCTTGTCACTCGTAACCACATTGGCGATAAACAGGGCTGGGTAATGTGAAACACTTGCAGGAAGCAGGTCTGAGGGATACACGCCTTGAAACACACCTCGTGTAAATTTATCCTTTCTCAAAATAAGGGTCAGTTGAGTAGTGTCCATTTTTAGTTTGTGTAGTCGAACAACACGATAAGGTTAACCGTATTGGCCAGTGTTTCCTTGAAATGAAGCTCAGCGCGCAGGTTACCTTGCTTTATTAGCTCAGAATGGTCACCTGGGCAGTGGTATGGGGACAAGTCAAGGCAGAATGCTGTGTAACCAGAGCCATAATCGCTTCCACTGATCTGATTACCCGCATCTTGGGATAGCTTTCCAGTACCTGAGAACAGACTTTGATAGCCCGCTATTACATTTTGACCTCCAGCTTCGTCAAAATTCAAGAACAGGGGTTTCCGAGGAATTTGCTCTCCGTCCAGATAGACACCCACTTGAGTTAGATTGTGGTGTTTGAAGTTGAACGGGTTGGTACTGTAAGTTCCATTATATGCCTGGGTATCCACTAAGACCAGCACGATTCTTTTGGGGATATGACCCAAAAAGATGTTGTCGGGGTTGAAACTGCTAAATCCTCTTGGAATAGACAGCACTTTACAATTACAATTTGGGGAGGCAGCGTGGCCGAGTGGTCAACGCGTCGGACTCGCAATCCGGCGGTCCCGGGTTCGAGTCTCGCTCTGGCCACTTGCTGGATTTGTGCTCGGTCGTCCCGAGTTCAAATTCCCGGCCACGCTTGTAAATAGCCAACTGGTTGCCTTCTGCCAGTTGGGGTTTTTAATCCTTTATGTTGTATTTGAATTATTTGTTTCTAAATATTTGAGTGGAGTGCCTGTAAATTAGCTGACTAGCTAAGTGCACCTTCCACTATAAACATGCCTTTAACTTAACTTTAACTTAACTTTTTTACAATCTATTCGGCGAACCGGGTACTTGGCGCTGGAGTGTTTCAGTGCAGCAGCATGGCCAAGTATAATAGAAGAGGCCAATTTCACCTTGCGAACGAACAAGATGGCTTCTGTGGTTACCACCGTGAAAGTTGGATCGGCTGCTGATGACATCAGACAAAACGAGTTCTTGGCTTGGTTCAGTTTGATTCTTAAATTCACTCCATTTAGCATCAACCGGTCTTGAAAGAAAATGTCGCTATGAATGGGCCCCATCATATCCACAATATGACTTTCTTTGGTGATTTCATAGCGAACCTTTAACCCCTTGTTTGCGGCATCGTCTGCAGCCACAGGATTGGCAACATCCATTTTTCCAGGGGTATCTTTGTAAAACATGGCCATAGAAAGTTGACTTGTTTTTGCTTCTTCTCCGTAGTTTAGCAAGGTTTCGATCATGGCGCGATAAGGGTAGGTATTGGTGGATGGAGAAATCAATCGCTCGTTTAAGGAAACGTCCACTTGCGAAAAAAGGGAGTGTAAAAACAGGTTTACGGGACCTACTTTGTGTATCGGCGTCTATGGCGGTTCCATTTGCTTTTGTGATCTTGGCTTTCACTGCAAATAACTGAGTACGTGCCAAGTCCAAATACTCGTCTCCGGTTCCCGAAACATAAAATTCGATCGGACCACTGTCCGTGATGTTACTGATGGGGTGGTACTCGATCCATTGCACTTTGGTGATAGAGGTTTGTGTTGCAGGAATCGTAAAGAGATCCAACTCTGATTTCGTGCATTCCTGAGACTTGTGATGCACAAAGGCCATAGTTACTTCCAGAAAGAAAATTTCTCTTTGGGCTTCTTTTGCTGCGGAGATGTTTTTGCCTTCTTGGCTGGAGGCCAAGTGATTTTCGTTCCTTTCGCTTTTCTTTTTATAGATTTTTTGCCAGCTCCTGATTGTCCCTGCAATGAGTTCTGGGAAGGTAGACCGAGGGCTTGTTTCTTGCGCTTGTGGACTGCTGTTTTAATGTTATCTCCATCAAGAACATCTTGAACAACATTGACTCCTGTTTGTAAAGCCTTTTTTCCAATCACCTTAGCACCCTGTTGAAGGTGAGGCATCGCCCAGCGAAACAGGCCTCTGAATATGGACCCTAGTCCATAACCCCGCTGAAATCGAGCACCGTGAAACGCTGGTAAACTCCCACCTTTTTGTTTGGCTTGATTAACATAGTAGTGTTCATAGAACTTGTGATTTGGAGTGTGGAGTTTTTTCATCTTAAAAGTACTGAGGTGCACTTTGACGAAAATGAAGTGTTAACAGCACTCTCCCAAACTCAAATGGTACAGACTCCCCTGTGTCTGTCTTTATATCGACTTCGACGGTTTCAAATTGCTTTCTGCTAACAGGTAAATATTGGGGGCCCAAAAATGATTTACTGACTCGCTCCCCGACCTTTCCTTGTACAGGAACAATTCGAAACAAAGGTATCAATGCATCTCCAACATATTGTGACTGAATAAGATCACAGTAAATGAAAAGGTCGTGAAAGCCATACTCCAAATCCACTTGTCTTTCAGCGGTAGAGGTATTAGAAATAATTTCTTCTGGTGAAAATCCCAGCAGGTATCCAATGTTACCAAAGAAAAGTTCTACGTTATTTTTTAGGTGAATAGTCACTTTTCTAGTGAAAGTATCGTAGGAAAATGTTACATCGTTATTGAAACGCTTTACATTCTCGATCAGCCCTTTCATCTTTGATAAGATATCTTCAATGGAAGAATAATGACCCGGTGGTATAATTAGGACCTCCCATACTCCGGACAATTCTTGGTTCCGAAGGAAGAATCGATTACCAAATTTCCTTGGGCATTATTCCAGCTGCGAGGATAATGAATTTCTGTTAACGCTACTTCCCAGTCCCCCGTCAAGCTAACGGTTTGAGGTAAACCAACATGGTACTTCGTTAATGTGTTGTTGGGAAACGTATCGAGGCTACTATTGCTTGGAAGATGCAGGTAAAACTGTGTTACCTCCATCGTTTCGTGTGCTCAAATGAACATTTATTCCTGGTGTTCTTAATTTATAACTATACACAACAACATTTGTTTTCAGTTAAAATAACCCTTTTATTGGCTTCACACAAAATGTCACAACTTTGAGATATTACTTTCTGCTATCCAGCTATTAAACTTGTCTGGGTACCCTTTCCATTTTACAAAGTATTCAACTATTCCTTTACGCTTTCGCTTGCGCAAGATCTTTTCAACGCGGTACACATCATCGTTCTTAATTATTCTCTGTAATCTGGGTTCAAAAAACGTTCCATCTAAGATTTCACCTGCATCATCCTTTAGTTTGTAAACGGGTACTTGACGCTCCATTCGTTTGTATACAGTAAACATTTCTTCCGTGAAATTAGGCAGGTACGATTTTTCAAACATTCGCTTCACTTTGCTGATCCTAACACGATCTCCCTCTTGAAATTTAATACGCACACTCTTTTCAACGTCATTACCATATAAAGTATCCCACACTTTAGTTTCATTCGTTTTAGTCACCTCACTCGGTTTCATTTTAATACTTCGGTGGTAAGTGTTATTGTAAGAGGATGCTAATTGGGGTATGTCTCGATATAGCATGGTTGCTTAGTAACGCTAGAGACGTGCGCATTAGGACTTGTAGGCTCTTACCATGTGCTCTTGCCAAATGGCGGACTATGTACATCACGTTTGTTTGTTATGAAGATTAAATCCTGTTGAGATTTCAAGACATGGTGACAGAGGTTAAACAAGTAAAATGCTGAAATTAAGCCCTCCAGAGAAATTTGATTTTTCCAAACCGCTCGACTGGCCAGATTGGAAGCAGAATTTCCTGCGATTTCGACTCGCGACGAAACTTCACAAAGAGGAAGGCGCCGTGCAAGTCAGTGCTCTCATTTACGCAATGGCAAGAGAAGCAGAACATGTGTATAAGTCTTTTACCTTGGCTGATGGAGATGATGCAAAATTCGACGTGATTTTGGCGAAGTTTGATGAACATTTCGTGCCGAAACGGAACATAATTCATGAGCGGGCACGTTTTCACCAAAGGATCCAAAAGCAAGGAGAGACAGTCGAATCGTTCGTACGAAGTCTTGGGGACAGCCGTGATCAGCAAATACGGGACAGAATTGGCATTGGAATTCTTGATAAAGGTGTGTCGCAGAAATTACAGTTAAAGTCGGATTTAACGCTGGAAGTCGCGATTCAAATAGCTCGCCAGTCAGAAATGGTCAAGTCTCAGGTTACTGATCAGAATTCCCTTGCATCGAAGAATGTTGAAGTGGTGCACAGTAAGAAGAAACCGACTAATCCGCGTTGGAAAAAGGGAAAAGGAAAGAAAGAGGATCCATCTCAAAAGCAAGGTCAGAAGAAGTGTGGCAGATGCGGTCTCCATCACTCAAAGCCTGAACACTGTTTAGCAAAAGATAAACGATGTTTGAAATGTCAAAAAACGGGTCACTTTGCAGCTGTTTGTTGGTCCAAGTCGGTGAGTGAGGTGAATAGTAGTGGTGGTGGTAGTGCCTCAAATGATAGCAGTGCTGGTCGTTGGTTCTTAGGTGCGTTGTCAAGTGATTTAGATCAGGATGACAAATGGAAGGTCCAGCTTAAGGTCAGTGGTAAACCTCTGGGGTTCAAAATTGATACCGGTGCTGATATTAATGCCATTTCAAAGTCTACCTTTGATAGTTTGCCAAATCAGCCCAAGTTACATCCACCGAAGATAGCTCTTTTCAGTCCAGGAGGCAAGTTGCAGTGCGCTGGGCAGTTTACAACAGTAGTGACACATTGCAACAAGAAGTACCAACTCAATGTTTTTGTAATCAGTGGAGAACATGCAAGTAACTTGCTGGGTCGAGAAGTAGCTTGTGAAATGGGTTTAGTTGCGAGATTAGAAGAGGTGGATGCTGAGTTGTTTGGAAATATAGGCTTGTTCAAGTGTGAGCCAGTTAGAATCCAACCGGATGAGAATGCCCAACCCTATTGCATCAACACGGCAAGAAGAATAGCTTTTCCTTTAATGCCAAAAGTAGAAGAGGAACTCAAGCGGATGGAATAAGCTGATATCATCGAAAGAGTAACAGAGCCGACAGAATGGTGTGCGCCCATGGTACCAGTACAGAAAAGTAATGGTAAGCTCAGGATCTGTGTCGATCTAAGAAGGCTGAATAGTGCAGTGAAGCACTCCAGGTTTGTACTGCCCACCTTGGAAGATATCGCGCCCAAACTCGCTGGTGCCCGGTACTTTTCCAAACTTGATGCGTCCAGTGGATTTTGGCAGATCCCCGTACATCCAGATAGTGCCAAGTTGACCAAGTTTATGACTCCATTAGGTAGGTTCTGTTTTAGAAGACTTCCATTCTGAATCACGTCAGAAAGTTTCCAGTCTCTAACGGGTGATCTCCTAAAGAACAGAGAAGGTTGTGAAGCAATTATGGATGACATTATTGTATTTGGGAAGTCTGCAGAAGAACATGACGAGAACTTACAGAACACGTTTCAAGTTATCAAGGAGTCAGGACTGAAACTGAACAAAGACAAGTGTGAGATCAAGAAAAACAAGCTAACATACTTTGGACATGTTCTCAGTGCCAAGGGTGTCAGTCCAGACCCAGAGAAAGTGAAGGCAATAACAGACCTCGAAGCACCAACCAATGTTACGCAGACTGATTGCCATGATTGCCATGATTAACTACCTCGGGAGGTTTATTCCCAACCTTGCTTCAGTAATGCGTCCAATGAGCGAACTATTAAAGTCAGATACAATTGTACTTGGTGACCTCCCTAGCAAACGGCATTTACCAAGGTCAAAGAAATGATTTCAAGCAATACAGTGTTAGCATTCTATGATCCTAAGAAGCCAACTGTTGTTTGTGCAGATGCTAGTGGCTATGGAATTGGTGGGGTTCTGATGCAAGGTCCTAGTGACCAGCTAAGCCCAGTTAGTTTTTGCAGTAGAACACTCACAGAGACTGAAGTCAGATATGCTCAAATTGAGAAAGAGTGCCTAGCAGCAGTGTGGACATGTGAGAGACTCTCACGTTATCTAGTAGGGCTTCCAAGTTTCCAGTTCTTGACAGATCACAAACTTTTGGTACCACTGATCAACAACAGAGATCTTGATAAAACACCACTAAGATGCCAAAGGCTTTTAAGGCGCTTTATGCGGTTTAATCCTCAAGCAGACCATGTACCTGGCAAGCAGATGGTGGTGGCAGATACTCTGTCTAGAAGCCATTATAAGTTAGAACAGGAACCTGACACATTTGAAGACCTGCAGGCTTTTGTAGACTTGGTTGAATCTACAAGGCCAGCCACAAGTGATCAGCGTAAGAGAATCAGAGAAGAAAGTGCAAAGGATGTATAAAAAAGTGCCGTGAACGTGCTAACCTTTCCGCGTGGTGCCCGGGTATTTCCAAGGAGATCAATGCAAAGGTGGAGTCATGCCAATTCTGTCAGGAAAACCAACCACCACAAAGAAAGGAACCACTGATGACCACAGACCTACCTGATAGGCCGTGGCAGAAGGTGTCTACTGATTTGTTTGAGCTAGCCGGTCAGAAATACCTAGTAGTGATGGACTATTATTCAAGGTTCATCGAGATAGTAAGCCTAGTTGACACAACAAGCCAAGTTGTCATCCAAAAGCTGAAGTCAGTGTTTGCAAGATGGGGGATTCCGGAGGAAGTAGTAAGTGATAATGGCACACAGTTCAAGTCACTACAGTTTGATGAGTTCAAAGCAAAGTATGGATTCAAGCACGCCACATCAAGCCCGCGTCGTCCCCAGGCAAATGGTACGGCAGAAAGTGGCGTGCGAATCGCTAAGCGGATTCTGAATCAGGAGGATCCACTCCTTGCTCTTATGGCCTATAGGGCGACCCCAATCCCGGCAACTGGAAAGACACCATTAGAGCTGATCTTGGGAAGACTGATACGTACTACACTTCCAACACTGACCAAAGTTTTAGAGCCAAAGCTTCCAAACCATTCAGCAGTCAAAAGAGCTGATATCAAAGCCAAACGGGGCTACAAGGAGTCCTTTGACAAAAAGAATGGCTCTAGAGAATTACCAAAGCTACAGCCTGGAGACTGGGTCAGAACCAAGATGGATAATGAGAAGCAGTGGACCACAGAAGCTAGGGTCGTTAGTGAAGACCAAAGTCCCAGGTCATACATCATAGACACTTGTGGTAGAAGATTGCGAAGGAATCGTAGGCATCTTAGAAAGGTCCCTACACCCACTCGTTATGATACAGCAGAGGACGACTCCAAAATTCTGGATATCAACAGTGAGCCTACTCCCAAGGTCGTCCAAGTGCAGGATACCAACTTTCCCGGAAGCAGCAGTGCCAGTCCCGACGAAAGCGATCTGAACGCGATTCCAGAACAGAGAACCTCAAGTGGTAGACTTGTTAGGAAACCTATTCGTTATAGAGAGGACATTTAGTACTGTTGATTTTCTTAACTATTGGACAGTCGTGATTGTCTTTCCCATAGGTCAACTTATGCCTAGGACTCTCCTTGATTAGATTTCAGAACATGCTTGAGCATTGTATTCAACCAGTTCATTTTGTATTTTTTTTGTTAAAAAAAGGGAGATGTGTCGATATTGCATGGTTGCTTAGTAACGCTAGCGACATGCGCATTAGGGCTCGAAGGCTCTTACCGTGTGCTCTTGCCAAATGGCGGACTCTGTACATCAGGTTTGTTTGTTATAAATGATTAAATCCTGTTGAGATTTCAAGACATAGTCTTTGTCTTTTCCCGTATATTTCTTTTAGAAAAGCCTGGAAATAAGCTTTGCTTTGATCCCGGGGGGGTACTTTAGGAATTTCTGGGTGGGGATGTGCCGCTGGGACCCTGGAACCCTTAACCTATACCAGAGCTAGTTCAGCTGAATTTTGCTACCCTATACTAGAGTAAACTCCCCAAATCCCCCCTATCCTAGAGTAGCTGTTTCCCTAGTCTAGATAAAATCTTCAACCAACTGATCAGTTTCCTGAAAAATGATACCCTATTCTAGACCCAAACGGTCTGATTTATATACCCTATCCTAGAGTAAACTGCTTGAAAACCATACCCTTCACAGCGGCACATACCTATATAGCCCATATATGGCAGTACCCCGCCCCCCGGGCTTTGATTTAGAACTCCATCGGCGTTCGCAAAGACTTTGTAACCGAATGTCCTCTTTGAATCCTGAGACGCGGGTGCTAAGCGCGAGGTGTATTCCCCTTAACTGTTTAGGGCACTTTGAGGAAGATTATCAAATCATAACGATTTTTGAAAACAAAAGATTCGGCAGTTTATTTGAAAATAGACCAACGAATTTTAAGGTTGAACTATGCAACCTTCGAAAACTTTAAAACCGTTTGAATTTACCTGACCTCTTAGGAGACAGCCTTCAAATTTATGAATGTTATTGGTCGGTTTGCAAAAAACTGGAGAATCTTTCGTTTTCAAAAAACTTTGTGATTGGATAATCTTCTTCCAAGTGACCAAGTTCGAGTAGTCGCACTGTTACGTATGCCGATCTAGTCCTAAATCAAAACAAAGCGCCTCGTCCGACCCCGAAATGATCCCCATTTCTCTTCACCAGGAAACTGCTGAAAGATATCGTATTCTAGTAATTGACCAGACAGGACCAAAGACTACTTCATTGCGAGAAATTCAATTTTTAATATCACCCAAAAATTTAACCTTAATTTAGTCGAAACTCATGTTTCCTATAGCTCATGTTTGGCAGAACTTAAAGTTTAAGACGGAGTCCATTAGGAAATTGAGTAATTTTAATTTTCAGTGGACAAAAACCTTGTACCAGAATAATCATATCGCATTCTTTTTTACACAATTGAGGTTCTTATGGAGCTCGAGAAAACAAACTTCAAAAGCTTCAAATTGCACAAAATGAAGTCTTACTTATGACGATTTTACCGTGTTGAAACCTATTTTCTCGGGCTTCAATAAGAACCTTTTCTTTGGAGTTATTTCATATAAGTTATCACATTAATAGCCCTAGAAAAGTGTAAAAAAGAATGCGATATGGTACTGGGTGCTGAATCTGAGGCAAATAATATAAACCTGCATAAAGACGGGGTTAACATAGAACAACTAAAATCTATCAAATTGTTTAGTGTATTCCTGGACTCTGAACTTAATCTTATTGAGCACATTAGCTCTGTTTGCAAAAAGGCTAGCCAACAGATAGGAGTTTTAAGACGTTTCAGGAAACTTATACCCACTCATGCTAAATTAAAGCTACACAAAGCTGCCATATTGCCTCACTTGACCTACTGCAGTACCATTTGGCATTTCCGCAGAGCCTCAGACAAACGTAAAGTTGAAAGATTCCAGTATAGAGCCCTTATAGTGGTTTTCAACAATAAGTCAGTCTTCTACGACGAACTGCTGAGGCTGGCTGAACTCCCTTCACTTGTCAACAGAAGAATTCAAGGAATTGCGATTCTCATGTTTAAGGTAAAGAAGAAGCAACTTCCAAGTCCAAAACAGGAACTTTTCATGCTGAAAGCAAACAGTGACAGGAAATGTTCTTTAAGAAATTCGGATTTCAATCTGCCTCGTTTCTCTCCATCGCCAGACTAAGAGACGGCAGGGAAAGATGTCAGCATTCTCGCAGTTCGTCTAGATATCTTTAAACACATAACACTACACTTAATTATTCTCAGAAATTTTACACGGATAAATCAGATAATAATAATTTCATCTTGCACGGCGTGTGGACAGGACCTGTTGGAAAAATAGGAAATAGTGGAAATATAAAATTCCTAAAAATTCATATCAACCAGATATCAACAGTATAAAGGATAGCGAAAGGAACAGCTAAGCGAAAAGGTGTGTTGTTGACTTGCCATTCTTCAAAACACTGTTTCAAAGCGTGTTTCTGTTGTTGATTTTTGAAACCATGCAACAGCATACAAACAATCCGGTGAACGAATTCAAACGTCAAACATTTGTGCGTACTGCGAGTGCGTATACGTACAGGCTGGAACGTGTGGGATACCGAGATTTTTTCAACGCCAATCGATGACAATCGATGAGTTGCGACCACTTTTGTGTGATTATCGATTGGTCATCGATTGGCCGATGCCAATCGATCCCAATTAACTAACAAGGCATCGATTATCATCGATTGATCGATTGATTTTCCGATCATCGGTTTCATCGATTGGTAACGCCCTGTCTACCTTCGTGGGACTTTCAAAGGTCAAAAGCAACGTGGTTTTGATTTCGAAACCCTTTGAAGTGAAGGCGACCGTCGACGGTATGAGTCTTTGTTTGCCATTTCGAGTCTGTCGAGGGTTACAACCCCCAAAAGCATTGGTGTCGTAGTAGAATTCAACAGGATGCCAGCTACTGTGTACGTCCCTTCCACGTACGTTTCGATCACTGGTCTCCTTCGCCAGAAAAGCATTCCACCGGATACCTTTGTAAATTCTGTTTTTCTTTAAGGTAAAGGTCAGACTAAAACGGACTTAAGTTACATATTAGTGATATTAGACTTGAGGTAAGTTTGTTTTCAGTCAAATCATTCCCAATACAGTGAGGTGTTTCTGTTTTCTAGTCACTTCAATTTAAAGAAAACATTTAGCTTTATTATTCTGTTTCTCTTGGGTAGTCAGTTTATTTATCGGCTGTTGTTATCTGATGGCAAAACCTAATTTTTATCATTATTATTTTGTACTAACTGGTTTTGTTTCTTTTGGGTAGTCAGTTCATTTATGAACTGTTGTTATCTCATGACAGAATATAATTTTTATCATTATCATCTTGTACTAACGGGACGCAGACGGTGGCGGTTCATGTATTTACGTAGACACGAGATATAATGCGCAAGTACGTCAACGTGACTCGCTGGGCGTTATAGTATTCTTAAACAGTGGTGATGTAAACATTGTTTGTCTCTATCGGTCACCTTCATCCACTGATGAACACGATATAGCTGTGAAGTCTGAATTACATAATCTACCTACTAGTGACACTGATCAAGTAACCTTGGTGGGTGATTTCAATCTTCCGGATGTTTGTTGGTCTAACGGAACAGTTCGTGGACCCATCGATACTTCTGATAGGAGATTGTTAAATCAAAAGAAGTACATTGATTGTCTCGTTTCTTGTGATCTCACATGGCATATCACTGACAAAATCACAAGAAGTAGGGTAGTCAACGCAAGAATCTACGCTAGACCAAATATTCACCTCTGACTGACATTATCAAGCAGATCACTTTAGGTCCCCCACTGCGTGGAAGTGATCATTTAACAGCAATACTGGAAGTGAAATTGTATGATAATGTGGAATATCTGGCTTCCAAGAAATTTAACTGGGCTAAGTGTGATGTTCCTAAATTAATCAGTACGTGTCGGCAGATAGGTTGGTCCTATTCTGAAGAGGCACTCAAAAGTGTTGACATCATGTGCAGCGAACTCGAAAGTAAAATACTACATGCTAATCATCAAAGTGTCCCAATTTCGGTGCAAAAGACTGCAGAAGAAGCAATACCAATACGTAAAGTCCCGTGGGAAGGTTCGAAACTTCGTCGTGCACGAAAGGAACAGGACAATGAGTGGCATACTTTCAACATTTCTCCGTCACACTTCAATCTTACTTCTGCCCTTGAAGCTGAAGAAAAATATAAACTTTTTGAACGGAAACTTAAAGAAGATTGTGAACAAAAAAGAAAAAAACTTGCCAAAAATGTGAAACATAATCCAAGCAGATTTTTTGCGTATCTAAGGAACAAAAAGAAGTCAAATAAAACAGTATCTTGCGTGCGAAAAGCTAATGGACAAACTACTACTTGCCCTAAGGAGACTGCTGATTTACTAGTGGAGTCGTTTGCTTCAGTTTTTACCAGGGAGAAAGCTCCAAATGAAAACTGTGTTCTTGAATATATGGCGGAACAAATAAACGAATTCACTGTAGAAAAGGAAGAAGTCATTCAACAGCTGAACTCATTGAACATCCATAAAGCGGCTGGACCCGATAGTCTGCATCCTGA
This sequence comes from Porites lobata, assembly GCA_942486035.1. Classification (NCBI taxonomy): domain Eukaryota; kingdom Metazoa; phylum Cnidaria; class Anthozoa; order Scleractinia; family Poritidae; genus Porites; species Porites lobata. The sequence continues at coordinate 551,703 of CALNXK010000053.1, read as the reverse complement.
TAATAAAAACTCTAGCTGAAAATGAAAACTTTGTCAACGTCGTTACAGTTTCTTTCATGCTGTCGCAAGTACATGTTGCATCCCCAGCCCATGGAAGCGAGTAATAGTCACTGCCTTACAAAAAAAATGTCCACTTAACGATGCATGTAATTATAGACCTATGTCTCTTACTTGCATTTTATGTAAAGTATTTGAGAGATTACTTTACAGACATCTCTACACCCACGTACGTGACAACCTCAGCCCGCACCAACATGGCTTTGTCCAAGGCAAGTCGTGTCTCTCTAATCGTTTGGAAACAGTGCATGAGATCAATACCATTTTAGAGGATGGGGAAGAAGTAGACCTAGTCTACTTGGACTTTCGGAAAGCGTTCGATCAAGTTCCACATGAGCGACTCCTGTTGGCACATGGGATAATGCAACAACATTATTCGAAATTTTATTGCTGGTAGAACAATGGCAGTCCGTGTAGGTGATGAATTATCCACAAGGGAACCCGTACTATCTGGGGTGCCTCAGGGTTCCGTTTTAGGTCTCCTGCTGTTTCTTTTGTTTATAAACGATATACCTGCTATAACAACGAATATAACCACGCTATTTGCTGATGAATCAAAGCTAATAGGGAACACACGATGACCTGCAACCATTCAGTCGGGACTTACACTGCTTATCCCATGCTTATCCCAGTGGGCTGACGTGTGGCAAATGAAATTCAATGAATCTAATTGCAGGGTTTTGCATATTGGTAAAGACAACCCTAAGAATAAGTAAATGATGGGTCATACACCCTTGCAAGTGGTTGAAAAGGAAAGAGATCTGGGAGTGGTTGTTTCAGCTGGTGATACACTTTGTTGGGAGGAACAAATAAGAGGAATGATTGGAAAAGCAAAACAAATGACGTCTCGGATCATTAGGAATGTTGTATCTAGGAAACCAGAAGTGCTAATATCATTTAACAAAGCTTTTGTCAGACCCCATTTGGAATACGTAGTGCAGGTGTGGGCCCCAACCGCAAGACACGGAAACTGGGGTAATATATAGATTTAGCCAGGGCTAAAGGCGAGGCTCCCATTAATAAATTTATAACTTAAATTAAACAATAGACTTGTATTCCACAGTTCAGTTAAATTTAGAGCACATTCATATGACTTTTGAGGGAAAGGCTCAGTGATTTTAAAGAAAAATAATTTGCAAACAGACCAAGATAGCCCAAGATAGCCTCATATGTACACCCCCAAAATAGCAATCATCTTCGATCACATTTAAGAGCCATAATGGCTCTTGATCACCATAGATTAATTGGGCCTGGAAAAATTATCCGGCCGATTTTTTTGCGTTCGACAAGTTTACTTTACAAAATCTTGCCAACAAATCTGAGTGCGTGTAAACCAACCTTTTATACCATTCAAACATCACATCTGAGGTGAAACAGTGCTATGAGGCACTGTTTTTATCAAACAGTCCTCGGACAGAATGCAATATGTCACAATTTTGCAATACAAAGTGCACTCATTCAATATTCAGGACGATCGATCTAGGCACGCGTGGGCTTTTAGCTATAAACAGTTAAAAAAATTTCCAACACCTAGTATATATGGCCAGCTAGGTCTCACTTTTGCAGAGCGAGCTGTGGTCGTGTTTGAATGAACATTAACAGAGTTACGCCTCAACATAATAAAGAATTTATTATGGTTATTTTTCATTTAATAGTTTTATCGATGTGTAATTTTCAAGTTAAAGCGTTTGATACGCGCGGCATTTTGAGTACTCCTGCAAGCGATGTTCATGGAACGACTGAAAATAAACGGTACAGCGATTAACACCACAAGAGAGACTGCTAAGAATCAATAAAAGAAGTATAATTCGGTGAAACATATACAGAGACAACAATTTTCATTCACGAAGACAAGTATTAAAGTGTCTCTAAAAATCCTGAGTCTTCAAGCTTAAAGCTGAAGTTTATGTTTTAAGCCGGCTTCCCGGTGTTTGCTTTTTTCAAAGATGAACTCGAGGCAAGAAAATCGCTCAAAGCTTTCTTTTACAGCCAGAATTATAACTAAATATTCTTTGGAACGTTTTCTTTCTATTTGCGGTGAGAAAATGTCTAAAGGCTTTTTAAAGTTCTGTAAGATTATATCAAAACTGATACTCGGTCAGATCATTGTCTCAAATCTTAGAAACGTGCATAAACTAAATAGGCGCATAAACTACGCTCGATGTCATTAAATTAGATATGAAAAACAAACATCACATACAATAATTACTCAGGCTTACCATTCGAGATGCAGCCCTGAAAGGTATCTAGTAAGGCCAGTATCGCTTCGGACTTAGCAACTCTCTCACGCATCAAGCAAGGTGAAAAACGAAAACGATGCCATCCGAAATTGGATTTCCGACTTTGACTAGTGAAGAGTCGTGGATGAGAGGACAACAGACGTGTCCTCTTACAATACATTTTAACATGTGAACAGTAAGCTCGGACGTCAGCATACAAAGGTGCCACTGGCAGCCGCTCTCAGTCCATTTGTAAGCATACTGTACCCACCCAACCCATGATGTGAATGATGTGATGAGTGAAGGTTTGCGTCCCACAAGAACCAGATAAGTGTAAGTGCTGTGAGACGGGACCTACGGTTTTTCGCCCTTATCCGAGAAGAATAGAATGTCTAACCGTTTGCAGATGTCATTACAAAGGCAGCACTTTCTTCTCAGTTATTTAGGAGTTTACGCAACGGGGCGGTAGGAAGAAGAGGACGGCAAATCGCTTGTGCGTGACGAAGGTGACAAGGCTATAACTTGCGTGTTTTGTTGTAATCTTGACTAACATCAATGTTTTCTGGTCTTTTACCAAAAGATCTGTTTAAAAGAAAGGGAAGTTTGGCGAAAAGTTATTTCGAGCAAAATTATTGTCACGCTTGTCACACAAGGTTTGCCGTCTTGTTTCCTCTCCCGTCCCGTTGCGTAAGTTCACTAATTAAAGACCCTGAGTGTTGGCCCGGCCGGGGTTCGAACGCGGGACCTCCCGCACAGCAGACCGGCGCTCTCCCAACTGAGCTAACCAGGCGGCGGTGTCAACCAAAAACCCAATTAACAAACTAGCAATGAATAACAGAAGACTCCCGATAGCAGCTGAATTTCCTTTTTAACATCCAGTGGAAAAAGACAGTTAAAAACATCAGAAGTTGACACAAAACTCTGTTAGCTTCAGCTGTCAAAAGGTGCTGCATAAATTTACAGCATGAACTCACCTGTCAATTTTTGACTTATCACAGCATAAAAATTGGACGAACAGCGTGACCAACGCGTGATCATGGTGAGCAAAGTCAAAAGCAGCTGTCTTCCCTGGCTGTAATAGCTGGCTGAATTTTAGCGTCCGAGGTCAGTTTGAAATCAAAATTTTAATTGTGCGGCAGAAATACACCACATATTTTATATGAATTTTTTAAAAAAATAAACTTGAGCCTGCGATCATTTGAAAACTAGTAAGTTGTCAACGGATAACTTAAAAAAAATCACTTGACCTCGATGGGTCGATTCCTGACCCGCGATACGGTCAAGTGATACTGGTCAGCGGATACCCTGTTTTGATAGCTGTCAATTGATCACAACATTGAAGTCCAATACGTGTGCATTATCAGTTTTCCTGTGCTCTCAAACTAGCTAGAAAGTATGAGATTGAACATTGATCGTGATTTAGCAAAACAATTAACTGGTCAGCAGACAGCTTCCAATTAAATCACGTCACCTCGATGAGTTGACACATGAGCCTGCAATATGGTCATGTGATGCTGGTCATTGGCTATCCCGTTTTGACAGCTGTCAATTGACCATTTTGTGAATGTCCTATATACAAGATGTGCACTTGCCAAGACACGCCTGAGACACCCCTCTCTCTCTTTTGATAGTCTCCCCTACCCCACCCTTACAATCTGTAGACGCGTACGTATGCTCGGTCAGTCATATGACAACCAAACGAAAAGAAGTTGACCATATTCTATGAGTATGGGGCTCCATTATAATGGAAATTGAGGACTGTCAAAGACAGTTTACCAGGATAGTTGAGGGCACGGGCCTACTCTCTTATCGTCTAAGGTTACAGCGTCTCAGATTAACGACTTTATCGGAACGTCGAATGCGTGGTGACTTAATCGAGACCTTAAAAATAATCAACGGTTTTGTGAAGTATGGTCACAATATGTTT
>CALNXK010000053.1:520000-542500 GCA_942486035.1 Porites lobata | reverse complement strand
ATTACATGGCTATACATAGATAAACATGGCAATACATGGCTATACATGGTAGTACATGGTAATACATCGCTATACATGGCAATACATGGCTCTACATGGTAATACATGGCTATGCATGGCTATACATGGCATTACATGGCTATACGTGGCATTACATGGCTATACATGGCATTACATTGCTATACATAACTATACATGGTAATACATGGCTATACATGGCTATAGATGGCATTACATGGTTATATATAGATAAACATGGCAATACATGGCTATACACGGTAATACATGGCAGTACATAGTAATACATGGCTATATAAATGGCAATACATGGTAATTTATGGCTATACATGGTAATACATGGCTATACATGACATTACATGGCTATACATGGCTATAGATGGTAATACATGGCGATACATGGTAATACATGGCAATACTTTGTAATACATGGTAATACATGGCAATACATGGCTATAGATGGCATTACATGGCTATATAGATAAACATGGCAATACATGGCTATACACGGTAATACATGGCAGTACATAGTAATACATGGCTATACATGGCAATACATGGTAATACATGGCTATACATGGTAATACATTGCTATACATGGTAATACATGGCTATACATAGCTGTACATGGCATTACATGGCTATACATGGCTATACATGGTAATACATGACGATACATGTTAATACATGGGAATACATGGTAATACATGGTAATACATGGCAATACATGGCTATACATGGCATTACATGGCTATACATAGATAAACATGGCAATACATCGCTATACATGGCAATACATGGCGATACATGGTAATACATGGCTATGCATGGCTATACATGGCATTACATGGCTATACATGGCATTACATGGCTATACATGGCTATACATGGTAATACATGGCGATACATAGTAATACATGGCAATACATGGTAATACATGGTAATACATGGCGATACATGGCTATACATGGTAATACATGGCTATACATGGCTACACATGGCAGTACAAGGCTATACATGTTGATACATTATTTTAAATGCATTCTTGATGCACTTTAATAACCCTACTTAAAGTACCTACCCGCGCACTCGTGATTAGAAGAAAAAAGACCACTGTTCACGACTGACAGTTTTGCAAATCCTTTTTCAGATTTCTTAATCGAACGGTAATAGAAGGAAATCCATGAAATCCGGATTTAGATTTCATAACTGAAACCCACCTTGAGAAAGGATTTTTAGGAGGTGAAATTCGTTTTCGGATTTTGCGTTCGACTGCAAGATCCGAAATCCGCATTTCAAAATCTTAATCCAGATTTCCCAATCGAACTCACCCTCAGACAACTTTATAACCATAATAGTTCCAGAAAAGCGGGAACATGCAACTTCAATGAAGTGACGGCGGACGTGAAGAACTGCCGCAAATATAAGCACTTAGTATTTAACTGATGTTTTTTCTCTTTCATATTGTTGCTTAATATTTGACAGAATGACCATTGTGTCTTCAGTTGGAAAACTATCATGAGGACACTTTGTGATGGCTATTATATGTAGGACTGATCGTTTATATATAGCGTTTGGTGAATAGATCATATCCTGGACATATGTGAATTTACCTTTTTACACCCCCTTGACTTGCTGCCGGTAGGATCTGATGCTGCTGTTCTAGGAGGGCGATAGACCTGCAGTTGAAACAAAAGGCAGTAAGTCTTGGGCTGAACTGACAAGATGTTTTATTTGCGCGCACCGTGACAATAGTCTTGTCTTAAAATACAGAGTCTGATGTGACAATAGTCTTGTCTTAAAATACAGAGTCTGATTTGGCTGAACGTCATGATCAGATGTAACGCAAGTGGCAACTGGTCCCTGAGCTTAATGTCGAAGATCATTTGTTACGACCGACTAAGTTTGTGCAAATGGTCCCAGCTGATGTTGTTTTAAATGATAGCAAGCAAACGCTGCGAGCATAAGCCCTTCTATCTTCTTAGATAAGATTTGTCAAGGAAGATCGAAGGGCCTCTGTTAGCAGGGTACTGCAAATGCGAACCGATGAGATAGAAGCCTTTCCTTCTTTAGGACCTGCATTAAGCTTGCTCTATGAAACGATACCTCTTTGCTGGTTTTGTATTTTGCTAGGTTTGGAAAAAGTCGAGAAACCTGATCAGACTGAAGAGACGTTCTGTATGCTCTGTTCACATACCGGAGAAAAAAGACGTCCCCACACTTTATCCAATGTCTCGACCTGCCTTTGTCTGTCTTTCTGATATGATTGCAGTCTGTTATATTCTTTTCTTTCTTCATCAGACATCTCCTGCAGAGCAGACTCCAAATCTTCGACTCGGTGGACCAGGTCAAAGTGTTCCGCCCTGAGCCCGTGATAGGCAAAGTCATAATAATCTCTCCTTAAGTCTTCGCTACATTTAGCAGCTTCCGAAATCATGCCTTGGGTCTCAGTGTATAACTCTTGTAGTTTCTTGCTAAGCCTGATCAAAAGGTCCAGTCTGACTGCCAATCGCATTTGATCTTGTTTTACTACTGGCGCTTGCAACGGAGAAGTGACGTTTGTGCTAAGCTGCTCTTTGATATTTTTTAATTGAACCAAAACGCGCTGTTCTCTATCTGCTTGGTCTGCATCCGGGAAGAAAGCGTTGTCCTAAAACACATTTTAAATCGAAAAGAGCATAAGAAAATGACTCTGGGGTGAGAATTCAAAGTAGAAAGCGTTCAAATAGCTAAAAACACGGCAAACGCAAAACCTTACAGGGCAGAGGTTGGGCTGCAATCTTGTTACGGAAACAAGGGAAAAATAAGGTGTCTTGACAGTCTTACACAGAACTTCTTTTAAGTGCCCCCTCCCTCCGAGTTGCATCCTGTATTCTGGGGTTTTAGGACTCTAAGTATAACATGAACTCCACTGTTAGGCATTTTGATTGACAAAAATCTCTCGTGGAAACTACACATTGACAGTATAGCTGCTCAATCCAGTAAAACAGTTGGTTTAATTGCTAATAAATTGAGGCACCTTGTTCCTCAACATACCTTGCTAAATATTTAACGTGCTCTAACCTTGCCTTATTTATCCTATTGTTTGATAGTATGAAGACAGGTGTCAAAATCATTTAACAAAAATGTTTTGCTTCAGAAAAAAGTTCTCCGATTCATATTTTTTGCAAATAGGAGTGATCATGCCATTTCTCCTTTTATTGCTGCAAATATCAATGCCAATTAGCTTTCTCTATTTTAAGTCCGCATCTTACCCACAAAAATCGTCAATTTGTTCCAGCTGACATCATCTATTCATGCTTATAACACAAGATCGTCCTCCAAAAATAGTATGTACACCAAAAAATTTAGTCCTGAAAAACTAAGACATGCCGTCCCAATTTTTGGCGCTAAATTATGCTTTGAGATACCATGTAGAATAAGAGATATGTCAAAAAAAGCGTTTGAACGAAGATTAATCAGAGTGCTCTTTGAAATACTAAAAGACAAAGATGATTACCTTGATGCAACCATGATAACGCAAGAAATAAAACCGCGAAATCCTAAACGTTAGCTTCTTTCACAACTTGCATTAAACAGATTTGTCTTTCTTGCTTTAATTTTGACTTTATTACACATAATCTTTCTCTTCTTTTCTCTTTGCTTTTTACTTATCATCACGAAATATCTGTTTTGTAATAGACATGATTTGGGATGTCACGACTAGAGCTTTTGGCTAACTGCGTGCCAAGAAATTGTATACAATATTATGGTAATAAACGTCTTGTCTTGACTTGTTACTCCCTCCCATCTTAACAAACTAGAAGACGCCACACCAGATGAGATCATCAAGATTAAGTTGTTTGCCACAATGTTCCCCATGAATTATACGTGTACATGTCGACAATGTTAACTTGCCTCTTGCCTGGTATCGTCTGACTCACGCCGGACATTACAAAGTTGTTTCTTAAGTTCATCAATTATTTTGCTCAATCATAAAATCTAGCAAAACAAACGTAAGTGGCCATGAATTCGGAATTCTTGAAATTTTTCTTGGTTTACTAACTTAGAACAAACGCCACTGAATCGTGGTCAACAGTTACCGGCACCGCACAAAAAACGACTTATTGACGGAATCAAGCAAAAATAACTGGACAACTCAGGACAATTTGACTAACAATAAACGACTGTTTAACTGTAACAACAGACATTACGAATCTTCATAGCCAATAAAATCACGGCTTAAATGACAGACGACCAAGAACATCTCGACTTAATTGACCAGTCAGGTCAATAACAAGAGTTTAATGCCACCAACTGACGTGATACAACTCACTTTGATTCTGAAGATGACTATCGCACAGAATGTGGAAACGTCAGTCACTGTCAACAACAACAGCCCTCTTCAGGACTACGTTCACCCGGACGATCATACTCAACCGACTTATGAAATGACTCCTGGGCTAAAACCTTTCACACTTAATCAATAAGTAGTTGTAAAAACGTCAAATACTATTATGGCTACGATAGGCTGGCTAATCGTTTCTTCATCGTGTATGTGGGTTGAAAATAATTCGTCTCCTGTCTAACACCTCTTGCAAGACTTTCTTTAAGGTAGTTTCCCTCAATCATTGCTCCCAAAGTTGGCAACCGACTAAGAGATTATTGACAATGCATGTAAACCTTCGGCCGGTAAATCGGCAGGGTTTGATAGCATTGCCATGTCCATTATAAAACAATCAGTTAACAGCATTTCTTCAATCCTTTGACACATATTGTTAATCTGTCTATTATTCAAGGTATCGTCCCTGAGGAAATGAAAAGTGCTCGCGTGGTACCTATATTTAAATCGGGTGACAGAGCTCTCTTCAGCAATTACAAACCTGTTTCCGTTCTACCCTTTTTCTCAAAGTTCTGGAAGCGAATTGTTTACAACCGCCCTAGCCTTGCGCTAGTTGATTTGTGCGACAACATTTCTACTGCCTTTGATAGCAACGAACATGCTATTGAAGTATTTCTGGATCTCTCGAAAGCCTTTGATACGGTCGACCACGAGATTCTTTTCAATAAACTTGAACACTATGGGGTTCGGGGTCTACCACTAGAAAGGGCCAAAAGTTACCTCTCCGATAGGTCACAATTTGTCGAATTCAACAACTACAAGTCTGTCCCTCAGATTTCCTGTGAGCTGGCTCAGGGCTCCATTCTCGGTCCTTCATTTTTTATCCTGTACGTCAATGATTTAATTAATGCCTCCCGGCTTGAAACAATTTTGTTTGCTGACGACACAAACTAAATTATCTCTCACAGTGACCCCGTTTGCCTAATCAATATACTAAAGTGGTTCAAATATAGGAGGTCGACCATTCCGCAAACCACTTTTTTTCGTTCTCCATAGACCGCAAGCCGCTTTCGTTTTATCCTAAAGACCGAAACCGCCTTTATAGCAGTACGACGAATATCACAATCACGGACCTTTTGACAATAATTCGCACATTCCTTACTGTATTTGTTAACACAACAATCGTATTTCTCCTCACACAGATCACAAGAACTTACTGAGAACAGAACATCTTCTTTCTAATTTTATACTGCTACACGATTTGATTGGCTTAGAGCAGTGGTATCTCGGCTTAATTTGAAATACCTTCATGTGAAAATTACAAAACGTTTGATGGTGTAGTAGGATAAACAAATAAAAGCATGATCTGTACGTGATATTTGGCCTTAATACTACTCGTGATATTTCAAACTTGTCTCGAATAATTTCGAAATGTCACTACAAATCATGCTATTACCAATACTAATTACATATCTATAAAACCGTTTAAAAAAGGTCAACGCGTTTTTAGCCATTTTTGTCTTAGTTGAATATTTAATGATTGCCAGAATGTCTTACAAAGGGGGGTTTCCCTCAAAATACTATAGAAAAATACAACATGTGATGCGGTTTAACAAACCATGATTAATCACGTCAAAGACAATCGATAGATTGCATTCCTGTTTACCGTAGCAACTGGCAAGTCGAAAATCAACTTTGAAATTTACTTTTCAAACTCTTAGTTGCTAGGGTAATCTGGAATGTGATCTATTGTTTTACACGTGAAAACCCATTGTTTTTTCTCATAAATATTAGTGATTCAGTGATAAATTAAAAATGCAGGGTAAAAAGCGCCTGCTATAAAGTAATAATACAATGAAAGATGCATCTTGCGTTTTAATCAATAAAGAATGATATCTAGATGCAATTTGTTGGTTCAGAAAAAAAAAAGGTAATTAAAGAAATAATTTTTTAAAAGAGATATGTTATCGAAAGAAGAAATCCCAAAATACTATAAAGAATGTGTAGGTGAAATAGATCATGATAAACATATTAAAATAATGGAAAAACAAGAAAGAAAATACAACGATATAAAATATGGATATTATTTATGTGATGAAGATTTAATAACATATATCAATGAAGGAAAAATATTTTAAGAGATGGATAAAGAAAATAGGTATGGAGTTTCAGTTACAAATGAAATGATTAGCGAGGAAATAGATCATAATGGTAAGATCAAAACATTTTTTTTCTTATAATGGCGATGGTTAGATAATAGCTAAATATCACTTGGATCATTTACCACCAACAGTGATGGACAAAATTCTACGGGATGGTTTTTATGATAAAAGATACTTAGATGAAAACACATTCGTGAAATCTTTGACATTACAGGAAGAATGTCAAAGAGCACAAATCCAATGTGTCAACTCATTAGAAACAAAAATGAAATTATTAGAAGCAGAATATAATAATAGTATGAGAAATACTGTTCAGCTATTTTCGCTCTGAGTCATTTGACTTGTTGGGGCTTTTTTTTATCGCAAAATTTTATTTAAGAGCGTCTGCCTTAGAGACCGGGCCAGGCTTGGAAATAGGGGTCGGCCGATTTGGCTCAAATTTGGTACACTTAGTTACTATGGAGACTTATGCAAGATATATGCCAAAGTTTCAGCTCCATTGCTCCTAATTGGGCTGAGTTCTAGATATTACCCTTTTTGGGGTCCCCCAATGCTTTTTTTGCAGCCCATTTTGGGCACTTTTCAATTCTTTGATTACAATTTCAGGAATATTTTAAGCCAAATATAAACTTACTTTTTATTATCTCTATCCTTAAGGGTTTTACAGCAAAACGTATGGATTATAGAAATATTTCTGTTGTTTGTGAAAAATAATTGTTCTGTTAATGCTCTTAAAGGCATTTTTAGTGAAACTGAAAAGAGCCCAAATATAAGTCGGATTTACCTTAGTGCCCACTTTCGAAATAACACAATTCTGACATGACCAGAAAGTTTAGCCCTAGGTATGTAAAAAACCTGTAGAAAATAGTAAGGCTACTGCTTTTTCACTGTGCGGCCTCGCTTTGAAGATGCTAATATAGCCACTTCCGGTCTAGTCATTTCCCCCTTGTAATAAAGCTTATATAGAGTATATTAGCCAAATAAGTTCCAATAATTTGCCTAAATAATACTGTCTGTAGCACTTTTACTTTTTAATTCCACCTGAACGTTAAAATTGGCAAGATATGAATATCTACTTCAGGAGAAAGTCACTTCTGGGACAACAGTCCACATTGGAGGATTTTCGTTAAGAGTGGTATTTTTATATTCACAATGAAATTTCCAATGCGCTCTTTATGTATCTTTATGCCTTTATTTTTTACAAATTTTCATAGTCTATTGAGGAAAACAACAATTTTTTTTGTAGCGACAGCAACTAAAACTCGATCGCCATGTTGAATCCCAGTTTGTTGACAAAATATATTATGAGGATGTTTTATAAAACCTATTCTGGCGAATGTCTGCAAGGCAAATATTTCCCTTTGGTGAAAGAGCGACGCCATTTTAAACTGTTATTGAATAAAAAGTTTTTGTAGTAAAAAGAAAGAAACCGAAAACCGATAATTAAACCTGGGCCTTTATATTCATTTCATGTTAACTCTCTCCCCAGCCACTTCACTACCACATCGATCCGCGCGCCATATAAACTGTCCTTGCCCCTAGCTATAACTTACTTTTGCATTTCACCGAGTTTGACATCTGTTTTTGTTTCCAGTGAGCCAATATTCCCCATGACTCACACCTGCTAACATGACTTGTTGCTCGTCACACCCGTTTTGGGCACAGGCAGCCCAAGGTCATGATCTGAGAGTGATAGCATTTTTTTTTTTTTTTTTGTCGATCTTACATTTCCATCTAGGTTCCGCGAAAGCTAAAAATAAACATAAATTAAATAGTTTCACTTGCCTTCAGCTCTAGATGTCTTTGTATCTTCGAGAATAAGTAGTCACAAACAGAGGATGGGCGGGGGGGGGGGGGGTTGAGCTTTACACAGCTGCTCATGAGTTTTGGTCTTGTTGTTGCAGCAGTGTTGTTTGTGAGAAAAAAAAAGCCACGGCGCGATACACCCAAATCAAAATCGTACTTACCGCGGCTTTTCTTAGAGCAATGATCTGAAGAGATACAGCGTACTTTACGATGCAGTTTTTCACTTCTACCCCTTTTACCAGAAGTGGTAATTTAGGAAAATTAAATTCCGGGAAACTTCACGTGAACTTCTTGCTCACAAAATCTTATTTAATTGCGTTAATGATGAATTCTCATGATCAGTATCTCTTGGCAGTCCTTGGAAAAGTATAAAATTGTACTCCTGAGGTAGTATAAACAATTTCATCAATTCGATGTTCTTTCTGGAGTAATGATGACCTTTGTGGTGCTCACGATATTTCAAAGTTATGTGAGCCACACGCCAGTCTGCCTTTAGCATCTTTAGACCGCGATGTAACTCACCTTTTGGTTAAAGTTGGTACTGGAGGCTTCAAAACTTCAGCCTCGTAATGAACAAAGTCTAATTCTATATTCAAGAATTCAAGTACCATGGACCATGGAATAAGCCTAAAATATAACAATAAGCTATCTGATATAGTGTTCGTTTTTCTTTTCTTTCCAAAGCCATTTGCAAGACCTGCTTTGACGAAAAGATTCAGAACTTCATTTAACTCCCGAAAGTGTCACTTCCAACGATCTAGAGGTGATGTAAATATTGTAATCGCACGTGTTCAATCTCAAACATACTGCAGTTGTCTTTCAGGGAGAAAATATGCTCAGCGCTGTTGTCCTTAACTTTAAATACGGATGAGTCAAACTGAGACTTTTCTTTACTTAAATAAAATATTCCAGCGTTGAAAGGGATGTAAAGGGAAATACAACTCATGCGATCAGACCCAACAATTGCTATTGCGTGACTATTTGCTGGCATTGGTAGCACTAGAGCCGAAATGAGGTAAGAAATATTTGGACTACGAGTAGTCCCCCATTTTTACTCAGAGATGGTAGAGCGTGCGAAATGCGAGCGCGCGTGAAAATAACCCCACGCGAGAAAAGGCGACACGGGGCGGGGAGAGAGAAAATGAGGTACTAAAGACAAAGCCCAAGCTTTTGACCCTTCACGGCCGTCTGATTTTGGAGTGTGAAGTTCGTATCCCCTTCCAAATCAATTAAGTACATCCAATGGGATTCCTTCCCTTATTGAGCTGTCATTGCTCTTGTCATTGGTAACCTGCGGGGGGATATTTATTGCAAGCAAAAGAAAACCCAGATACTAATTTTCTTCACGGCTGTTTCGCGAGAAGAAATGGATAGTGTAGGCAAAACACGACTTTAACTCATGCCAAAATGCTGCTTGTTCCAATGATTTTTTTTTCTCTGACAGGTAGGTTATGCTCTGGAGGAAAACGGTTTGACTGAGCAAATGTGATTTTTGCCGCTTACTTCATACTGAGAGGTCGTAACACGCATATTAATTTTCTGCGATTATTGTTTTTGGTCGGCATGATTTGCCCATTGAGGCAAGAGCATTTTCTTGGACCTCTTTTGAAAAGTAAAGTTCTTCAATGCGGCTAAATAAGGGTTTTGGGTTGTTTAATCTCTCCGGCGATTGCCTCCTGGATCTGAATAATTTAAAGCGATTTTCTTTTTGGCCGTGGATGTGACGGTTTCCTGCAATGTTTTGTCACGCTGGGCCCAGCTCGTTAGCGTTTTTAGCAAGACGAATATAGTGATATCCAAATCTCAAAGAATGGATTGAGCTTAAACTAAAACTACATTAACTATGGAGAATTGCGATGTGACTCAGTCATGACTGCTCATGAATTTTAACTGCGGCTTGTTTTTCTGGAGATGATGTGAGTCTGGAGCACGTAGTTCCTCCCTTGGTTATAACTTTTGAATTAGTTTAACAGCCTTGCGACTGTTCAGTTATTCCCACTTTGTGATCAGGCAAGACCATGGTTTCGGCTCCCCACGCGAACCTCATCAGTTACCGGGTTGGCTGTCTGCCTAGTTGCTTCTACAAGAGCAACTCTAGTTAATTGTTCTGTTCTGTTATTTGTTCTGCTCTAGTTATTTGTCCTGTGAATTGTGATTATGTCGAGTGTTGATAGCGGCTGGCGCGTTTTTGACAGATGTTGAGAGATTTCCATGGAAGAGCCAATCAGAGTTTTGCGTTGTGACAGCAACGCATTAGTTCAAAAGCTTGGGCTTTGTCTGTAGTCCCTCATTTTTCTCTCTCCCCGCCGCGTGTCGCCTTTTCTCGCGTGGGGTGATTTTCACGCGCGCTCGCGTTTCGCACGCTCTACTATCCCTGAGGAAAAATGGGGGACTACTCGTAGTCTAAGAAATATTTTTCAAGACAAGTGAATTTTAAATACTTCAAGTAAAATAAAGCCTTACACACATCCGTTTCTTTTTTACTTTAAGTTAACTTAAACAAAGGGCTAGATCTCAGTATGACCATAAACAGGCCACAAATACCATCCTCTTATAGAAGGCGCATTTGCTTCGTACAGTAGTCCAGGAAAAGGCTAAGCTAGACGTCCTAACTAATCTTGATAAAGAAAGGACCCTTTTGATCATGGACTGGGCAATGAAATTTCTGTCAATGAAGTTCCGCGAAAGGATGGACGACTTATATGATAAGCGTGGGAGAAGCTGGCATGTGACCTTTTCGATTAAGAGAGTTAGCGAAGATGAGGATAGAGTCGAAGTGGACACATTTGTTCACATCTTTGACTCCTGTACCCAGGATTGGTTCAGCGTTGCGTCAATAGTCGAAGACGTTCCATCGCCCAGAATGCTATTGTCTTTTGCGACATGTACTTACGGTGCGCAGTTTGTCAATGTGCAGCATAATAACTGAATAAATAAGCTTTCGGAAAGCCATCTAAAGACCGGCTACTCTCGTAAAAGAATCGGTAGCTGTCAATCACCGTACCGGTTTAATGCGTAAAGTGTATTAGATCTGACTGCGTGCGACGGCCAGACAAATATTTGTCGAATGGCGAAAGAAATGAGCGGAACACTTACCTCTATTTCATCGTTGCGTTTCAGTTTCGTAAACCGGTCAAAGCAGCTGATATAAAAGACGCGCTCTTTTACTCGATTGGTTTCCATTGCGTTGGTGGCGGAGTTAAAAATAATAGAGTTTTTCTATTTGTAAGACGAAGGAGGTGACGTAAATGCAAGAAAGAATATTATTCTCCTTTGGTATATGACATTTCATTTTAACATCAACGAGTCGGTTAACATTTAAAAAGCTAGCACCCCGTCTTTCTTAATGCTTGAGGGAACATTGTGTGAGATAATTATTCAAATTTTGATCCGTTTCAATTCATTAACATGCAGGCGGGAGTTTCAAACCTAGTCGCGCGTGTCCTCGGGATTTACGAACGTAAGCGAGAAGGACTACTTGTAAAAATTGACGAAAAGCCAGAACTTCCCAACAACGTAATCGTACCAAACTTTCAGAGAGTCTTCCTTAATGGTCAAACTAACATAGCCATATGCTGACGCATGAATAAAGTGACTTGCCGAACAGATATTTCGCCTCAAACGTGACCTCCCATACAAAAATAGTGGCTAAAGTAGCCGATTTTCAAAGCGAAAAAGTCAGAACTTCTAAAAGGTCTACAGAGTCACCAGCGGTCTTGTATTTTTTATTAACGTCTCTTCTACAAAATCCATATGCTGACACTAATAATTTTTATATAGTTAAGGCGAAAAAGTGTAAAACGTGAGCCACTCTGAACAGTTTAGCCGTTTTTTTCTTTGTTTTGGCCTCGGTTCGCTGATCATCGTTTCAAATTTGGCGCTCGGAGTGCGTTTAAAGTTTTCGGATATGTCGCGTGATTCTGGGCGATGCTTAGCGTAATCAAGATGGAAGACCCATCCATCACCAAATTTTTCCTACGTTCTGAAAACGCTATGATAACACTGAGCTTCTCTTGAGTCTCAAGGCCATGGAGGAAAGACACGGAGTGGAGTTTAAGCGCTACGATTTCTCTGATCCACAATCCGGTAAAGATAATTGCGACCGTAGAATTGCATCAATGAAAACCCACACGCGACGGTGGGTAAACGAGGGCCATGACATCACTACTGCGTAAGAAATGAAAATTGCACTTGAATCTCATGAAGGCGTTAGGGAATGTCGTTTTGCAGTCGTTGAAATTGATAAATCGACCCAAAATTCACAGGTGAAAAAGATCCCAGGTATCAGTTTCCTGAACAATTTTATGTTCTTTGATGATAGTATTCGGGCATGGAAAGCATGTCAGATTGGGGGAGGTCATTTTTATCCGTACTCTTCCCTTACAACCAATGCTCAAGGAGACAGCTATAAAAGTTCTTAATCCGTTTTCGTCACCATCAAATTGCTCTGGGGTTTCATTGGCTGGACATTTCTCCATTTTGCCCGGCCTGTTCTCTTGTGAGGAAGAAGGATGTGTTAAGATGCTTTCTACCTACAAAGAACTCCAGCATCATTTAGATGCGGAATGCCATCTCTTCGTGGAGGAGCAAGACAATGCGTACGATGTCATCAAGAAAAAGTGGGCCGGCATCTTATCAAACGTATGCTTACCGAAACAGCGCACTTTTCCATCAATGCAGGCTCGTTATAAAGGCGTTTTGGATTACCAAGAAGCAGTCGAGGGATGGGCACTTAAGACCGTCCAAAAGTCAAGGCGGATGTCTGAAGACGTTAGAAACTACTTAATCCAAAGGTTCAATCATGGAGCCAAGACAGGCAGCAAAGCAGCTCCAAAATAACTTGAAAATGAAATGAAAGATGTAAGGAACACAACTGGTGGCTTATTATTCCAACCTTATGAGTCGCGTACCTCAAAGCAGATTGCAAATTTTTTTCTCAAATCTCCCAAAGTCTCAGCGTACAAAGAATATTGATGAAAAAAACCGTGGTATTGAAACTGAGGATGAGGAGCCAAACATCCAGGACAAAAACTTACAACTGTTGCAGCTTGTGATAGAAAGTCAGGTACAGGCAGATCACCCAATTTTGTTCCAGGGATTTAATATATGTCATCTAGCTTAAGAGGGAAAGATCAGAACCCTTCGAATAGATACACTGAAAAAGGCATGTTTGTAGCTGGACATAGAAGTTACTGGATCCAAAGCAAGGGAGGACACTTTTGTTCTTGCACTAGACAAGTACATCTGCACCCACCGATCCAAGAGCTGCATTGATACTGTCATGATAGGTGTTGAACATTGCTAATACAATTGCTTAAAGACGTTAACAGTTGAGTTTTCATATATAAAAAGCAAAGAAGATATGTTCAGAATTCTTGTTGAATTTGATTGGCGTTCATGAACAATGAAAACAGTGATGAGCTGAAGGGCTAAATAACAGCGCCTTTTTACCGTCATAAGTTTTCAAAATTCCTTTGCTCGATCAGCTTTCACCAGGTTTGGAAGGGTGAGCTTGTTTTTTTTTTAAATACGCTTTTCAGTAATTTTCACCCATCCACAAAAGGAAGCCAGAAGTAGATGAAGTGATGCCATCTGTATTTAACCAACTTTAGATTTAAGTGCAATTAGAAATATATGCAAATGAAAGAGCTCCAAACAGATTCTGTGAATATAAAAATGCCACAATTAACCATCCTTCCATGTGAACTGTTGGACCGGAAGTGACTTTGTGAGCATCTCCAGAGGTGCATATTCATATCTTGCCAATTTTACCGTTCAGGTGGAATTAGAAAGTAAAAGTGGTACAGACGGTATTATTTAAGTTATTGGAACGTCTTTGGCTAATATACTTTATATAAGCTTAATTATAAGGGAAAAAAGACTACAGCTGAAATGCCTGTATTAGCAGCTTCAAAGTGAGGCCGCACAGTGAAAAAGCCATAACCTATCTAAAATAATGATTTGTTGATAATATGGTTAGTTTTTTCTCCTTGTTTTTTACATACCTAGGGCTAAACTTTCTGCTCATGTCTGAATTGTGTTATTTCAAAAGTGGGCACTAAGATAAATCCGACTTAAATTTGGGCTATTTTCAGTTTCACTAAAATGCATTTAAGAACATTAGCTTAACAATTATTTCACAAGCAACAGAAATATTTATTTAATCCATATGTTTTGCTATATAAAACCCTTAAAGATAGAAATAATAAAAAGTGAGTTTATATTTGGCTTAAAATATCCCTGAAATTGTAATCAAAGTATTGAAAAGTGCCCAAAATGGGCTGCCAAAAAAGCATTGGGGAACTCAGCCCAAATAAGAGCAATGGAGCTGAAACTTTGGCATATTGCATAAGTCTCCATAGTAACTACATGTACCAAATTTGAGCTAAATCGAGCGACCCCTATTTCCAAGCCTGCCCCGGTCTCTCAGGCCTAAGTACAATAATAAGAATATCATGGGTGACTAATTACTCCTTAATTTTGGCGCGAAATTTCAGCGTTAATTTGTAATTTCACATGTGAAATTACAAAATTGCCATGGCAACCTTCCGTACGTCTCGGTGTCAAAATGGCGACGAAGTTTTAAAATGTCATGAATGAAGATGTCAGGGCACAAAAAGACGCTTTAGAAAACCTGAACACACGAAAGAGCACTTCAAGAAGGATTCTAACAGGTATTTTGTCGAAAAACTCTGAACTTAAGCCAAATTTAGGCGCTAAACGTTCGAGAGAGTGCAGGAGTTCTCGATCGATACGATCCAGGATAAACATGTCAAAAATCCAAGATTGCTAACGTAATTCGTCACCCATGATATTAATAGGTAATCAAATGGTATACTCGTGAAATTAGGGAATAATTTCACTTGCGTTTTGTCCACGTGAAATTATTCGCTAATTTGACTCGTCACCATTTGATTACACATACTAACAGTATAATAATAATTTTATAGTCAGCAATGAAAAAGAAGTCAAACATGATGAACCTAAATCTAACAAAAATACTTTAGGAGGAAATGACTTTAAAAAGCTTCAAAAGAAGGCAAAGAAACTCTGAGCCAAATCTTTTCATTACTCAAAGCGGAAAAATAAATACGTTGTAGAGTTAGAAAGTGGTAGAAAAAATTCTTTTCGGTAATCCACGCTATCAAGATTATCTAATTCATCAAGATGAGGAAAGACGAAATAAATATCTTGCAAGAGCAAATAAAATAAAATCAGCTTGCATTTGAGAATCCAGAGTATTCAAACTATTGGGCAATCAACTTACTTTGGTGAAAAAAATAAAATCGGTTAAAAAAATAATATATAGATTTAGTCAGGGGTTAAAAGCGAAGCTCCAATTAATGAAGTTATAATTTAAATCAAACAATTAATTTGTAATCCACAAATCAGTCAACTTAAGGACACATTCATGTGACTTTTGAGGGAAAGGCTAAGTTATGTTGAAGTGAAACATCTTACATCGAATTGATAGCCTTATATGTACACCCAAAAAATTGCTAACATCTTCGATCACATTCAAGGTCACAGTAGATTAGGCTTCGAAAACAAATTCTTGGAAAACAAATCAGGCCAAATTTTTTTGCGTTCGACAGGTTTACTTTACAAATTCTTGCCAACAAATCTGGGGATGTGTAAACCAACCATTTATAATTTTTATACATCACAGTGAAACAGTACTATTTATCATACAGACCTCGGACAGAATGCGGTATTTCACAATTTTTCAAGACAAATTGCACTCAGTAAATATTCAGGACCATCAGTCGTGGGCTTTAAGCGAAACCGTTCAAAAAATTTCCAAAATCACCCATACGGCCAGCCGGTTCTCATTTCTATAGTGCAAGCTGTCAGTGTGGTCGAATGTTTGCATAAACTTTAATAGAGTTACGATTCAACATAATAACGAATTTATTATTATTATTGGTTATTTAATGGTTTCAGTTATAAATTTGTGTGATCTTATAAAGCGTTTGATACGCGCGATATTTTTTGTACTCCTGCAAGCGATGTTCATGAACGAAGAAACCAAACGGCACGGGCAACCGATTAAAATTGCGAGAGGGACTACTAACAATCAATAAAAGAAATATAATTCTTTGAAACATTTACAGAGACAACAATTTTCATTCCCGAAGACAAGTATTAAAGTGTCTCTAAAACTCCTGTTTAAGCCGGCTTCCCGGCGCGGTGTCTACTGTTTTCAAAGATGAACTCCTCGATGCAAGAAAATCGCTCAAATTTATAACTAAATATTCTTCGGAATGTTTTCTTTCTATTTGCGGTGAGAAAATATATCTGAAGACTTTTTAAAGTTCTGTAAGCTTATATCAAACCTGATACTAGGTCAGATCATTAGTAGTGGATAAGGCACCGGTTACTCCTGTTTTTTGCGGCGGAATTTCATTAACTTGCGGGGGAATAAATTAACGCAGATGACGTCATGCATCTCATTAAGATAGGATGATGTCATAGTTTAAATTAATGCCGATGACATCATTCATTCCATTAAGATAGGATGATGTCAAAGTTTAAATTAACGCCGGTGACGTCATACATGTCATATAGATAAGATGATGTCATAGTTTATTTGTAGATGGCAAGGAGCAAGTGACGTCAGAATTTCCTAGAGTTGACGTCATCAAAAAATGTTGAGATCATAATCTATAAAGAGCAAAGTGATTTTTATATAATTAGCTATTTGCTATAGTCCTCTGATTAGATATTGTTTGCTATAGTCTTCTGACTAGATATTGTAGAAACTGTTACGTGTTCAAAATAAAAGAGGGCAAATTTTGAACGTGTTATCTTTGCAGATTATACTAAATGAAAAATCTTTAATCATTAAATGAATTATTTTCACCAAAAATCGGTTATAAACAAAACCAAGACACGGAGGTTAACTGAACAATCTTTACTTCAAAAGAAGGGAAAAGGAGGTTAAGCGAAAGCGAAATCGTATTAATTTTTCGGGCAAAACATGAAAACGAGGTCGAAGCTCAGCGAAGCGAAGAACTGCTTATCAAGCAAAAATGTCAATCTTTGTTTACTTGACTCTGTGGAAAGTATGCACATGGTATAAAAATTCTATAGAAAACAACAGGTGGTCCTAAAGTAAACCCTAACTCTTTTGGTTCTTGAATAAACTCCATTCTAGTAACGAATACCACCACCACCACCCCCACATTTCTATTGTTTTCCCTCCACCACCACCACCACCGCCTCCACCGCATTTCTATTGTTTTCCCTCCACCACCACCGCCACATTTCTATTGTTTTCCCACCACCACCACCGCCAACCGCCACTTTTCTATTGTTTTCCCACCACCACAACTCTACATCTTTAGATTAGCTAACCATCTCGCGGATGTTCATCAGTTAGACCACATACAGCGAAGGCAGTATTTACAAGAGTCGAAACTGCAACCTAAGTTAAAGTCGTCGTTTACGAAAGTAAAGCGGATAATTCTGCAAAAAAATCACTCAACTAGTACTCGCAGTGTTACTTGGTGTTATGGTGCACGAATTTATGCTAATTAGTATATGCCAATGTCTATGTCATATAATGAAAGTATCATGGAGTCATGGTTTTATAGGTTTCCTGGTGTTAATGGTTTCATGGTTTCATAGGTTTCGTGGTGTCAACGGTTTCATGGTTTCATGGGTTTTGCGGTGTCAGTGGTTTCATGGTTTTATAGGTTTCGTGGTGTCAATGATTTCATGGTTTCGTGGTGTCAACGGTTTTATGGTTTCGTTATGTCAGTGGTTTCATGGTTTCCTAGGTTTCGTGGTGTGAATGGTTTCATAGTTTCACGTGTTTCGTGGTTTCATAGGTTTCGTGGTGTCAATGGTTTCATGGTTTCATTTGTTTGGTGGTTTCATAGGTTTCTTGGTGTCAAGGGTTTCATGGTTTCATACGTTTCGTGGTGTCAATGGTTTCATGGTTTCGTAGTATTCGTGGTTTCACGGTTTCATAGTTTCATGTGTTACGTGGTTTCAATGGTTTCGTGGTGTCAGTGGTTTCATGGTTTCGTGGTGTCAATGGTTTCATAGTTTCATGTGTTTCGCGATTTCATAGGTTTCGTGGTGTCAATGGTTTCATGGTTTCACAGGTTTCGTGGTGTCAATGGTTTCATGGTTTCATAGGTTTCGCGGTGCCAATGGTTTCATGGTCTAGTGTCGGGTCTCAAGGGACTTAATGTACGATAATTAGATGCAGAATGAGCGTTAACATTCGAAGCAAAAAAGGGACTTGATTTGCATACAGGACAGTGTAGAAAGGACTAGTAGGAGGACTATTAACGGAACTAAGGACGTATAATGTAACCGTTTATTTGAGCTCCATTCGCAACTTCACATTGGCGACGAGGAGTTCCTCTATTTCTTGGAAAATGGCTGGTTTCGATACAAACCTGAATTACGGAATAGCCGCGACATCACCACTTTTGCAACACATGTAGGTCTCTACAGGTACAAGAGACTCAATTTTGGTACGAGATCCGCTGGGGAGATATTCCAGGAAACCGTCAGCAAAGAAATCACTCGAGACATAGTGGGATGCATTAACATCAGTGATGACATCCTTGCATTCGGTAGGAACTAAAAGGAACATGATCAGAATTTAGAGAAGTTGTTTAGAGAAAGACATCACCTTCAACAAAGATAAATGCGAATTCAATAAGGATAAGTGCCTGTATTATGGAATGGTGATCTCGAAAGAAGGGGCCTCCCCTGATCCCATAAAGGTAGAGGCCATTAAACACGCTGAGCCCCCACGCAACGCTAAAGAACTGAATTCGTTTCTGTGCACCTTCCAATACAATGCAAGATTCATGGAGAGTTACGCCCCACAAACCGATGTTCTGAGGGCACTGGTTAGAGCCGACGTTTTTCAGTGGGAAGAGAAACACCAAGAAGCATTCGAAGCTTTGAAGAATGCTCTAAGCGCTGATACCGTTTTAGCGTATTTTGATCCTGCCGCTGATCACGAAGTACATGTTGATGGCTGTCCCCTGGGGATCTCGGCGACGTTAGTCCAGCGCAGTCCGAATGAAGACCATTGGAGAGGGGTACAGTATGCGAGCCGGGCGCTGTCAGACGCCGAGCGGAGATATTCCCAGATCGAGCTGGACACACTGGCCACTGATTTCGCCTGTAGAAAGTTTCACGTCTTCCTGTATGGCAAGCCACTCATGGTTGTCACTGATCACAAGCCCTTGGAGGTCATTTTTAATAACCCGACGCATGCAACGTCTATACGGTTGCAGAGAATGACTGTGCGAATGCTCGATTATGAGTTTAAGGTAGAATACAGGCCAGGGAAGACCAACATCTCAGACTACACATCAAGGCACCCCCTTCCTCTCGAGCAGAGCAGCAAAAAGAAACTGGGCACGACTAAAGATGTCAGGCATTACGTGAATGTCGTAATTGAAAATGATATTCCAAAGGCGATAAGCAAGGAAGAAATAATCGTGTCAACAGGAAATGAAAAGGAATTACAGAAATTGATTAAGTGTGTCGAAGAGAAGAGTATAGACCATAAAGACGCAGACTTGAGGAAGTATTCTAACGTTTTCAACGAACTGGCCGTAGTTGATGGGCTCGTTCACTCAGGGAGGCCATGGTTAAGATTGCTCACGAAGGCCACCAAGGGATTGTTCGTACGAAGCAGCTACTCCGTGCCCATGTGTGGTTTCCTGGTATGGACACAATGGTCGAAAAGCATGTAGGGAAATGCCTTGCTTGCCAATCTACCACTCCCTGTCACACCAGAGAGCCTCTAAAGATGACAGATTTGCCAAGGGGTCCGTGGAATAAAGTCAGTGTAGATTTCGCGGGGCCTTTACGAAACAAAGACATGGCTTTGGTCTTTTGGGACCAGTATGCCAGGCATCCAGTCGTTGAGTTTACATTAAGTACTTGTGCTGATTACGTCATTCCCCTATTTACGCGGTTGTTCAACACGTACGGAATACCCGAAGAGATCAAATCGGATAATGGGCCCCCGTTTAATGGATCAAAGTTTGCGAACTTTGCTTAGGAACAAAGGTTCAGACACCGAAAGGTCACCCCTGGATAGGCTGAAGCTAATGGTGTCGTGGAGCGTTTCATGCAAACCCTCAAGAAGAGTAGGAGAATTTCTAAACTTGAAGGAAAAGCTATTCGGGAGGGAGTGCAAAGAACGGTTGGCAGCTATCGCGCCACGCCCCACCCAGCGACAAAGGAAAGCTCTGACATGCTCATGTTCGGCAGAGAGCTACGGAGGAAGGTACCCGAAAGGATCGTACCCGCAGGAGAAATTCCATACGGCCCAATCAGACAAAGAGAGGCGGCTAAAAAGAAGCAGATAAAAGAGTACGCGGACAAGAGGCGGAACGCCCGGGAAAGCCTTATAGTGGTTGGAGACCAAGTTCTTTTGAAGCAGAGCAAAGCAGATGTTCTCACCCCTGAATTTGACCCCCGATCCTTCTCAGTAATAGGCGTGAAAGGTAGTATGGTCACTGTTAAAATGGGGTAGGGAGATTAAATTCCGGAATTCATCCCATTGTAAGTTGCTGAAGCACGCGAGGGAGGATGAGTACGTAGCTGTGGATTTGGACCAAGAAGGTCTGGATACATCCAGTGCGGAAGAAACTGAAATAGGAGCCAGGGAAGATTTGCAACCCGACAACCTGGGCGCATCCAGTGAGATGACAATTGGCCGTCCACGTAACGAGCCAAATGGTCCGCCAACATCCCTAGGAGCGACGGAAAGGGAGGGACATCAACAGCAGCCAGACGATACTGCAGTAAGCGGACCAAGAAGATCAGCGCGTGCAAGAACGTCTACTTGGAGCACTATTTACAGAGACTTTGAGCCACACTAGAAAAAAGCGGGGAGATGTAGTGTCGGGTGTCAAGGGACTTAATGTACGATAATTAGATGCAGAATGAGCGTTAACATTCGAAGCAAAAAAGGGACTTGATTTGCATACAGGACAGTGTAGAACGGACTAGTAGGAGGACTATTAACGGAACTAAGGACGTATAATGTAACCGTTTATTTGAGCTCCATTCACGACTTCACACATGGTTTCATAGCTTTCGTGGTGCCAATGGTTTCATGGTTTCATAGGTTTCGCGGTGCCAATGGTTTCATGGTTTCACAGGTTTCGTGATGTCAATGGTTTCTTGGTTTCATAGGTTTCGTGGTGTCAATAGTTTCATCGTTTCATAGGATTCGTGGTGTCAATGGTTACGTGGTTTCCTAGGTTTCGTGGTGTCAATGGTTTCATGGTTGCATGTGTTTCGTGGTTTCGTAGGTTTCGTGGTGTCAATGGTTTCATGGTGTCATAGGTTTCGCCGTGTCAATGCTTTCATGGTTTCCTAGGTTTCGCGGTGTCAATGGTTTCATAGTTTCATGTGTTTTGTGGTTTTATAGGTTTCGTGGTGTCAATGGTTTCATGGTTTCATGGTTTCATGTGTTTCGTGGTTTCATAGGTTTCGCGGTGCCAATGGTTTCATGGTTTCATAGGTTTCGTGATGTCAATGGCTTCTTGGTTTCATAAATTTCGTGGTGTCAATAGTTTCATGGTTTCATAGGTTTCGTGGTGTCAATAGTTTCATGGTTTCGTGGTGTCTGGTGTCATGGTTTCGTTTCATAGGTTTCGTGGTTTCAATGGTTTCATGGTTTCATAGGTTTCGTGGTGTTAATGGTTTCATGGTTTTGTAGTATCAATCCTTTCATGGTGTCAGTGGTTTCATTGTTTCCTAGGTTTCGTGGTGTCAATGGTTTCATAGTTTCATGTGTTTCGTGGTTTTATAGGTTTCGTGGTGTCAATGGTTTCATGGTTTCATGTGTTTCGTGGTTTCATAGGTTTCGTGGTGTCAATGGTTTCATGGTTTCATAGGTTTCGTGGTGTCAATGGTTTCTTGGTTTCATAGGTTTCGTGCTGTCAATGGTTTCATGGTTTCATAGGTTTCGTGATGTCAATGGTTTCTTGGTTTCATAGGTTTCGTGGTGTCGATAGTTTCATGGTTTCATAGGTTTCGTGGTGTCAATAGTTTCATGGTTTCGTGGTGTCTGGGTTCATGGTTTCGTTTGATAGGTTTCGTGGTTTTAATGGTTTCATGGTTTCATAGGTTTCGTGGTGTTAATGGTTTCATGGTTTCATAGGTTTCGTGGTGTCAATGGTTTAATTTTTTGTAGGT
>CALNXK010000053.1:445000-515000 GCA_942486035.1 Porites lobata | reverse complement strand
ACTGACACCACGAAACCTATGAAACCACGAAACACATGAAACTATGAAACCATTGACACCACGAAACCTAGGAAACCACGAAACCTTTGACACCAAGAAACCTATGAAACCACGAAACACATGAAACTGTAAAACCATTGACACCAGGAAACTTAGGAA
The DNA here is from genome assembly GCA_942486035.1 of Porites lobata. Classification (NCBI taxonomy): domain Eukaryota; kingdom Metazoa; phylum Cnidaria; class Anthozoa; order Scleractinia; family Poritidae; genus Porites; species Porites lobata. The sequence goes on along the minus strand of CALNXK010000053.1, from coordinate 514,841 downwards.
ACCACGAAACCACGGACACCACGAAACCATGAAACGATTGACACAACGAAACCTATGAAACCACGAAACACATGAAACCATGAAACCATTGACTCCACGAAACCTATGAAACCATTGACTCCACGAAACCTATGAAACCATGAAACCATAGAGACCACGAAACCATAGAGACCACGAAACCTATGAAACCATAAAACTCTTGACACCACAAAACCTATGAAACTATAAACCATTGACATCACGAAACCTATGAAACTATGAAACCCTTCACACCACGAAACCTATAACACCATGAAACCCTTGACACCACGAAACCTTTTAAAACATGAAACCCTTGACATCACAAAAACTATGAAACCATGAAACCATAGACACCACGAAACCTATGAAACTATGAAACCATTGACACCACGAAACCTTTGAAACCATGAAACCCTTGACACCACGAAGCCTATAAAACCACGAAACACACGAAACTATGAAACCATTGACACCACGAAACCTAGGAAACCACGAAATCACTGACACCACGAAACCTATGAAACCACGAAACACATGAAACTATGAAACCATTGACACCACGAAACCTAGGAAACCACGAAACCTTTGACACCAAGAAACCTATGAAACCACGAAACACATGAAACCATGAAAGCATTGACACCACGAAACCTATGAAACTACGAGACACATGAAACTATAAAACCATTGACGCCACCACGAAACCTAGGAAACCATGAAACCATTGACACCACGAAACCTATGAAACCATGAAACTATAGACACCACGAAACCTATGAAATCATAAATCCCTCGACACCAAGAAACCTATGAAACCATGAAATCATTGACACCATGAAACCTATGGAACCATGAAACCATTGACACCATGAAACCTATGAAACCATGACTATGAAACCATTGACACCACGAAACCTATGGAACCATGAAACCATTGACACCTCGAAACCTATGGAACCATGAAACCATTGACACCACGAAACCTACGAAACCATGAAACCATTGACACCACGAAACCTATAAAACCACGAAACAAGTGAAACTATGAAACCATTGACATCATGAAACCTATGAAACCATGAAACTATTGACACCACGAAACCATGAAACTATTGACACAACGAAACCTATGAAACCATGAAACTATTGACACCACGAAACCATTGACACCATTAAACCTATGAAACCACGAAACACATGAAACTATGAAACCATTGACACCACGAAACCTATGAAACCATGTAACCATTGACACCACGAAACACGTGAAACTATGAAACCATTGACACCAGGAAACCTATGAAACCATGACTCCATGATACTTTCATTATATGACATAGACATTGGCATATACTAATTAGCGTAAATTCGTGCACCGTAACACCAAGTTGTAACCCTCGCTTTCATGTTTTGTCCGAAAAATTAATACGATTTCGCTTTCTCTTAACCTCCTTTTCTCTTCTTTTGAAGTAAAGATTGTTCAGTTAACCTCCGTGTCTTGGTTTTGTTTATAACCAATTTTTAGTGAAAATAATTTATTTAATGATTAAAGCTTTTTAATTTAGTATAATCTGCAAAGATAACACGTTTAAAATTTGCCCTCTTTTATTTTGAACACGTAACAGTTTCTACAATATCTAGTCAGAAGACTATAAGAAACAATATCTAATCAGAGGACTATAGCAAATAGCTAATTATATAAAAATCGCTTTGCTCTTTATAGATTATGACCTCAACATTTTTTGATGACGTCAACTCTAGGAAATTCTGACGTCACTTGCTCCTTGCCATCTACAAATAAACTATGAAATCATCCTATCTATATGACATGCATGACGTCAACGGCGTTAATTTCAACTATGACATCATCCTATCTTAATGGAATGAATGATGTCATCGGCATTAATTTAAACTATGACATTATCGTATCTTAATGAGATGCATGATGTCATCTGCGTTAATTTATTTCCCCGCAAGTTAATGAAAAAAACCGGAGTAACCGGTGCCTTATCCACTACTATCATTGACTCAAATCTTACAAACGTGCATAAACTTGGCGCATAAACATGGCTTCATGAAATTAGATACAACAAAAACAAACATCAAATACAATAATTACTCAGACTTACCAATCGAGATTCAGTTCCTGAAAGGTATCAAGTAAGGCCACAGTTGCTTGAGACTTTTAAACCCTCTTACACATTAAGCAAGGTGAAAAACGAAAACGATTCCATGCGAAATCGAATTACCGAATTTTGACAAGCGACGCATTTCTTAACCAAAAACCCAGTAAACAAACCAGCCATTAATAACAGAAAACTCTTGATAGCAGCTGTATTTCATTTTGTACATCCAGGGGAAAAAGAGTTAGAAACATCACAAGTTGACACAAAACTCTGTCAGCTTTAGCTGTCAAAGTAAACAACTTTCAAGATGCTGCATAAATTTTCCGCATGAACTCACCCGTCAAATTTTGACCAATCAGAACATAAAAATTGGACGTAGAGCTTGACCAACGCGTGACCATGGTAAAAAAAGGTCTTCCCCGCCTGTATTTTAAAAAAAAACTGGCTGAATTTTCGGGTCCGAAATCCTAACAGTGCGGGGCCATAGTGACATAAACACAACAAATTTGATATAAATCATTGGAAAAAAATAAACGAGAGCCTGCGATCATTTGAAACTGGTAATTTGTCAGCGGATAACTTCAAAAAATACTCGACCTCGATAAGTCGACACTTAAGCCCGCGTTACGGTCAGCTGATACTGGTCAGCGGATACCCTGTTTTGACAGCTGTCAGTTCATCACAACATTGATGTGCAATTAGTTTTCTCTTGGGCCCCCAAACTACAGCTGTAGCTAGAAAGTGTGAGAGTAAACATTGGTTTCCCTGTGGTACGGACGGACGGCCGGCGGGCGGTCGGTGTACGGTCACGTGATTACCAAATTTTCTGGGATGGGTAGGTTTACTTAGCTATGGGGCTCCGCGTGGAGCTCCGCTATATTTTAATATAATAAAGATGCATCTCACCGCAATTTCCAATATCAAAAAAGAAAACATCATCGTTCATGAACCAAAGGAATCCAAGGTAAAGGATTCCAAAATAAAAAAGCATTTCATGTTAAAAACATCGTGGAAATTTGTCAAAATTCATCTGCAAAATGAATATGGAGCTGATCTAGCGTCAAGTCTCAGTTTACGCTTATGCTTTAAACAAGTAGAATACACTAAAGGGGAAAAAAAATGAATGAAAAAGAGATAATCATCTGCACCAGGTCTTTATGCGAAGTTAATGTATTCGGAAAAATCTAATAAAATTCTTTCGCTATTGTTAACAAAAGGAAACAAAAAATGTTGATCCATTTGATTACTTGAATCAATATTGCAAGTTTATAATGGCTCTAAAACTGAGAGTACTTTTATCAGTAAAACTGTAGTTTCTCTCGAGATCAAGGTACATGAGGTTTATATTAAACCACGTAAACCAAGAGGAACAGTGTTGTCTGTTAAAGAAAGTGATGATGAAGAAAGTGATAATGAAGAAATCCAAGATTTAGAAAACGTGATGAAAAATATTTCAGACACTGAAGAAGATAATTAAACCAATTATCCAATATTTTTAATACTTCATTAAGTGTTAAAAATTCACCAAGTCACTCAAAGGAAACCATGAGTTCAATTTATCTGGATATCCACTCCAGTTTACTAATGCTAACCTTTTTTATTATCTCGTTTTAATACTTTCTCAATTCTGTAGGTCTCTTATTTTGCCTTTAGTAGCTCTTGCGTATAAAAAGATCCCTGAATCGGTTCTCCTATCTAATCAACAATTATATACGTGACATGTTTGGTATTCAAAACTTCACTAACCACAAACCTGACTGTACCGCGGGCTCAGGTATCGACCCATCGAGGTCGAGTATTTTTTTTGAAGTTATCCGCTGAGCAAGGAAAAAAAACAAGCAAATCTTATTTAACACGTTCGATGACTCCCTTCCAATGCAAATGCCAATTTCAACTCAACGCAAACTTCGTCTATTGGCTTTACTGCAAAAGAAATACTTGTATACTTGCAAGAACATTGTAACAAAACCTAATTTAGAGGAATTTCTACGTAAGCTTTTTGAACAATATCGCATTGAAAATTGTGGCAAACAATATTAAATATGTGTGGCAACTGACAGGTTTTTTTTTATCGTTCAATACTTTTTATCTTTATTGTAGTTTGTTTTGTCACTTAATTCTTTCACTTTCTGCTGTGTATTAATGTTGTTAATTTGTTGTCAATAAAAACGTTATCCGCTGACAATTCATTAGTTTTCAAAGGATCGCAGGCTCAAGTTCAAATTTTTTAAATGCATAGGAAACAAGTTGTGTTTATGAGCCGCACTATTAAAATTTTGATTTCAAACTGACCTTGGACGCAGAAAATTCAGCCAGCTGTTAAAGGCAGGAAAGGCAGTTGCTTTTGACTTTTTTCACTGCGTTCACGGGTTGGTCACACTCTACGTCCAATTTTTATGCTCTGATTGGTCAAAATTTGACAGGTGAGTTCATGCGAAAAATGTATGCAAAATCTACTGGAAACTTGTTTACTGATAGCTGAAGCTGACAGAGTTTTGTGTCATCTTGTGATGCCTTTAACTGTCTTTTTCCACTGGATGTACAAAATGAAATGTAGCTGCTACCAAGATTCTTTTGTTATTCATGGCTGGTTTGTTTGTTGGGTTTTTGGTAATAAATGCACCGCTTGTGGGAAATCCGATTTCGGATAGCATCGTTTTCAAAACTGAGTTTACTCACTTCACTTTGCTTGATGCGTAAGAGGGTTGAAAAGTCTCAAGCGATTCTGGCCTTATTTAATGGCTTTGAGGGCCTGCAACTCGACTGGTAAGCCTGAGTAATTATTGTATTTGATTTTTTTTTAAATTTATTTCACGAAGTCGAGCGTAGTTTATGCGGCTAGTTTATGCACGTTTGTAAGCTTTGAGACAATGATCTGACCTAATATCAGGTTTGATAAAAGCTTACAGAACTTTCACAAGCCTTTAGACATTTTATGACCGCAAATAGAAAGAAAACGTTCCGAACAATATTTAATTAATTATAACATTTTGGCTGTAGAAAGAAAGCTTTGAGCGAATTTCTTGCCTTGAGTTCATCTTTAAAAATAGAAAATACCGGGAAGCCAGGTTAAAACATAAATTTGCAAGGTGTTAAGCTTATATGATTAAAAGCTCAGGATTTTCAAAGACGTTTTACTCTGTTTCACCGAATTATATTTCTTTTATTGTTTTTTAGTAGTCTCTTTCCCAATATTAATCGCTGTGCTGTTTGTTTTTAGTCGTACATGAACATCGCATTGAGTACTCAAAATGCCGCGCGTATCAAACGCTTTTAAAGATTACGCAAAAGCTCCAAAACCATAAATAAAAAAACAAACATTAATTCTTTATTATGTTGGAGCGTAACGCTATTAATGTTCAGTCAAACACGCAACAGCTCGCACTGCAAATTTGGCGCTTATCAAAAGTGAGAATCGACTGGCTGTATAGTTGATTTTGAATTTTTTTTTCACGTTTTCGCTAAAAACCCATTATTAGAGATCTTTTACATAACTCTAACACCATCTGCTAATGAGTTACAATTGTCGAAAAAGCCACCAAATATGTAGATGATCTTTTCAACGCACGTGTAAGCGCTTTGTTTTCTTTGTCTGGTAATCCATATGCAGCCTCGCCGCATTTACGAGGCAGTGCGGGGCGATTTTATTTAACAGCCAGTCAAAGATCGTAGAAGAAATTAAAGCAAAACCTGGGCTGGGCTTAAAAATATACTTTGACCCACGGAAACTGCGCTTCATTTTTGCAAACGCTTTAAAATGCCGACATTTTCCCAATTTTCTCCTGGAATTTTTTTGAAAACTCAACGGCATCCCACATACGTTGACATTATTTTTTAAGACTTAGTTTGCCTGCAAATGAGGGATCAAAAGAATTTAATTTTTCACGTGTTTCCATATATCAATATCAGTCATCAACATTATCAAAAAGTACCACATGGCGCTGAGCCAGGAAAATGCAGAGCTCTACGACTATTGGTTGAAACCATCTTGGGTGACGCCATATGCTCCCTACAGCCTGATAGCTAGGATTTTACATGCTTTATCATGTGCTTTATCGTGTTCTACACCTCGAAAGCCTTCGGTTAAATCTTCTTGCCATTCTTTGATCATGTCTCGGCATACGTCTAATCTGAGCAGCGAGATAAGGGGTTAACAGAGGAGGGATATCCCCATATCCCTGTCTGATATAATCAGAGGTGTATCGTAATTTGTACCTGCTTGAATCCTCTCCATTAAACTAAAATTACCTGCATCATTGAGAGATGCGAGAAAACCAGCTTGTAGGAAAACTATACGTCTTACATTATCTACAATGAGCTCGGTGTTAATAATGTGGTAATGACGAGGGGCAATGAAAAAGTCTCGTTAGGGTTCGACCTAGGGTGTATAAATTTCATGCGGAGTCAGGCAGCCAGGCAGCATGTCTTGACGAAGATAGTTCAGACACCGATGCCGAAGCTGATCTCCCAGGGAAAGCGAACTCCGCACCGCCTGAGGCAAAACGGGACAAACCTAAGAAAAAGCGCTACAGGAAGCGACAGTGGACACCGGATGAGGCCCACAAGGCGCACACGGAGATGTGTGGCAAGGCTGTGAAAATGATGAGTAAAATAGAACGCATCCTAGATAAATTCAATAGCGAAAGTAGCGACGAAGAATAAACATGCGAAATACTGAACTGCCAATGTCCTTTTGTTCATTTTTTTTTTCAGTTGATAGTATTTGTAAACGAAAACGCTGAAAATAAAATGCTGTTTGTCACACAGTTCGTGTTTTACTTGATGGTTCCATTCGTGCGCGCCACAAATAAAGGAAAAGTTACAAATGGGAAAAAAAAACGCTTATTTTTTATATTTAGTGGACATTTGCACCATAGTGGCTCTAGTTGGAGTTATGTGAACGATCTCTAATTACCCTACATACCACATAGGAGCAGTTTCTTCTCACTGAACAGTCCCGACATTATGGAATTCTCTTCATGAAAACGTTTTATAATGTGGTCAATTCTGCAATTTGTTGTATAAAGGAAGTGTCTGGTTCGGTTGTCCTGAATATTGCCGGGATGAATGCAATTTGTCTTGCAAAATTGTGAAAGGTATAGGTTTAAATAGGGCAAAAAAGAGCAAAATTTGTCCGAGGTCTGCATAAAACAAACAGCGCCTCATAGTACTGTGTATCGCAGATGTGATGTATTAAACGTATAAAACGCTAGTTCACACGCCACCAGATTTGTCGGCAAGATTTTGTAAAGTAAACTTGTCGAACACAAAAAATCCGGCCTGATTTTTTTTATTTCAGCCTCCCTTTTAGACAGAGGAATGCAACCTAGCAACTACAACGTGTAAATTGGCTGCCACCTAGGACTATCGTGTCTTATAATCGGCCTTTATAGCATAAAATTATAGTTCGGGGCAGTCCAATTAACCTTATAAAATAAAGGTGGTCGTAGGTTATTTTGGTTATTTAGACTGGGTTATTTTGTTTAGGAAGAATTTGTTTTCCAGGCCTAATCTACTATGATGGAAGATGATTGCTATCTTTTGGGTATAAGTAAAGACTATTGACTCGATGAAAATTTTTTTTTTTTAACCCTTGAACTGTTTGCAAACTCGTTTTCTCTCAAATCTCTTAACCTTTCCCTCAAAATTCACATAAATGTGCCCTAAAGTTAACTGATTTGTGGATTACAAGTTTATTGTTTGATTTAACTTATAAATTTGTTAACAAGGAGCTTCGCTTTTAGCCCTGGCTAAATCTATATATTATTAGACGACTTTAAATCTACCTATAAAATTTTATTGGATGAAGTCAACTGTGTTTCTCTATAGAACAGACGTATACACAATATGCTAATTTTACTCTACAAGAGTGTATCCTATCTATCTACATGAGGAATATGTTCAATCTACGTATTTCGTGTTATAACTTACGTGGCAACTATATTTTGACACTGCCTGTACCTAAACCACTACTTGTGACCTTCATTCGTATTCTTATCATGCCGGTAAACAATGGAACTTACTACCAGAATCGATACGTACCAGTGATTTTACCAACGTTAAGAAACAATTAGCTAGCCTAGACAGTAAATAAGTTAAAATATGTTGTATATAGTGTTATTTTTAAGTAACTTTCCGCAATATTTTTTTGTTCACCGCTTATTATTTTGTGTCTTCTGTAGGAAATATTACCTCCTTAAAGCTACTCTAAAATTCGAGGAAAAATAAAGTTTATGTAAGTATGTATGTATGTATAAATTTAAAACGAGATTTCCTAGACTTGTTTGCATGAATCTAAAACTATCAATAAATAATCGTATTTCAAAGTTGATAGAAACACTTTGATTATTTTTATTCGATTTGCACTCATCTACCTTTATATTTTTTGAGAATGAAATATACGTTTCTTCTGTTGATGGAATACAGTTGATTTCACCGTTAGTTTGAGATAGTTGGTTTATCTGAAATAGATGTCAATCATAACCTTGAAGACTAGAAATATTACTGGAAGTATTAAAAGTTTTCGACAATTGAGATTACATTTGTTGTGAGCTGCGCCTTGATATTTACCAGTGAAATGGCAATGATCTCCCACTTCAGTTATCCTCTTTATCAAACTCTTCCTTACAAATGTGATTCAAAATCCTCTTTATTTTGATCTGTAAAGATCGTCTTTTTTGAATGTTTGTAAAGATCTGAATAAACTAATTTAGTGATTGATTCTAATTTTTCAAAAAAATCTTTGCTATGTCTTCATCCTCTGATTTCTTTGTATAGACAATTGAATTTTCTTCAAACTCAACTTTGATAGTATCTAAGGGTTTAATATAAAGACAAAATCCACAAGGTTCATGTTTTTGATACTCCATTGTAAACCCATTTTTTGAATCAGGCTCACAGTTATTCATTGGTTTAGCAAAACATTCAAAATCAGCATGTACTACAAAAGGATGAGGTAATTTTTTATAATAGTTTTTGAAATTAACATATGTGTCTTTCTTCAGCATTGTTCCTGCTGCTGTTTCTTTGTCACAACAACATGTGATATGTTTATCAAGTAATTCTTTTTTTTGTACAATGAGATAAACATTTTTTTACAATAAAACTTTTGAACTGATGTATTTTTGCTTACTTGTGAACTTACGAGACGACTAAAATTGTTAATAAGAGAATAATGATATTTTCAATCTTTTTAATAGAGAAACAAATCTATTGTATTCTCTCTGACATTCTTTTACATTTAATCTTAGACGGTAAATTTTGTATTGATCATTAATCGAAAATACATTAATTCCTGGAATATTTGGATTTTGTTTTTCAAACTGTTTGATGCCCTTTACTTTTACTGGAAAATCAATACCTTTAAAATTAAGGTCATTTTCATATTTTTTTAGACCAGTTAATCTAAAAGAATGATGTTAAGCTGGGTGAAGATATCTCAATATTGACCACATAAAACACTTTTGGTCATTCTTGTTTTCAATGTTAATAATTGCTTAATCTTTCTCATTATACTATCTGGAAGTGGAATACATGATGATCCTTTCATTGGTTTTTATTCAACCGTGTATAATTCTAATCCAACAACTTCTTTTAAACACCAGCCTGAACCATTTTTTTGAAAAAGCTGAAATCTTGCTTAGTATTTCGTATAACATTTTAAAAGGTAATTTCTTAACATCAGTCTTTTTAAGACTTTTTGCGTAAGTTTTGTCCTGAATGTAATAAACTTTTTTATCAACTACCATTTTCTCCATATTAACTATCATAATCATTAGAGTTTTTATATTTCTATGATTTCTCATAAAATCTTTTAACTGAGAAGATATATCTTTAAAGTAATCAAATGGTATAACTCTTGGTTTTCCTTCAATTACATATTTATCTAAAAAATTCTCAAGAGCTGACGTTTCATGTTTAATTCCAACATCATCCTCCTTCACTGCTCTTTCAAGAGCTTTTTTTAAGTAACTTGGAGTATCTTTTGGAATCTTTTTGTTCTTGATACACTCTTAAAAACAATCATCAAATGTTTTAGGTTTGGTTTTGGTTTCTTAAATTTTCTTTCTTATTTTTTTTCTTTGTTTCTCTATCTCTAAAATTTCTGCAATTGTTTTGCAGAAAGGCCGAGGGCATAATTTTTTTAAAATATTAGATGTACTAAATACCTGTAAAATTCTGCTGTTAACTACCGTTAGAAATGCGTACTTGTTATTTTTCAGAAAATGCTAAGATTTTGACTTGCTGTAACAGGATAATTTACCTCAGTTGGGTATTAGTGACCTAAAATGGGTCAAAAATGATATGCAAAACAAAACATTTTTCTAAAATTAAAAATTTGGTAAATGACGGTGGACGGATGGCAGAAATAAACAGAAAACTAAAACACTAAATTTAAAAATTGGATGGCGGAAAAAAAAACAGGAAAATTACGGAAAATAGTATTTTAGAATTGGTCCAGAACAGACAATATTATAAATACTATCATGAAGTGCTTGGTTCTTGATTAACCTGAAAAGTTTGACATTGTAGAAACATACCTCCTCTTCTAGTTCTTTAATCCTGGTGCTCATTGTGGAACCCTATTTTATCAAAAGAAGAAAAGTTTAGCGTACCAAAAACAAGTAATCCTTTTTTAAGCACTACTATGATGTCTTCATATACTATCTGCCTTTGCTTCCAAGCTGATCAACTGACTTTTCATCTCACGAACCTCCTTCTAAAATGCGTTGATATAGAAAATAAAGAAATTGTATATCGGCATAGCTAACGACATACTCATTTTTTTTTTATAGCCAATGAGATGCAATTGTCAAGTGCAGTTGTCGCAGAACTTTAGTGCATAAAAATCTAACACTACAAAATATCCTTTTTGTCAAAAGAAGGTCGATTTATAACAAACCGTACCTGATTTCTGGCCCGAAAAAGGTTGTATTTGTTCTAAGGAATAATTTTTCCTTTTTGGGGGGAGTAAATATATAATGGTTCTTAACTTTGGAGAAAGTGGAGCTTTGTTATATCATCTAATAAAAGTGGTATGACAAAGGAAAACAACTCATTTATCTCTAGAATTGTACGAACGGTGTACATATATCAGTTATCGTTTTTTACTACAACCTTTAGAATTTATTTCGAGTTTACCGTTTAGGTTCACATGTTGTTATCCCAGTAAACAACAATAAAAAAAACAAACCCTGAAGCATTGCTGTAGTTGTAGTCGAATGACACATCGACCAAGTTGATTTAGCAGCATACTTACCTGGCTTGGATCTATTGGGTATATCAAAATGTCAGCCAGGTTTTTAAGTCCTATAGTCCTTAAAGCATCAGCTAATCTCGCAGCAGTAGCGTTATCTCCCTCCCGATTCATCCATAGCACCAGAACCTTAATACAGCAGTCCTTTACACAGTGGCATTTTTCCTCTTCAATTACGTCAATATGTTGTTCAAAGAACCCAAGGGCTCGTGCAAGATCTTTCCATTTAACACCAACGCTGGAGGGAAGCTTATAATTTTTTATGTCAGTTTCACTCATCTTATGATTCGGACTCAATCCCAGTTCGGGTAAATTGGCTGTAAAATGAAACGAAACCGACCAGTTAGCTGTCAACTACAGCGCCCTTTTTAGTATTTCATTTGATTTACTTTTCTGAATAGGTTTTCGGGAATATGGTATTTTGTTAATTATTTTCCAATTTTTTTGCCCGCAAGGGCGCGAAATCGATTTTCTCAAAAATTTCCCAAACGCAGCCGCATTTTCAGAAAATAATTTTGAAACCTTAATAATAATTGTTAATAGCTCTTTGTAGACCAGAAATGAACATAGGTTAATTTTCCTACGGTGGCCACCCTTTGCTCGATATTTCTGTGCATTCGCCCTTAATCAGCAGCGCAAATAAAAACGTTTTGTGCCCAAAGTTAGTGTTAACCGATCTCTAGGACTAAGAAACAATATTTGCATCCTACAGCGAGGTTCTAAATTGTACTTACTGGACAGTTCTTTACTTTCCTTGATTGCTGTTACCAGTTCTAGCCAATTGACAACTCTAGAATGCTTCTGGCTCCAGTCATCAACTCTAGAAAATCTTCGCAAAATGGAAGAAATGCTGTTTTAGTTAATTCTGATTATTATTTAAAAACTCAATAGCCAGTACACAAAAGGCAAAGGTAATCATGAAGCACTGTGTTAGTTATAGCCACATTAGAAACGGCCCAGAATTATAACGATGACACTTATCCCCGTGTAATCATTATAATTTATCAACTACTATTGCTAAAAAGATGAATTTAACAGGTCGGTTTGCAAAGGCTATTAATCTTCTTTCGTAACCACAGTGTACCTAAAACAGAGCTTGTCTTTAGTTCTCCAGATTATTAAGAGTGAGTCCATGGGTGCACCAGGCAGGTGTGCTACATGCTATCTCTCCGATTTCAATGAAACTTGGCCAGTTTAAAGGGTCTACCTCAAAACTCAAAATGACAAACTGGTTCACAGTTTGGATCTTTATGGTGGGAGATAGCCCACCCAACTGGTTTAATTAGATTTTATACCAATAAAAGTGCATTAATAACAGGCAAAAGTAGAAAGCTCTCAGGACAACTGCTTTTAACCTTTGACTATGAGGGTTGTATATGTGTTGATAAATCTTTGACCAATGCAAGGATGTAAGTTTTAGTCAATTTGATTGACAGTTTGTCAATCACCGGCCTTCAATATGGGACCACCTTTTTAGCCATTCAAATACTTGCTGATTTTGAGATCAAATATCTCTCCTTGCCAGAAAGCTATGACAATAACTTTGCTATTCCCTGTTTACCAACCCTTTGGTCTTTAATAAACATAAAATAGACATTTCTGGGCTCTGCCATTTTTGGGCGTCAGATGCCACTTGAAAACTGCCCCTAAATCAAGCTTATTTCCACTTCACCTGTCCAATAATTCAACAATTAACGGCCGCTGAAGTTACTAAACCGACACTTTCCAGCCCGTTGTACAAGAATAATAATTGAGGAGTTTAATGCATGCTTAAAACGTTCGAGATTTTGCAAGAAAATTAAAAATTTCACACGGATTAGTGATGTGTCACCAAAATATCGAAGGCAAAATCGTAATGTTTGTGACCTCGTTTTGATTTTCTCGCAAAATCAGATGCTATTTTTCATAGAAGTTCAACTATACATGAGTCCTTCATTCAACAAGTGTTATGGTCTTTACTGTGACAAGACCAAGCTGTTTTTAATTTCCTGGGGAGATTTCAAGGCCACATGGTGCGCGGTTTTTGTCAAGCTTTGAATCACGCCAGTATAGTGCCAGTCACAAAACATTGTCAACTCGCACATTTAAAAACAACATCCAATGATGAGAAATTCTTCCTTATAGCGATAAGGAAATTACGCCTAAAACGTTCGTTAAGTTGAGGCTAGAACCTCAGAAAAAGAATAGTGTTAGTTTTACTTACTGCCGCCGATCTACTCAGAAGTATTATGTGTGCTGCGTGACCAGACAATATTTGTTTAGAACCCACTTCTTTCCAAAGGTTTTCGGAAGGTCCTGCTTATCTCTATAACTATATTTATCTCCTTCTATCCTCATTTTTTTTACAAATACAAGTTTTTCGAAGATCTCTGTCACTCTCGATCAAGATTATTTACGACCAAGTATTACGTGACAAAAAGAAAGAGCCTGCAATGTTTTGGTCAGCGAATTTCCCGCGCCTTCTCCGGCAATGTACATATATTCTAAACAATTTTCGGTTGTCTAAACAGGAAGAGAGAATGAATAAAGATAAGCCTAAAAGAAATAGCTGCGTTGACCAGAAATCTGCTGAAATCAAGTTAGCACCCTTCTATGTTGGAAACCTACCCTTCCTGTACGCTTATTCCACTTGATAAGAACCCGGGAATTTGACCAATAGGAGTCAGAGAGGTTTTGAGACAAATAATTGGCAAGACCATATCAAGAGATCAAGCTGGCAGCTGGTCCCCTGCAGGTTTGCGATGGTCACAGTGTGGGTACCGAGGCCGCCATATCTATACACGCCATGGCCCAGATGTTTGATGATGATGGTACAGACGGAATCCTGTTGGTTGACTGCAATATCCAAATTACTTGCCCTGAAATGTCCATATCACCAACACGTACAGAAGTTCCTAGAGATTCTTCACCTGTGGAGGGGAAGAGATCTTATTCCAGGAAGGGACAACACAGGGTGACCCACTAGCGCTAGGTGGTATGCGATGGACACATCCATCTTGATTCAGAGCCTAAGAGCGCGTATACCTGAAGTTAAGCAAGTATGGCTGGCTGATGACTCGGCGTGAGGCGGCCCAACAGAACTGTTATGCAACTGGTACAAGCTTCTTTGTCAAGAAGGAAAGAAATGGCTCCAAAAGATAGCTGATAGTAAAGCTCGGGTAGTAAAGACACATGATTTAGCAGATGAGGCCGAATTGGTGATTGGGGAGGGGGTCAGAATAACAACGGAAGGTCAGTGACACCTAGGAGCAGTCATGGGATCCCAGGAGTACAAAGGCCAATAATGTATTGGAAAAGTTCAGGGATGGAGGGAAAGCATCGAGTTGCTGGCTGAGATCGTAAAGAGTCAACCCCATGCCGCCTACGCAAAGGGCTACTAATCGAAATTTGCATATTTCATGCATAAAATTGACTTATTTGAAGACTAGGTGGAACCAACTGATGAAGCGATCAACGGTATTTTCCTTCCAGTTCATTTTGGTCAGACGGAACCGCTCCCTGATGAGTTGCAAGACCTATTCACAAGGGGGTCTGGGTATACCAGACCTGAAAGCTGAAGCCTCACGGCAATACGTTGCCTCAAAGTTAATAACAGCACCGTGTAGCAGCTATACTTTCTAAGGTCAACACTGCGGGCCAGAGATAAGGGTGCAAGCGCGTGGCTCAACTCCGTTGCCCTTGAAGAGCAGGACCTGTGGTGTAAGAAGAAGGGTTTTGTTTCACAAAGACATGATGGCTTCCAGAACCTTCTCACATCTCTTCTCAGCAAAGTCTGCAAGGGTGTCGAGGTAGAGCCCCACCTCCTACGGATGGACATTGACGTATTCAACCTAAGCTCCGCCGTCACAAGTCCTGAGGCTAGACTGGACATAAAGACAGGAAGTTTCTGGTCGCGAGGAGAAACATAATTCTTCGATGTTATGCATCTGAAGTCAACGTGTAACCAGAACAAATCCAAGGAATCAATCTTCCTGGAGCAAAGAGAAGAAAAGGAAGTACCGACAAAGGTTTATGGCCGTGGAAATGGGATCTTTATCCCCACCCCCCCCACTCTTTGTGGTTTTTGGTACAAAAAGAAATGGGAATGGGGACAAAATGCAAACTTTTCCTGAGCAACCTAGCGGACAAACTTTCCAGAAACAAGGGCGAGTGGTACGTCAGTGCCATATCTTAGCTTGAAACATGCATATCTTTTGAAATTTTAAAGTCTCTCCACACATGTTGACGAGGGTCAAGAACCCCTTTTCACAAGAATGATGACTTTTTAGATGATTCTAGTGTTTCCGCCAGGAATGAGGACATTTTAAATCTAGCTTTAGTATGTTTTTTTTAGGGTAGTTTTAGTGGACAGTATTTTTATTAGTTGACTATAGTTTTTTTAATAGACCGTGTACTTTATTTAGGATCATCATCCCCTCTCCTGCAGCTATTGAGTCTCATTCCCAAGACGTCGACATGGTCATACCAGAAGAATTAATGACTTTGTAACTTATAAATTTCAGTGAATGTATATAAATGGTTTATTGTATGTGACAATGACCTTCCCCAACAATTCAGTTACTGCTGCAAGTGGGTGAAATAAACAGAATATCTATCTATCTATCCATCTATCCATCTATCCACCTATCCATCTATCCATCTATCCATCTATCCATCTATCTATCTATCTATCTATCTATCTATCTATCTAGGATGTCTCTGTAAATGTTATATGTTGTTTTTATCATTGTAATGACAATAAACGCCTTTTTAAACGAATAATCGACAATAAATGTCGTGGCTTTTAAACAGGAAGTAAACACGGAATATTTAGTAACAAAAGATCACGTGATTCAGTGAGTGGAGGGGAGGGGGTGGTGTCTGTATACAGGCTAGTGTTTCTCAGTTTTGGTCTTAGGGAGACAAAAACAAAAATGTATATATCTATTTTTTTTAGTTATGCTTTTTTTTTTTTATTTTTATTCATTCTCCCTTCCAGTTTGGACAACCGAAAATTGTCTTAAAAGATTTACATAGATTGCCGGGGAAGGCGCGGGAAATTTGCTGATCAAAACAGTACGGGCTCTTTCTTTTTGTCACGTAATACTTGGTTGTAAATCATCTTGATTGAGAGTGACAGAGATCTTCGAACAACTTGTATTTGAAAAAAAAGAAATGAAGATAAGAGGAGATAAATATAGTTATAGATACAAGCAGCATCTTCTGAAAGCCTTTGGGAGGCAAAGAAGTGGATTGTAAAGAAATATTGCCTGGTCACGCAGCATACATTATAGTTTTGCATAGGTCAACTGCGGTTAGTAAAACTAACACTATTCTTCTTTGTAATACTATTCTTTTTCTGAGGTTGTAGCCTAAACTTAATGAGCTTTTTAAGGGCGTAATTTCTTCATCGCTAGGGGAAAGAATTTTTCATCATTGAATGCTGTTTTTAGATGTACGAGTTGACGTTGCTTTTATGACTGGCATATACTGGCGTGATTAAAAGCTTTTCAACAACCGCGCACCATGTGGCCTTCAAATCTCCCTTAAAACAGCTTTGTTTTGACACAGTAGAGACCATAACACTTGTTGAATGAAAGGCTTTTGTATAGTTTAACTTCAAAGAAGAATAATCTCTGATTTTGTGAGAAAATCAAAACGAGGTCACAAACATTACGATTTTGCCTTCGATATTTTGGTGACATACATCACTAATCAGTGTGAAATCTTTGATTTTCTTGCAAAATCTCGAACTTTTTAAGCATGCATTAAACTCCTCAATTATTATTCTTGTATAACGGGCTGGAAAGTGTCGGTTTAGTAACTTCAGCGGCCGTTAATTGTTGAATTATTGGACAGGTGAAGTGGAAATAGGCTTGATTTAGGGGCAGTTTTCAAGTGGCATCTGACGCCCAAAAATGGCAGAGCCCAGAAATGTTTTTTTATGTTTATTAAAGACCAAAGGGTTGGTAAACAGGGAATAGCAAAATTATTGTCATAGCTTTCTGGCAAGGAGAGATATTTGATCTCAAAATCAGCAAGTATTTGAATGGCTAAAAAGGTGGTCCCATATTGAAGGCCGGTGATTGACAAACTGTCAATCAAATTGACTAAAACTTACATCCTTGCATTGGTCAAAGATTTATCAACACATATGCAACCCTCATAGTCAAAGGTTAAATGCAGTTGTCCTGAGAGCTTTCTACTTTTGCCTGTTATTAATGCACTTTTATTGGTATAAAATCTAATTAAACCAGTTGGGTGGGCTATCTCCCACCATAAAGATCCAAACTGTGAACCAGTTGGTCATTTTGAGTTTTGAGGTAGACCCTTTAAACTGGCCAAGTTTCATTGAAATCGGAGAGATAGCATGTAGCACACCTGCCTGGTGCACCCATGGACTCACTCTTAAGGCATCGAGGAAAAACGAACGGACCACTAAAAGCGAAAGAAACAACGAAGAAACTCCTCTCTTCTTCGTTCTTTAGTCCCCTTTTTGCTTTGCCCCTTTTCCAAATGTCTGAGCGCCTACAACCTTAACAAATGGTAAACGTCTTAGCGTGTACTATTGAGTTATAGTTGCACTCAGGAGGTTGCTAAGAACGAAGAAGCGTAAAAGTCGCTCGAGGCGATAGCCTAGTGCGACTCTAGCTTCTTGAGCCCTTAGCAATCCTTCCAATTGCAACTATAACTTGGTAGTACAAGCTGAGCCATTTACCATTTGTCTTATAACATTATATAATCAAAAGAGAACAACTTTTAATTTTGCTCACAGAAAGCCAGGGTCAATGACGTGAGTGCTGTAATATACTCGCGGTAAAGCATGTGCAAATCATTCTTTTCTTAGTATGAGAAAAATGTTTTTGCTGAATAACTAGTTCTCCGTCTCAATTTTATGTTATCGTTTACGGTAAGTATTAAGAGAAAAATCTTTGCAAACCATGAGGTAAAAAAAAAACACAGTCGCGTAGAAAGGAGTTTGACTAATGGTCCTGGGTCGCGGGTCGCGGGTCGCGGGTCGCGGGTCGCGGGTTGTATGTCACGGGTGCGGATCGAAAGTCGCGGGTGGGAAAAATGATTTTGCGTGAAATTCAAGTTAGAGTTGGAGATGAATGACTAAAAATGACTAATGCTCTGGATCGAGTACGGCGTTTGTGGCGCAAAAAGCAAAGATTACATTTACTCATGTTATGAAACCCGTACGTGATAAAAACAGTGAGCCTGGGTTGCCTGTACTTGTACTTCGAAAGTGGTGTTCTGGCGTCGGTGACCTGACCTCACGGACGTAAACACATGCGCAGTATATTCACACTAGCGTGCATGATTTCCTGTCGGTGTTCGTGACCTCAAGAACGTCTGCTGCTAAAGCTCTCTATTAGGTTAGTAAAAGCCTGCATGAACTTTCCAAAACGCCGCCAACTAATACTAATCCGGCCACTATGCGACGCTTTCCTCATGAAAACCACAAATAAGTAACTACAATAGAATCTTGATAGTGGCTGTATTTTATGTTGTGGCAGAATTAAAAGAACTCAAATAGTTCAAAACACGACGTTCCAGTTGTCGGTAAACAAACTTGAAGATGCTGCAGACGTTTTTGCGCATGAATGCACCTGTCGAAACTTTGACTAATCTGCGACTTGATTGGTCCTGGAGCATGAATAACAACGTGACGAATAACTTAAACTATACCCTTTCAAAGCTTTTTGTCGTAAGTCAGACAACCGATATTCAAGATCTTTACTTAGTTACCTCGACTCTAACTTGAATTTCACGTAAAATAATTTTTTCCACCGGCGACCTTCAACCCGCACCCGCCAGGGCTGCGACATCTTACCCGCACCCGCGACATACAACCCGCGACCTGCGACCATTGGTCAAACTCCTTAGAAAGTGGCGTGTACGGCTTTGAGCGCCAGCTAGCTTTCGTCACCATTCACTCACAGGCAAACAGCAAATGGGTAATTGACCAATCAGAGCGCGCGCTTTACGTTTGTTATATTATAATTATTATTCGTAAACCAATAAAACGTACAGCAAGATAAGTAGTGTTCTAACACGCAGATTTCAAGCACAAAACTTCAACTGCTTTAGTTCTCTAACACTTTCATTAAAACCAGCTCAGCTTCAAATATTTTGTCACCTATTCTGAGCTCTAGATTATGTTGCTTAGAGTCGGGAGGCTGTTAAACACATGTTTTGATAATTAAGATGGCGTCTTATACAACAAATTATACCTAGCACATGGTTATGCCCAAATTTGGTCAAAACATATATCTCTCGCTCAATAATATCTATAAAAATAACAAATGAAACCAATCAAATAAGAAAAATATTTCTTAATGTTCCCTATCAGGTTTATAATTAAACTCGCATACAAAACCAAAACACAAACTCGCATAGGGCATACAAACTCTACAAACAGGACGCTGTAAGTAAGTATAATTGGACGTCGTATTAGGTGTATGTGAAGTTATTCATGTGTTTCAGGGATGTGTTGGTAGAGTAGTGATGTTGTTTATTGTTTTGGGGATGAAAACGATTTGAGAAGTGGAAAACGCGGACCTATATCGGACGTGGTTTGGTATGATAATGCCTGTAGTTTGTTAATTAGAGAAACTGGATTCTCGTAGAATTTTAATAATAATAATAATAATGACGATGATAATAATAATAACAATAATAGTAATGGTCTTTGTGACTGCAGCGCTGTGCAGTCCGCCGTTTGGATTCGCAAGTGCTTAGTTGCCGCTCCTGTTTTTTTCTTTGGAGCAACTCGCCATTTTGTTTGTTTGCTCTCTTTTCAAACGGTCTAAACAATTATTTTCTCCGGAAATGACCTGTAAGTAAGCAAGTTTTGGCCTTTGTTTCTTTTTTCGCAACTCTTCTCGTTATGTATGACGGGAGGCCAGCCACAGTCTCAACTAATTCATAAGATAAAAACTACATATCTTATGTTACAAAAGTTACATGTAATAAATACAGTATGTAATGAATTATATTTTAAAAAAATCCAAAATGTATTAACTCATTTCCAAAATAAGTACAAAGCTAGGTTAAAAATAAGACGATTAAAATAGAAGTTCTTAACTCGATCCATGTTCAATTTCGGCCGGTGACTACGTTGTGTCTTAGATTGTATTCTGTAACCTTCAGTTTAGGCATAAGGTTTCTTAGTGGATGTTTCTCGTACTTTGTAGAAAATTTTTCTATCTTGTTTATCTAAAAGATCATAGATGTTAACTGCCTCAGATATGTATCTCTGCTTGTGTCACCGGTCCAGGAAACACTGCACAGTTGTATGCTCTGCATTCACAGCAGCATACACCGATAAACCATACGTCAAATTAGGGATAACTAGACTTCGAAACAGGTAGTCTAAATTTGCCTGAGTATAACCCTCCTTCTCCCTCCTAAACTGGTTTGAGTCACACCCCAGAAACAGAGGGCAACAGCGCTATGTTAATGGCGTCTTGTCTGAGGAGGAATATATAACTTGTGGTGTTCTTCAAGGATCAATGTTAGGCCCTTTACTGTTCTTAATTTACGTCAACGACTTTCCCAATAGGTTACAGCATTCTACCCCGGGGTATGTTTGCAGATGTGTTCTCCCTAAATTTTAGCTCAGCGGGTAAGGGACCATTCATGACCGGTAAGGCAAAAGATATGCGCCACAGGCGCACTTTCCGGCGAGAGGGGGGGCAGTGGAGTGAGGGACATGGCTTCGAACTCGCTGTCAAATTTAGGAGCTAAGTTCTCGGAAACGTCACTCCCTCATTTTATGACCTATTTTAGGCAAATCAGCCGTTATCTTTAGACAACAATTTAAAACGTTTAATTCCAATAATTTTACGCAGTCTTCAATGTTCTCTTTCCAAAATGCGTGGCCCAAAAAGAGAAAAGCTGTGTATACGTTAGTACACTTCCATATATTAATTCATTACCTTGATCAGATCGGATCGCAACTTGTGCATTTTTTAAAGCAACTTATTTAATTTTACTAAACCTTCATGCGGTTGCAGGCGGTAAGAAGTATTGCCTCAGACGGTAAATTTTAGCAGTTACCGCTTGATATAGAGAACACTGTATGTAATATAAAAACACCTGGTTGGAGTAGCAGCGATATTGAACCTAAACTGAAGAGCAGCTTAGAAGCAATTGAGAAATGGCTAGAAACCAAAATTCTTAGCTGCAACACTTCTAAAACATGTTATATGAGAGTTGGATCTAGACAAAACGTCATTGAATCTAAAGATAGGACACTTGGCATATATGATAAATCTGTAGAGAAGAAAACTACCACGAACTTGATGGAAGATTTCATTGATGAGACTATCTCTTGGGATAATCAGACATCCCACATCATAACTAAACTTCAAAATGGCTTGCGAATGCTGTATAACATTACGTCTCTCTCACTACAACAACAACAACAACAACAACAAAAGGTTTATTTGCATGACTATAATTACGTAGTTACAGTATTGCAGAAGTTTTAACATAAAGTTACAATTATAAGAATGATAATGCAATGCAATGATTTCTACAATCAATCAAGTGTCATCAGCATGATGTGATAACAAATTAGTACGTAAATCATTACATAATGAGACAAATTTCAACAAATGTGAATTTACGGAAAAATTCTGTGAATTCATCAATTTAATTATTAATCCTGTGTAAGATAGCTGATTAAAGTCGACAAAATTTTGTTGGATTTGATTGTAGAATTTTTCCCTTGGGATTGAATATTTTGGACAATGGAAGAGAAAATTAAATTCGCCTTCAGTTATACCAGAATTACAAATAGGGCAGAATCTATCGCTGCGGGAAGTTTGATTATACCTTCCAGTTTCAATCATGAGTTATACGAATTTTCACTAAGTCTTTCCTATTGGCTGAATTTCTAATTAAGTCTAGATAACTTGAAATTTTATAATCATGTTTAAATAAGCTATAAAATTGCAGTTTCTTAGAATGATGGATTGTATGTTGAAATACGTAATATATTTTTGTTTTATTATATCTATATAGTGTTTGACCTTAGCTTCACTTAAATTATTAGGATCAAAATCGGGCAGGTCATAATATTCAGATATTTTCATAAGATTATGGAAAAGGCTATTTTTACGGCCATTACATTGAAGTTCTAGCGAGGTACGAAAGGCTTGTTTAACAATAGTATCCTCGTTTTTACGCAGAAGATACAATATGTAATAAAGGATGTTTTTGTAAATATTAATAATTAATGAGAATCGTCCTAATTCACTTATACTTGCAACATTTGAAGCTTTATTGCTTATTTCTAGGTAACGCTTGCTAGTTTGGGAGCACAGGAAAACTGATAATGCACCCATTTTGGACATCAACGTTGTGATCAATTGACAGCTGTCGAAACAGGGTATCCGCTGACTAGTATCACTTGACCGTATCGCGGGTTCAGGTGTTGACCCATCAAGGTCAGTATTTTTAAAGTTTCCGCTGACAAGTTACTAGTTTTCAAGCGATCGCAGGCTCGAGTATTATTTTTTAAAAAAATTCATATGAAATATGTTGTGTTTATGTGCCGCACAATTAAATTTTGATTTCAAACTGACCTCGGATGCGAAAATTCAGCCAGCTATGCAAGGAAGACAGTTGCTTCTAACCATCTGTCCGCACTACAGGAAAACCAATGCTTACTTTCACACTTTCTAACCACTTTGGGAGCCCAGGAGAAAACTGATTGCTCATCCATGTTGTGATCAATCATGGATAATATCCATGGATCAATTGACATCTGTTAAAACAAGGTATCCGCTGGCTGGTCACCTGACCGTATCGCGGGCTCAGGTGTCGACCCATCGAGGTCGAGTACTTTTTTGAAGTTATCCGCTGACAAGTTACTAGTTTTCAAATGATCGCAGGCTCAAGTTTATGTTTTTAAAAAGTAATATGAAATATGTTGTGTTTATGTCACTATGGCCCCGCACTATCAAGATTTTGATTTCAAACTTATTGGACGCGAAAATTCAGCCAGTTACTTAAAAATACAGGTTACACGTTGGGCACGTCCAATTTTTATGCTCTGATTGGTCGAAATCAGGTGAGTTCATGCGGAAAATTTATGCAGCGTCTTGAATCTTGTTTACTTTGACGGCTGAAGGTGACAGAATTTTTCAACTTGTGAGTTTCTCAACTGCCTTTTTCTACTGGATGTACAAAAATGAAATACAGCTGCTATCAAGAGTATTCTGTTATTCGTGGCTAGTTTGTTTATTGGTTTTTTGGTTGAGAGATGCGTCGCCTGTCAAAGTCCGAAATCCGATTTCGGATGGCATCGTTTTCGTTTTTCATCTTGCTTGAAAACTCTGAAGCGATACTGGCCTTTCTTGATACCTTTCAGGAGCTGCATCTCGAATGGTAAGCCTGAGTAATTATTGTATTTGATGTTTGTTTTTTATATCTTATACTACTACATGAGAAATTTCTGCGATCTGATTGGCTTAGAGCAGTGGTATTTCAGCTTAATTTGAATACCTACATGTGAAAATTACAAACCTTTTGTGGGAAGAAGTATAAACAAATAATAGCATGATTTGTACGTGATATTTGGCATAAATACCACTCGTGATATTTCAAAATTGTCTCAAATTTCACTCGCCTAACGGCTCGTGAAATTACGTATAACAATTTTGAAATATCACTCGTGGTATTTATGCCAAATATCACTACAAATCATGCTATTACCTATACTAATTTAATGAAGTCGAGCGTAGTTTATGCGGCTATTTAGTTTGTAAATGCACGTTTGTAAGATTTGAGACAATGATCTGACCAAGCATCAGGTTTGATATAAGCTTACAGAACGTTAAAAAATCTTTAGACATTTTCTCACCGCAAATTGAAAGAAAACGTTTCAAAGAATATTTAGTTATAATCCTAGCTGTAAAAGAAAGCTTTGAGCGATTTTCTTGCCTCGAGTTCATCTTTGAAAATAGCAAACACCGGGAAGCCGGCTTTTAAGCTTAAGCTTGAAGACTCAGGATTCTTAGAGACAGTTTAATACTTGTCTTCGTGGTTGAAAATTGTTGTCTCTGTATATGTTTCACCGAATTATGTTTCTTTTATTGATTGTTAGTAGTCTGTACTGTAATTTTAATCGCTGTGCCGTTTGTTTTCAGTCGTTCAGTGTCAACATCGCTTTCACGAGTAGTCAAACTGCCGCGCGTATCAAACGCTTTTAAAGATTACACATCGATAAAATAAACAAAAAAATAAACATAATAAGTTCTTTATTGTGTTGGAGCGAAACTCTATCAATGTTCATTCAAACAGTCGACCACAGTCCATGAGCTGCAAAAGTGAGAACCGGCTGGCCGTATAGGTGATTTTGGAAATTATTTTAACGGTTTAGCTAAAAGCCCAGGCGTTCCTCGATTGCCCTGAATATTGAATGAGTGTAATTTGTATCGCAAAATTGTATGTCTGTATGATAAAAACAGTGCCTCATGGCACTGTTTCACCTCAGATGTGATGTACAAATGGTAAAAAGGTTGGTTTTCACTCACCCAGATTTGTTGGCAAGATTTTGTTAAGTAAACTTGTCGAATGCAAAGAATTCGGCCTAATTTAATTAATCTACGGTGATCAAGAACCTGCCCATTATGGCTCTTAAATGTGATCGAAGAAGGTTGCTATTTTTTGGGTGTACATATGAGGCTGTAAACTTGATGTAAGATTTGGTTCACTCTTGGCGGTTCTTTGCAAAATATTTTTCTTAGCCTTTCCTTCAAAAGTCACATGAATGTGCTGTAAAGTTATCTGAATTTTGGAATACAAGTTTATTGTTTGATTTAAATTGTAAATTTATTAATGGCAGCTTCGCTTTTAGCTGTGGCTAAATCTGTATATTAATGGTGTTTTAACCTGTTTTTAAAGGTGTTTTAACCTGCTTTAAATGGTGTTTTAACCTGTTTTGAATGGTGTTTTAACCTGCCTTTAAATGTTGTCTAACCCTGTTTTCAATGGTGTTTTAGCCTGTTTTTAATGGTGTTTTAATCTGTTTTTAAAGGTTTTTTAACCTGTTTTTAATGGTGTTTTAACCTGTTTTTAAAGGTTTTTTAATCTGTTTTTAATGGTGTTTAACCTGCCTTTAAAGGGGTTTTAACCTGTTTTTAATGGTGTTTTGATCTGTTTTTAAGGGTGTTTTAACCTGCCTTTAACGGTGTTTTAACCTGTTTTTAATGGTGTTTTAACCTGTTTTCAATGGTGTTTTAACCTGTTTTTAAAGGCGTTTTAATCTGTTTTTAATGGTGTTTAACCTGCCTTTAAAGGGGTTTTAACCTGTTTTTAAAGGTGTTTTAACCTGTTTTTAATGGTGTTTTAACTTGTTTTTAAAGGTGTTTTAATCTGTTTTAATGGTGTTTTAACCTGTTTTTAATGATGTTTTAATTTGTTTTTAAAGGTGTTTTAACCTGCTTTTAATGGTGTTTTAATCTGCTTTTAATGCTGTTTCAACCTGCTTTTAATGCCGTTTCAACCTGTTATTAATGGTGTTTTAACCTGGTTTTAAAGGTCTTTTAACTTGTTTTTAATGGTGTTTTATCCGGCTTTTAATGGTGTTTTAATCTGCTTTTAATGGCGTTTTAATGGTGTTTTTAATTGTTTTAACCTGTTTTTAGTTACAAATAAAATGAAAATTTAAGCATTTTCCTTGTAACAAAACTTGAAAACAGAAGCAAGTTTTCAAAAACACCCTTAAAAGCCAGCTGAAAAACCCTTTAAAAATGAAATCACTTATTTGTTTGTATAATGTAAGTATGTATGGTCATGTTCCTTTGCTGATGGGTATTTACAACAACTATTCAGGCTATTACAAGGTCAGGCGAAGATTATGTGTTAACGAACGTTCTGTTAAGCTATCTTTAACTAACTTATTCGGGAAAATTTTTTTAAAAATGAGCCTGACAACATATGGAGACTTTCTTTGCTTGGAGTAATGCTTGGAAATATGACATGAAACTGAATATAAATCAAAGAAAAATTTAAGCATTTTGTAAAAAGATTGTTATATCTGGGTCAGAACATTATCATTTGTGTTCTATGATAGTTAATAGGTTTTCAAAGAAAAAAATCACCCTTGTTTTGCTAAATCATGTGTTTGTTGTGCTAATCAGAGGCCCGTTTTAGATCAATTTTATGGTAAGAGTTGGTGTATTTCTAAACAACGAAACTGATTTGGCTTTGACAATTCATTTTCACTTACCAAATTCAGAGTAAGGGCTTCTTGTCAACAATTTGGTTTGTTTGTGGCCTGAATTAAGTTCAAAATCCCATTTTGCATCGCCCTAGAGGGGCATAAAGTGTTTGTTCCAAAAATGCAATAAACCATAATAAGCCAAAATTTTCTCAACTGATTTTGATAATTAGGTGACTAAAGTAAACAATGGTATAGGTATAGAAGTTATGCAAGAAGGCAGGTGAATATACTGAAATTTTGAAAAATGGCTATTTTGGGTTGTAATTTTAACATCAATTTTGGCCAAACTCCAGCCCCAGGCTCCTCTCTGTGCACCACCTTGGGGACAAAGTTTCATGCATAAACTGAAAGCTCTATTATAGTAGAGTTCATGGTCAAATTCATTTGGCAGCACAATTTACCAGTGGGAGCTTATGGCACTTTCAAAATGCCCCCTGGAAGGCTTGATTTTTGGTGCTCAAAGGGCAAAAAATGAGACCCCCTGTAACTCCAAAACTAAAATTTAGAGAATTGAGCTAAAATGACTTTTGAAATATCTCATCACACCCGACTTCTGAGCCAAGTTTCAGCCAAATCGGTTGACCACAAGTTTTGGCCCCTGGAACACTTTCTCAGACAATGACACTTAAAATACTCTACATGCAAACTACAAGTCTCTCTGTAGGTGCATTTTTTAAAGACTATTGCATCCGTTCTTTGAAAACGTTTTAGTCGTACTAACTATTTTCTGTGAAAACATCCGTTTCTCCTTGCTGTTCGCAGCTGGGGACATTTCGGGCGGAGGAACGTCTGCGACGCAGCGACAGAAATTCCATACTGATGACGCAAATCAATGTTTACAAAATAAATCCGGTAGTCATGGGGTTCCAAATATAAATTTGTTCATATTACGTGTTTTCTGGTCGATTTTGGTAAAGTGTTGTGTTCATCTGCCAACGAGCTCCAGCAAATCTCAAATGCTTCTTCTAGAGAAGACTATATTCCACAAACACTGATTGTTTTGTTAGAGATTCTTCGCGTTTACATTTGACCATTGTGGCCTTTTGTCTTTTGTCTGTCATTCGTAAACAATAGCTAAAACAAAGCAACTACTCCGTCGACCAATCAGCTCTTCTGACTGGATTCTGGACAGATTTTACGTCATCAGTATGGCATTTCTGTCGCTGAGTCGCAGACGTTCCTCAGCGCGAAACGTCCCCAGCGGCAAAGAGAGAGGAGGAACGGATGTTTTCGCAGGCTACTATTTTACCCTCTTATGTGGGACATTCTAAGTTGACAGCATGAGAGATTAGAGACCAGGCATCAGAGGCCATTCCAACAGGTTCCTAATCATAATTGTTTCACATGCGATCTCACTTCTTTAAGCAACAAACTTGAAAAAAAGGAATCAAATTTTGCTCTAAACATTATGCTTTGCCAAGTCCGAGAAAAGAATTCTCATGTGCAACAATTTACAATTAGCGACCTGGCGGGTAGTCTGCTACAAAGCCGTTTTTAGTGTCGTCACGCAACGTTCCTCCCTACGTTGCATGACGACACTAAAACGGCTGTGTAGCAGACTACCTGGCTGGTTGGGGCAAATGGGTCGGTAGGTCACCTCTCTAATACTTTATACTGTACGTCTACAAGGGGTTACAGGGGGTTACAAGAGGTTAGAGGGAAATACAGGGGAATTAAAAAGGGTCACAGGGAGTTAAAGGAGGTTACAAGGGGTTACAGGGGCTTACAACGACTTACGTATAAGATGCCAAAATAGTAATTGCAAGAAACTGGTTTGAAATGAACTGATAAAAGAGGGTTAAAAAATGCACGTAAAGCCTGTCTTTCACCTCACTGGTCTGCTGCTTACGTGATTTTTGAAAACGTTTTAAAGGAAGGCGTTAATATAACCTGCAAAGCAGGTGTATTTCGCTGTGCGATCGATTTGGACTTTCGACTGACCAAGAGTTGGGGCGAGTCAAAAAATGATTCCACGGGAGAGGTTGCCTGCCCCTCCTCACGAGGCCGAGCGTTAAAAAACGGCTGCTCAGCAGGCTAGGATTAAACATAGACACGTTAAACGTGCATGAGCTATTTTGAATACTTCAGTGTAACCGTATCAACAGTCTACTTTTTTGATCCTAAATTGAGACTATTTTCTGTGCCAAACTGGGTATGGCTGTGCATTAATGAAAACGCGAACCGCTGGGCACAGCTGAGTCGATCCTCATACTATAGATTTACTTTTCTTTATCTTTCCTTGCAAAATAGACAAATGATTGAAGTCCTATGAATATCAACTCACCAAACGTTGGTTCGAGTGGGGACTTGAAGGTTTCAAGGTTTCTTCATGGATTCTTATGACAGTGAAGCTCGTCGAATACCGAATAGTTAAGAAATGCCACGATTTTCATCATTGTTGTAGATGGTTGCATCATCATTATTCACGAGGTTGTCACGTGCGATTCCACTTAATGAAAGAGTCTAACTCTGACGACTTGATTCTAAACGTGTGATAAGTTATTGATTCTTAAAAGAAGATTCTTAAAAGGCACTAGTTAAAAAACTAAAGAGGTCTTCATACATTCAAGTTACTATTATTTATATTGTGAAAAGGCAGTCTGCATGAGATATACAGTCACACAGTTTGCACGTGAAAGTGTTGGACCTTGCTCCTTTCGTGGTTCGTACGTGAGGGAATTCGAGTTATCACACAGCAGTCTAGTAAACAAGATTATAAAAATAACTCATGCACACAATTTGCACGTAAAGATGTTGGACTTTGCCCCTTTTACAATTTGTAGGTGAAAGAACGCATATTGTTTACGAGATGACTTTGCTCAAACGATGTTAACAAATCACCTCCTTTTCTAACATCTGCAGTAAAATTATGCATCATTCAATGTTAAGGTTGATACCCTAACATCATAACTTTACTTCCAACAGAATTTATGTCAAATTGCCGAAATACTGATTTCTACTCATCTCATGTTGTTCCACTCAATGAAACAATCTCTGATTATTCCGTCAACTGCCTACTTTCAAGTTTATTCGCTGACGCAAACGTTACGCACTATTTAAATTAAATACGTTTTAATTACTTTTGCGACAGCAAACATGTATCACATATGGTTGCACTTAAGTTTGCCGGAACGAGAATTTAAAGGTATGTTGAACTTTGTACGAGAGAGATATAAAGCGTGTTTACGGAATTAATTTACTCGATACAGCTTTAAAAAATCAGCTCTTTTTCAAACTTCTAAAAAACCCAATTTCGCCACATACTTCCAAGTTAAAGTCAATATCTAAATTCCAATTATTAACATTTCATTTGCAGACCTTTGAAAAATATGATTTTTTTTACTTCACTTTGAGGCAGGTAAAACATAATTCACGTACGTTGTGCCGCTCGTGATAGCCGAATAAGGTCATCAATATCTTGACCTACCAGCCACACTAAAATATGAACCCTTGAACAGCTGCATCACGGTACTCGAAGTTCGAATCATGAAGATATTTGAATTTTATGCTTCTAAACACCTTTAACTGTGATAAAAGACGACAAAAATGTGAAGAATCAAGATGGCGGTCTCAAAGTGCCCTTGTTTAACCTTTAGCGCGGCAATGTCATGTTTAGAAGCCAAAATCTCATTGGTTCCTAAGTAGCAACTCATGGTATCTTCAACCTTACTGGCCCCTGCAACACACATCCCAACAGACAAAGCCACAAAGCCACAAAGATATATACGCTCACACCTCTGACATATGAGCTATTTTTTCAAAATAGCTCAATAAAGCTAGTGGTACCATGCCGAAAAAAATGACTCATTAACAATACAAATTGCTCGGTGTGACACGCATTTTGGGCAATTTAACGAGGAAAAACTCATCAAATAAGGGTGTTTTTCTTCTCTGGAGAGCAAGAGAAATTTTGTTTAGTGCAAAGATTTTGGCCGCCGACGAGTTACGTAGCAAAGTGACCATAACATTAAGTGACAAATCACGCTATGATTTGATTGTGAAAATTGACGAAAAAGCATAACTTCAGCTGGGTGACATCAAGAATCTAAAGTAAAGGTAAGCCTCTGATTTACCGAGAACAGATGAAACGGTAAATGACTTGTTTTTGTTGTGCGTCAAACCTTTTTAAACAGCCTGTGTATTACAATAATTTATACACCGCTGTGAAATTCACTCTGAAATTGTGGAAAGGACTCTAAATTCTACGTTGGCTCTCCTGTACTTGTTTTGCATGTCGGGGTAGTGATATTTATTTTCCTTACTTAGAGAGCTTGGATCAACTTCTGATCTAGAGAATTCTATTAAAAGCATTGTTTACTGTTCAGTGGAGGTAGTTGCAAGACGACGGGGCCCGCCATTTGATCCTGGTTATCAGTAACATGCCTGACCATCTCTGTTAACATGTGTTAATATATCTCTTTTGATTCAAAAGTACTTAAGGTGATTCCATAGTAAAAGAACCTAACATAGATTGTAGCTAAAACTTGGTACACTGATGTAACAAGTCAAGAAGATGATAAAAAAGTAATAAAAAGTGAGGGTCACTGTGCTCTTTTTGACGTCACAATGCTGACAATACGGCTATTTAGGACCCTTTTACAAAAACCGCGGGCAGCCCAATACTAGACAAAAAGGAGGGGTTTTTTACGATGATGCATGTGGCATCACACAGAATTTGACTTTAATGTATTATTTATCCACTTACGTACCAGAAAAATGCCTTTTAATGCCCTTGTTTTTACTTTACGCTTCAAAGTAGAATTAAATTGGACGCGCGCTTTTCGACCCGTGATAGCTCAATCCGTACAATTTACTAAAATTGCCAGAAAACTGAACATAGATTTGTGCCAATTTTTTGCTCATCAAAAGGAAGCACTGTCCTTATGAAAATCATGAAATAAAAATTGGGGGTCACCGTACTCGTTTTTGCGGTAGAGCTGCAGAAAGTGCGTACCAAACGCATTTTCTCCGATTTTTGAGAGAGGACTGGGGCGAGTTTCAAAATAGAATGTATGTGAAAGGGGGAAGGAAGTATTAAAAAATCCGTTTTTACAGAATTTACATCGAGATATCACATTTAGGCCACAATGTGATAAAGAAAGTGTTAAAATGAAAATCAAAGTGAGTAAGCACAAGTTAAACACCCACTATCGAAGTTCTCCGAGAGGAGGTCGAACTCAGCAACACGCGTAATGCTTTATACGTTATGCACATTCCCAACACATTGAGTCTCACCTCGGCAAGAAACAACAGCAAACAAAAATTCCAATAGCGTTTCTCTTCAGTCAACTTCATTTTAATAATATTACTTCACATGCTCGTTTTTACGGCGGCCATCTTGTTATGCGCAGTAAGAGATTCGCAGTGCAAAACTAGGGAATCACCTTAAAGAAGCTTAATTACTTTCTTTTAGAGGCCAGAGGCGAATTCAAGTGTCAAAAGAGGCAATTTCATGGAACGTTTAATGTATCGGTCAAATCGAAGCTTCCTCGAGCCCGAATGGGCTCTGAGTTAATAGCCCGGCTGTTGAATCAAAGGCCATGAGGGCGAGAGGAATAATTGTTTTAGTAAAATTCAACTAGTTGGTCAAAAATATCGAGACAAAACAACTTACACCAAGACTTTGATCCTTTTTTGCCGCCAAAAATCCGGCGCTTTTCGCTACTAGTGGGCTATAACATATAGCCTAGTAGTAGCTTAACCAATCAGAACGCAGCATTGATAATAAACCACTAGTTGGATTTTACTAAATTCATATATTCAAAGCCTGATTCAAATATTAAAAATATTAAAATTTAAATACCTGCAAATACGGAACAAAGCTTGTTTAAGCCCTTTCTTCGTAACCTATTGGCCACAAAGGCACAATCTTTTTCACGAAAATCCTCAAACACCGCGTATCCCATGATAGCTCACCACGCCAGAGATTTCACATGAAACGGAGGATGCAGTTCAAATTCCCCTCCATGGAAGACTCTGATAATCGAATTCCCTCCTCCCCGGGACGGCAAAGGTGTCAAATGCCCGGCGGGGGGGGAGGATGTTGAAGCTTCGATTTGACCGATATATAACCTGTAAAATCGGACATCTGACACGGCCGATAATTATGCAAATACGCAAAATGGCAGATTACAATCTGCTGTTGGTTGCAATCCCAGTAGATACCCGCCAGTCTGAGTCAATAAACCAAAAAATAAGCTTAAAACTTTACTTTGATATGATTTTTATACCAGATTTAGGCCACAACTTTTGAAACATTTTCCCTCAAATCTTCCTTACTTTCAGGGTTTGGATTAAGGCCGCAAAGTAGTCTTTTAACCACTGTAACTCGAAAATGTTTTGATCAAAGATAGTTTAATTTAGCCTAACTATCGAAGGTTAACTAGAAAAACTGAATCGAACAGATTTTTTGTGCGGGCATTCGTTTGTGTGCAACGCGCTGTTCAAAATCCATCAATTTCATTCTTTGAAACACTTCTCTGAGAGGCCGAGACGTACTCAATTCGGTTTTGGCTCGTTGCAGAGCTAAGAATAAGACTTTGAAAACAAAAATAGCGATTTTAGTATATACCTACTAGAGCCTTTTCACCGACAAAAAATAAACGAAACCTATTTTTGTCGCGAAATCGAGTGGACCGCTTTTAGGGAGACTGCCTCTTAAATGTTAAGAAAAAACTTAATATCGTGTTTTGAAAGTGTCTCGAATTATAACCGTAAGTAATCGGCTCGCCTCGGACAAGTCAAAATATTTTTCTCAGGATCGCCCATTAATTGTTTAGAACTACTGGTTGAATACCCAATGGGAAATCCTGAGCTGTCCTTACATGTTTTTCTGAGACTTTCCTCATCCGTCTTCTGTGTTTGCAATATTGTCGCTTTTTTTGTGCAGAAACGCTAGGAGCAGTCATTTTTGCTAGAGTTGCTGAACAAAAAGCAGCAATTTGGCCAAGAATAAAACAGTCGATTTTACTGGGACAAAAGAGATCTCGAAGGCAACACTTACATTTAGAGCATTCACAGCCAATAACATCAAGGCCTAACAACCTTAACTGGCAAACAACCAATAAGATCCTTACTTTTCAGTCAAATATGACCATTCAGGACAATAACCAGAATTTAATACATTCCACTGACAATATATTACTCACTTTGACTTTGACTGTGAAGATGACTGCAGCACAGGATGTCGAAACGTCAGTCCCTGTCAACGACAGTCCTTTTCAGGATTACATGCACTGGCTGCTTATGACATGACCGTCTAGGTGCAGACATTTTACTATCGTTTCTACTATGTTTGTTATGTCAAGTTAGAGTTATGTACCTTTTTGCAACACTTCGTAAGTATGTTGCAATCTTTTCATGACCGTTTGCATCAGCAACGTTTTCTGGTAACGGTGATTTATTCTTGTAGGCCTCGAACACTGTACGTCCAGCTGATGTGGCAAAGATCAGTCTAATGAACTTCTCATGGCCTATCCGCGCAGCTGTGTGGAGTAAACGTCGCAATATCTCTACCGACTGTAGTTGTCGTACATTTTGTTGTAGACCTATAAAGAGTGGTTTTGAATAGATTAAGTAGAAGATTTACCATTTACGAAAACTCTCAGGGAAATCAGGTTGGAAGAAAATTGGACACGACTTTTCAATTCATTTCAGCGAAACATTTCAGAAACCAAATGGAGCGCCCGAAGTCTTTTCCCATTTTCTCTGTTAAGTAGTCCTGTTACCTCAATAGGGATATTTCAAACGAAATTCCGCCTTACATTTCTTCAAGCCCATTTTCGATACCTGTCTCAGGTTTCTGAGGTCTTTCTGCGGTAAATTGACCTGATTTTTCAAATGAGGAACACTAGCCTACCAAGGAATGGATACATATTTTTGGGCGGCCGAAAGCTGGGTTGCTTGTGCATGTTCGTTCTTCCGTGGTCGCATTCTTTGATTTTGTCATAGTGAAAGGCTCGGGAGAGTGGAAATGGCAACCCTTAGTGTAAGCAGTAGGGCAAAAGAAAGAGGCAGGGAGAAGAGTGGTGGTTGTGCAGGCCACACTTACTGCTCACCTTCTTGAGCCTCCTGGTTTATTTCGGAAACTTGCGACCTTCTATCATAGCACTTTTTGAAAAGATAGTTTTAGAGCAATTTGGAAACAATATATCGGGAAACGGCGGTCTTAGTTGAAGAAACCTCACTGTTTTAAGTGTTGTACTATCAGGATCGAAATTCTTCAAGGACTTCTAAAACGCGTCATTAACTTAACCTCACCCAACAAATCAGGTTTCTGCTTGTTCATAGCTATGTCTTGACTTCCATTTTCTAGCTGTGCCAGCTCGTCAAAAAATGACAACCAAAGCTCTTCGTCCTGGAGTATCACTTGGAAAGCATTTTCGGTCTTGTTCATGTAGGTGAATTCTGTCCTTCCAGCTTCAACTGAACCTGGTGTCCAGACAACCACTGGGACAGTCTGTCCTTCCCAGTCCCCACCTAAAGTTAGGAAAGTAAATCGTACTTAACGTGGCCTATTAACGGCGGTTTCCAGGATTTCAGCGTTTATGGATAAATACTAAAACACTTGACACTTCAAGCCACATTAGTAATACTTCACGGTAGTTTTTGACTTTTTTAAGCATAGCGACGTCATTATTCGCTGTTAAATACCCTGAAGCTTAGTAGTTAAGGGTCGTATTACCATATCTCTCCTGATCATTGAATTACCATAATTGGTAATCTTTCACATGATCATCGATCACTATCAATTGCAGCAAGAGTTAATGCTGTCATGCATCGCGTAGAAAACGTAGAAAACCTTCCCTCCCGATTGCAAGCTGTGCGGCTTATGCCACGTTGATCTTGCTGGGCTGAAGCTTTTTTTCAACAGACTAAATCCACCAATTTTTGCTGACGACCAGAAATCAGTTTTATCCATCATTGAGAAGGTAACTTCCAGCAACATGTCAGAAGTCCAAACTTTGAGCTGCAGGTGGTATGATGTGAATATTTAAACAGGAAAGACAATTTTTCTGAGTATCGGCAAATAACTGCCTTTTGAAGGAAGTGGGTGAATTCAATCATCTTGGGCTCTTTTTCAATTGCTTAAAGAAACCTTGATAGAGAGACTGATGCTCTATTGCTGAAAGGCAACACCGTCAATTACCAACTCACCCAATCTTAAAGCATCACCCGAACATTATGCTAGCAAATCGGAAATAATTCGGAGGTTCGAAAACAAGAGGTTAAAGAATTCGGGCCCGGATCCGATTCTACTGTATAAAATTAACCATGTTTTTTTGAGGGGGAGCAAATGAATGATGCTTTGTGGTGAAAAAACTATTCGTCTGTGTTCAAGTTAAAGAAACCAAATAGCATTTGAGCAAATCAAACATAAACAAAAGTTTAGCATGCCTGTTCAAAGAGATATGAACTTTCTTGACTGAACAAAAATTATAAAAGGAGTAGGTATTGCTTAAAAAGAAATTATGAGTATAGCGTATTATCTAATATTATCGGCTATCCGCTAATATTTAACAGGATATAGGACAGCGCGCGCAATAGTGCGCCCTGTAAGAGGATTATAGTTGTACTTGAGTGGGTTCTCTTCTTCACATCCAGGAAAAACCACTGAGGAGGTCGCTTGTTTTAATTAAACGAAGTTTAAAATGGTCACTAATTACTACCTAAACTTTTGTTCAAAGTATACGATTAACTGGCAACAGAGCTTCCTGTCTGTGATCATACTCGTGCCAAAAACAAGTTTCTTTTAATCACGCGTATGATTACCAATCGAATAGGACTTCAAAAAGTCCTATTAAGATAATTAATGGGAAAAAGTATGAGATTGCCTTATGAATTTGTGTATATGTTGCCAGTACACGCCATATGCAACTGTAACTATGGAGCTGACTAGGAAAGATTGATGAAGGTGACATCATTCAGTTTAATGCTTTTACCGTTTTTCCTTTGGTTAGGTGTGAGGCATTATTATGATAATACATTTGCTTACATGGAGTAACTCCAAGAAAAAAATCTCTATTGGACACCCGAACCATCTCCTCTTGTTTCCCTCCAAAGAAAGCCAACACTTTTTGCACTGAATTATCCACCTGGAGATTGTTAATCTTGACCGCGGTCCCACCCTGTTCCGGAAACAATGAACATGACAAGTTACTTTAAAATCACGCATCTAAGCTGAGAATAACATTTATAGAGTCAAGTGCTGGATTGAGACTGAACAGTTGCGAGATAATGAAATACTGTCACAATAAAAATTCTCGACAAAAAAGAAACTTATTCACAACCAAAGTTTTTGGATCCCCAGTTTCCTTTAGCTTTGACTGTATTCTCTCCACGAGCCCATTTTACCGAAATGAACAAGAACCGTTAGCCTACTAAGGTGATCCACAATTCTCAGAGCGTCTTAATAGGGTTATTGTTAGCAATAAACAACCTAAAACGGTAGTCTTAAGGGACCAGTCATTATTATCGCCTGGGAAGGAGAGGGGGGGCTGTCAAAGGATTTTGGGCTGAACACGGTGAAATATAGCCGATTCCTTCTTCAAATGATATTCAACGTAAGTGATACCCCCAAAAACCTTTTAATAACTTTCGTGATCCCCCCATCCAACGTTTTCGCATCTAAATTCACCTTTCGACGTTAATATTTTCTCGCGAAGCGCCCTCGCTTAGCGAAGGTTTATAAGTTTGTCGCGCGAGCAGCGCGCTTCAACGCGCAAGACAGTGGCCTTAGCAAAGTTTGATCTTGCCTTGACCATAAATATCTTTATCGGTTTGGGCGAACGCAGTTGCCTAGGCAGCGTGTAAGCAAAACCGCCACAAACCTGGCCGGTTATTTAAGCGGCCGTTTAAGAGGTCAAGAAATGCTTTTACCACCTTTAACCGAAAATAGAAGTGATTTGGACCGTTAGCTTCAAAATTACAGAGGAAATCGAGGTAAGAAAACACTGTCTTGAGTCCTACTACGCAGATGAGTTGTATCGTGTTTGTTGGGCATATGTTCTTCAATACGATGAAATGCGTTTAAATTCGTTTTTTACCGTCAATAGCCCGGTTACTTTTAGCCTGTGTACAGACGTCCCCACTCCCTCAGGAAAAATCGGGAGAGGAGACGTCTGTGAATCGCCGTCGTTAATCGTGTTCCGGTATAAATTTGCATAAATTATTTTTTTGTTCTTTCGCTGACAGTTGAAAAGGCACAGGTAGGTCGAAAAATAGCTCTGGCGTCTGTGTACAGGCTAGACGAACATCTTCCCATTGAAGATGATTACAGACAAGCCAGGTCAAGCGTACCTCTCAAGATGCATTAATGTATTTATTATTCGAAATTAAGTTGAACCGTTGGTAGTTGTAGATTTCAGATTCATCTCTTTGTGCATTTTTGCATGCGTAATGAGCCGTGAATTCACACGCGATTAAGTTACGAAATTTCTACCAGCTCAGTTTCCCTGAATTTGATGTAAATGTCTTCTAGGACATTTAATCCATTCAAAGATTTTCAATCTGACCAAATGCTGAGAAATTCTCTTAAAATATTCACTGCTCATTATGCATACAGGAATGCCGATTTAAATTTGACACCAGTTATGGGAACGACTAACGGATTCATTTTTTCAACTAATCAATTCTTTAATAGAATCTTTTTGGAGTAAGCTTGACCTGCCTTGGCTGTTAACGTTGGATTTTGTATGCCTTCTCTTTTATTTACAATACCGACCGGTACAGACAGACGCATCCGCAACCGGTGCAGCAAACGTCGGTGGTCTTAACTTCTCATGCCTTTTCGAGACAGCAGAAATACAAATACCGGTAAACAAATATGAATGTCCACAGAGGCTGAGCTTTTCCCCAGGGAATCTATTCAGAGGTTGATTCACCAATCACAACACCGGAAATTATTTGCGTCATGGCATTAACATTAAAACCAATCAGGGCTGTCCCCAACATTCCGGGGAAACGGGAACACGATTATCGTCTCCTCTTCCGATTTTTCCTGAGGGAGAAGGACGTCTGTACACAGGCTAGGTTACTTTCCTCAAATATATCTTTGAATTCGTGTTTAATACGGCTTGATCAGTTTTAAACGGGGTTTACCGGCGCATCGCCCAGAATTCTATTGTCTTGTGCGACAAATACTTACAGTGACCAGTTTCTCAATGCGCTGCACATGACAAGCTTAGGCCGGAACCACACTAAAAAGAACACAAGCCTTACGAAGGCGTTATAAGCTGGATTAATCCCGACACGTTTTAGCGGCAAATTTTCCTCATTAAGGTATACCAGTTCTCTTGAACGCCTGATATGTAAATAAATACAATAAAACAATGGGACAGGGCTATTCTTTCTTTGCTGTTATATTTTTCGAGGCTAGCGGTTTCGTACCGGCTTGAATTTTCACTTTTAAAACGCCTTTATCTTAGCTGCCATTGAATTGGTAAAGATTACATAAATAAATTTGTTAGAGAGAAGTAAATACTTCAAACGTTTATTCGTTAGACACAGGAAAATAAATGCGCTAGTGTTGTTGTTAGACACAGGCAAATTAATGCCCCAGTGTATTTGTTAGACACAGGCAAATTAATTCCCCAGTGTATTTGTTAAACACAGGCAAATGAATGCCCCAGTGTATTTTGTAAGACAGGCAAATTAATGCCCCAGTGTATTTGTTAGACACAGACAAATTAATGCCCCAGTGTATTTTGTTAGACACGGGCAAATTAATGCCCCAGTATATTTATTAGACACAGGCAAATTAATGCCCCAGTGTATTTTTTAAACATAGGCAAATTACGGTATTTGTTAGACGCAGACAAATTAACACCTCAGTGTATTTGCTGTATTTGTTAAACACAGGTAAATTAACGCCTCGTGTATTTATGGTCCGGCTTATATCTACATGTATCGGGTTTAGAACACAAAAAAGCTTAACATTTCTACGACTAAAATGATTGTCCTGTTCGAAGCCCCTCGGCCTTATTGATAGTAACGCCGTAATTTTTAACAGTTTCTTTAGCGACTGAGCTGGTCCCCATGACCACTTCTGAGCTTCAGTGAACATTACGATCAAGCTCGATTAGCATCTTTATAGCGCCACGTCTTCGACATAACAGTCCGCTCGCATTTATAGCTAAAACGTTTTCTTTATGAAAAGATTTGTAATTACTCACCTTGCGGCCGTGATAGTAATTATTTACCTGTTTCAGTGAAGAAGATAGCCAGCATGTGCACAAGCGAAAATTAAACGAGAAAAAATTCGTCTTGAATGCCATTGCATTTGAGCGCGAAGTAGAGCGAGATTACTTCATTTTTCCCGCTAATATTTCCGAATATGGTATTGCTGTAATAAATTAACCCCAATAAGTAACGCAGCATCTTGCTTGTGTTCTTTGTTCTGTTGCTTTTTATAAAGTCACCGTCAACAGATCCAAATGTTCTCTGATTCTGTTTTAACTGTTCCAAACGGAGAAACATTTTTAGAGAGAATTTTTTTAAAAATGGAAATAACAGACGCAACTTCAAATTGCTTGTGACCGGATATGTAATCAACTATCTTACCGCAGATTACCATATGCCTAACCGCAAGGAAGGCAAATGGCCGTGGGATTTTAACGCCTTGGGCAAATGCCTGCTGTGAATTCCTGAACCGGCCTAAGCCTCTCATGATAATTGAATAAATAAATTTTCGGAAAGCCAGCTGAATGCCGGTTACTCTTGTAAAAGAATCGGTAGCTGTCAATCAAACGGTTTCATGCGTAAAGTGTGAATCTCTATTGTAAATCTCTTGGTGTGAAAGTGAGTACTGTAATTGCACTCTAATTAAAGGCGGGCCCCGCGTAACAAAGAATTTATTCGCGTGCAGCTCTTTACATGATGCCCTTAGGACAAGACGCTGTGGGAGCTTATATTTGGGCGTGGTTGTACTACGCGTATGATACTTTAACATGCCTTATTGCAGCTAAACAACTGTCATCATATCCCACCAGAGAAAATAAATCATTTACTCTACTTCTTTGCTGAACCACACAGCTTATATAGCATGTTCCAATCCACAACAAATATCCTGTCACTTCATGACAATGTTTTGAAATGCATATCTTCAACACAGACTTGCTCTCAGCCAAATTGCAACATATGACACCAGTCCTTACAGCCCGGACAGTAAGGTTTGTCTCAGCTCCACTGATACTGACACTTTGAGGAGGATCGACTGGTATAATATGTCTTTTCACACCCATCACATTGTACAGTGTATTCCGGTTTCTAACAAGGGCAAATAAAGTTCCTGAAGTCCAGTATCCACAAGGATTTACAACAGGGATAACAAAATGCATAAACTGTTATAGCGCAGCAGTGTTTAAAGGAACATTGGTAGCTATTAACATTTGGTATACTACAATATTCAACACTACTTGAAAAACGATCGACTTCAAAGTTGGCGACTTGTACACCTTTAAGCTGACAACACACATTGTTGGAATCATAAATCTTATCTCCACTTTACCCACAAACGTGACTTTTGCATTCACAAGAAAACACGCACGTGAGTCTATTTAAAAGCTTCTTTAGTACCGACCAAGCATAAGTCAATTCCTTTTTAAAGGTATATTCACCAATTCTTAAATGTATTTATTCTCCTTCTTTTAATCTTACTAGACTGAAAGTCACAAAATTTTTGCGCAACATCTTGCTCAAAGTCTTCTTATGACCAAAACCCGACGTTAATAGCGGAGCTCTCGCGCGCGCGCAGCGCGCGCGCAGCAGAGCACCATGGGTAAGAAAATTTGGTAAACTATCCATCCGAGAAAATTTGGTTATGACGTAGCGTACGCCCACCCGTACACACTCTTCATGTAAGCCGATGTCAAATGTCACAACAGATCTTGCACAACTTGACTAGCCTCTTAGTTATGTATACCATCCGTATGAGTACGATTAGATTGACAGTTGTCAAAATCAGACATCCGCTGACAATTATCACGTGGCCATCTCGCGGGCGCAGATGAAAGACCAGTCGTTTTGCCCCTTCATATAAGCTGATATAATATGTCACACTTACAAATTCAACATAAAAACGAAACTACGCCGGGCAAGGCTGTCATTTGGCTGACAGTCGTTTAAAGTTATATTGGCAAGCCAAATTAAGGTCAATTGACAGCTGTCAAAAAGGGACATGTGCATTCCATTATCAGAAAACTAATAACGTGGGCTCAGGTTCGCTCAGGTACACGATCTGGCATTTTTCACTACATGCCGGACGGATAATGGACGGGTATGTCTTACTCACAATCGTAGTCTGTTAATTCGAATATTCGCCATTCTAATGAAGGTTAATTGACAGCTGTCAAACTAGAGTATACGCTGACCATCATCACCTGAGTGTATCGTGGGCTCATTTTTCTATCCATTGAGGTCACGTAGAGTTTTGCGCTGATATTTTAATTTGATCACGTGCTCAATTCGAAGCCCCATAGCTTGACCGTACACCGACCACCCGACCTTCCGTCCGTCCGCACCACAGGCATACCAATGTTTAATATCACACTTTCTAGCTAGTTTGGGAGCCTGCAACCTGATATTGTACATCCATGTTTTGATTAATTGACAGCTGTCAAAAAAGTGTTTCTGCTGACCAGTATCGCCTGACCGTATCGCGGGCTCAGTTATCGACCCACTGAGATCGAGTGTTTTTTTGAAGGTACCCGCTGACAAGTTGATACTTTTCAAATGATCCCAGGCTCAAGTTAATTTTTTTAAAAATGCGTGTGAAATAAGTCGTGTTCATGAGCAGCACTTTTAAAATGTTGATTTCGAACTGACCTCGGACGCGAAAATTAAACCAGCTTTTACATTTACGTGCAGGGAAGGCAATCGCTTTAGACTTTTCTCACTGTCACGCGTTGATTACGCTCTACGTTCAATTCTTATGTTCTGATTGGTCAAAATTTGACAGGTGAGTTCATGCGGAAAATTTATGCAGCGTCTGGAAACTTGCTTACTGATAGCTGGAGCTGACAGAGTTTTGTCCGCGAGTTTTGTGTCATCTTGTGATGTTTTAAACTGTCTTTTTCTACTTGGTGTACAAAATGAAATACAGCTGCTATCAAAATTGTTCTGTAATTCATGGCTGGTTTGTTTATTGCGCTTATTGTTGACAAATGCACCGCTTGTCAAAGTCATTGGAAATCCGATTTCGGGTGGCATCGTTTTCAAAAATGAGCTTACTCACTTGCCCTTGCTTGAGGCGTAAGAGGGTTGAAAAATCTCAAGCGATTCTGGAACACTTAATGACCTTCAGAAGCAGCATCTCGACTGGTAAGCCTGAGCAATTATTGTCTTTGATGTGTGTTGTTTTTTTTTCGGTTTCCTGAAGTCGTGCGTACGGCTTAAGTTTATACACGAGCAATGATCGAACTTACAGTAGTATCAGGTTTAAAAAGCCTTTAGACATTTTTTGACCGCAAATTCAAAGAAAAGGTTCTGAAGATTATTTATTTATGATTTTGGCTGTAAACAGAAAGCTCTGAGCGATTTTCTTGCCTCGAGTTTATCTTGAAAAGGAGCAAACACCGGGAGCCGGCTTAAAACATAAATAAGGTTATGCTTACCTGACTCATGATTTTCAGAGACACTTTACTCTCAATACTTCTCTTCGTGAATGAAAATTATTGTCTCTGTACATGTTTCACCGAATTATATTTATTTTATTGATTGTTAGTAGTCCCTTTCGCAATTTTTATCGCTGCACCGGTTGTTTCTAGTCGAACATAAACATCGCATGCAGGAATACTCAAAACGGCGCGCGTAAATGTCAGTCGCTTTTACAGATTACACATAACAAACCATACACAGTTTAATAAATAAAGGGAAATAAAACCTAAACATAACAATTTCTCTATCATGTTGAAGCGTAAATGGTAACTCTTTTAGTCGCACTGCAAATTTGGTGCCTGTCAAAAGTGAGAGTCCGTCCGGCTGGCCGAAAAGGTGATTTTGGGAATTTTTTTTTATCGTTTTCATTAAAAGCCCGTAATTATTACCCTGCATATCAACATAGGACCAGATTTTTCTAACTGAAAAGTCCCGGCATTAACTGAGAATTCTCTTCATGACAATGTTTTATAGTTCAACGCTATAATTTGTTGTGCAAAGGAAGCGCGTGCTTTGATCGTCGTGGATATTGAATGAGTGCAAATTCTCTTGCAAAATTGTGAAAAACTGCAGAATTATAGGTTTAAATAGGGCAAAAAAGAAAAAATTCTGTCCGAGGTCTG
The DNA here is from genome assembly GCA_942486035.1 of Porites lobata. Taxonomy (NCBI): domain Eukaryota; kingdom Metazoa; phylum Cnidaria; class Anthozoa; order Scleractinia; family Poritidae; genus Porites; species Porites lobata. Next base: position 470,942 of record CALNXK010000053.1, on the reverse strand, counting down.
TATGATAAAAAAAGGGCCTCAGAGTACTGTTTACCTGAGACGTGATGAGAAAAAGTATGTTTAAAAGGCTGGTTTACACGCCACCAGATTCGTCGCCAAGATTTACTAGTAAACTAAACTTGTCGAACACAAAAAATCCGGCCTGATTTTTTATTTTGGCCTCTCTTTTAGACAGAGGAATGCAACGTGTAAATTGGCTGCCACCAAGGACTATCGTGGCGCGTCTGTTTCTTAAAATTATATTTCGGGGTTGTCCAATTATCCATAGTCTCTCTAAAGGGGCAATGTTGTAGAGACTGGTGAATGCCACATTATGATGCAACAGCTAATGCAAATACAATACACGAATGGGTCTATTTGTTTTCCAGGCCTAATCTACTGTGATAGAACATGATTGCTACTTTTGGGTGTACAAATAGACTATTTAATAACTCGATGTAAAATTTGTCTCACTCTTGGACTGTCAAATTATTTTTCTCTAAAATCACCTAGCCTTTGCCTCAAAAGTCAAAGGAATGTGCCCTGATCTGTGGATTTCAAGTTTATTGTTTGATTTAAATTATGAATTTATTAACGTTAGCTTCGCTTTTACCCCTGGCTAAATCTATATATTATACTAAATATACAACGTTCAGTCAAACAAGCTATGAAAATGTGTCCTGGAAAAGAGAGGTCTTGGCCTTTGTTTGAATGCATCTAAAGAACCCGTATGTTCTGTCCCCATAAGTGAACGTTACAAGAAGTGGCATAGAACTCGTGATTCCCTAATACATACGATTGAGGTGTTATAAATGACGACGTGAATATAAATGGGCTAGCTGATTAAGAGAAATTACATGTTCCTTGGTAATCATCATTATTATTATAAATGCAATAATAAAATGAAAACCAAAAAATAATAGTGAGAGTGGGATAATAGCCTACCTGTACAGGGCCCCAATTAGGTTCAATTACAGTTCGCCTGGGAGTTTCCTGCGGATCTGGTTGAATAAAAATCGCTATGAATAAAGTAAAACAAAAGCAACTGAATTAATTCATGTTACCTAATGTTCACTGCTATGCGAACTTTTAACCCAAAACAACTTGTAAATTGCTGTTGATGGCGAATTAAACGATAGAAAGAGCGTTGGCTAGAGGCGCATTTGAAGTGCATGTTATTTGTCTAAAGCCCCATGCAAACGGACGCAACAATGGCCAACAATTGCCAACATCGTTGGATGCCGTACAACGTTGCGTCCGTTTGCACACCCTGTTGTTGGGAGTTGTAGTACAAAGTTTGAAACCTGTCAAACTTCTGAGTCAACAACCCCTAACATTTCTTTTGTTCTGTGGTCACCGAAGCATAGCGCAATAATGTTGGGTCCGTTTGCTCAGTTCTTTTCATCATTGTTGGGGCCATGGACACGTATTACACATGGTCTCCAAAGTCTTATGATGTGTATCCTCCCACGATCGATGAATGAATGAATGATAACTTTATTTAGACACGGTTAAAAACATCAGTCTAACATGGAAAATTAATGAAAAATTCTCAAAAACTGTTTTACATATTTTCCGTGTGGGACTACTGATCAGAAACCATCTATGGGAACTTCTCTTAAAGAGACCTAAGGAATTTGATGTACGCATTTCCTCAAGAAGATTGTTCGATAGAAGAGCGCCACTGTAACTAAAGCTACGCTTCAGGTAATCAGTTCTTGGTTTTGGGAGCATTAATTATTTCTTGGCGTTGCGAAAATAGTCATTCGGTGGTCTTGGGGCAAACAAATTACAGAGATAAGCTGGGGCGAGATTATCAATGTACTTGTACATTAAATTAGCCCTTTGCTTAGCCCTTCTAACCGATTAATTTTCCCGACCAAGCGAGTTAAGATATCTGGAATTCGTATCATAGCTAGATTTAGTGATAACTCTGATAGAACGATTTTGAAGATTTTGGAGTTTCTCACTCAGCTGTTGGGTAAAGCCATCCCATACAGCGCGGTAATAATCGAAGTGTGGCTCAATAAGACCTTTGTATATTTTAATTGCAGTGTGCATTGAAACAAATGACCTGACCCGCTTAAGAGCACCGATACCAGAGGATACTTTTTTAGAGATTTCATGAATGTGGGCCTTCCACGATAGATTTTCATCAATGGTAAGCCCGAGAGATTTGCTTTAATTTATTGGGACGCCGTCTATATATATATGAATGTTGATTGTGTGGTTATTTAAGGACTGTAGTTTCTGCCTGGAGCTAATAACCATAAACTCTGTTTTGGCGACATTGAGACTCAAGATCAGGTACAGTAGCTGCAGGAAAGGTAACACTAGTTTCGTCACCATACAATCTAGGAGAGCCCACATTCAAACAATTTGGTAGATCATTTTTATAGATCAAGAAAAGAAGAGGACCGATTATTGACCCTTGAGGTACGCCATAATTTAGAGGGCTAGATATATGATTGTTTACATTACACTTTTGCATAAGGTTAGTTAGGTAAGATTTAAACCATTTCTCGGCGTCTTGATCAACGCCGTACTTAGTAAGTTTTTTTTTAGAATTATCTCGTGGTCAATAGTGTCAAAAGCCTTCTTCAAATCAATAAAGATTACGCCATTAAGAAGACCTCTATCAATATTGTCACACCAGTTATCGTTTGTATCCAACAAGCCAGTAAGAGTTCTGCGTAGCGAGGGGAAACGAGACTGGCCGCTGTTTAATAAACCATTTTCATTCGACAGATAGTGATATAGTTAGTCATAGATAACTTTTTCGAAGATTTTGGCTACGGTAGGAAAAACAGATATAGGTCAATAGTTGTTTAGGTCAGACTTAGATTCATTCTTAAAAGTTGGTGACACTTTAGCCAGTTTCCAGTCAGGGGGGAAAATACCAGTCACTAACGATTGATTTAAGATGCCCGTTAAAGAGAGAGCGACAACATCGGCAGAAATCTTCAGAAGCCTGTTTGGAATTTTTTCAAGACCAGTAGCCTTAGCTACATCGATAGCCTTAAGTAATTTGATGACTTTTTGAACATTGATCGATACGTTGGAAAGAAAATACGCCGTCAACAGGATTAACATAGGCAAGTGGGTCAATTCCTAAACTAGGAATTTCTTGTGTTAGAGATTGGCCAATGTTTGTAAAATGATTGTTAAACGCTTCAGCGATATCACCAGGTGAGGTGAAAACTTGGGTTCCTGTTTTGACTCGAGACACTTTGGTTGATTTACTTTGCCGAGATTGGAGTTCATTAATTAATCGCCAGGTTTTACGAGGATCACTTTTGTTTGCATTAAGGTTTTCAGAAAAGTATTTACGTTTATCTTTCTTCACTGAATTAAATGGATGGACTGCAGGTCCCAACTTGGTTGGGAATTGTTACATCCGTTTGCACACCATTACCAACACGGACACCCAACATTGTTGGCCCACCAATGCTCGGAGTTGGTGCATCCGTCTGCACGTAGCTAAAATGGCTGGGCTGATTTTTAAGTTTACGTTGCAAGCTGTTGCAATGAAATTAATAACAAACAGAGTGTCCAATCTGGTAACAGTACAGAGTCATTTGTGTAATGTTCTTGGGGAGGGGGGTCTTCTTACTCTAGTTCTCCGTTGATAAACTTACACTTGATGTACTGTTTTATGAAGTGACCAGGCAGCCGGGATTTTTTTGAGGGGAGGGGTGGGGGAGGCTGTACACAGGCTACTAAAGTAAACCTTGTCGCCGAACATTGCTTGTAAATCTATTAAAGAAAATCTGTGAACAACCATATCGAGAGTGATTATTAGTCGGAAACCCGTTCACTACAACCTGGACTATACAGAATTATAGTACTGCATGCCGATATGTTAACCAGAACAGACAGCGGACAGCTTTTAAGAGAAGGCAACCCACTATAATACCCATCAAGATAAAGGGGCCTTATATATTCAACCGAGACTGATAGAGATGATCAATAGACGATAATCTATAATTGATGGTCGACAAGATACAAAATATCTATACGTTTCAAGATTCATTCCTTTTAATTTGTTATCTTTCTTCAACATATGTTAAAAAAGGAATTAGTTCGTTTGCAATTTGCGACCTCGAAAAGTTTAAAGATTACTCACAGGTTTTTTTCTATCGAGTACTTAAAAAAAATGTAAACAGTTCAAACGGTCGATACCATTTTTTTTTATATATTTGGAGTCAGGGTCAAAGTGCGGACGACACGAACTCAAATTGGTTTTTGTCCGGGAGGGGCACTCAAGGGAAGTCTAGGTGGAGCGGTGCCGCCGACCCTGTTTAAGACAAAAATTGCTCATTTCGCTACCCTGTTTAAGACAAGAGACACTATTTTCTTACCCTGTTGTTTTGTTTTGCATACCGAATTAAGCAATTTTTCACACTAAAATCGTGGAAATGGATATTTAGGAAAATAATTATTGGTATCGCAAATGTAGACCGCTCATCGCAAGTCTTCACACTCTTTAAAGGCTTCCAGTCCAAGAAGACACCCCGTTCAAGACGCTTAAGAGCGACTTTCTGTAAATACCACGGATAGGTGTGCAAGATGAAAAAATCGAAATCCCCCAAACTTTGTCACAACAAAGCCCTTTCGAAACTATTTTAGAAAATACAAGACTCAGTTCGTTTGACTTAATATTTTCCAAAATAATCAAATGTGCGTGATAACCTCGCTTCGTGATTGGAAACGAAAACTAATACCATGACTTTTCTTATATTGAACAATTTCATGATCCTTCCTTTGTATCTAAACGTTGTTACAATTTCAGAAGACTTCAATCTGATTATTTAATATTTTTTCAAAATTACCCTCTAAATCAGTGTTATTGCAACCATCAATTTTGCCATTTTTCAACGGCGAAAATCCTTTCCTGGTACATGGTATTCCACACAAAGAGTAATGCTTCGCCTATCAATCTGTGAAATAAAATTTGGGGGAAACTCAAACTGCAAGTTTGTACAACGGAAAACATTTTCGGTACTTGCGTGATTTACAACCTTTGAACTTGCAGTTGTATTGATAAATACAAGCGAGAACTTACACAGCATTTGAAACTCTGGCGCAAATTCGCCTCTTTTCCGCTAGTTTAAACACCAAAAACGATTCTAGATTTGACAGTGGCAATTTTTCAAAAGGACAAGCAATTTTACTTTGCGAAAGTGGGCTATGCTTTTCTTGACTACAACACTTCCCTTCCGTTGGGTGCGTATTTGTTTTCTTTTACCGACGGTGTTTGTAACAGTCATCATTTATGTGCAAAACGGCTTTAGTGTCGGTAACTATTCTTTAGAATGTTCTCATTTCTCATGAAACAATCATTTTTGTACAAAAAAGACGACAAGTTTTGTAAGATCAACTATAGGCCCGTAACTGTGCTCCCTGCTCTAAACAATATTTTTGAAAGGCTTCTATCGGGGCAGATGTATGAATTTTACAATGGACTCTTATCAGACTTCATAAGCGCTTATAGAAAGTTTTATAGTTGCGAGACCTCTTTGCTAAGGTTGACGGAGGACTGGAGAATGATGCGTGACAGGGGGAGCTTGTTGGCATAGGCGTACGGGCCGGGGGGGCGAGGGGGGCTGCAGCCCCCCCAAAGTTTGGGCAACTCAGATTTTTTGGGCAGCAAGAGAAAACTTGGGCAAAGCCAGTTTTTAAAGACGTTTCCATGTTTTTTATTATTATTATATTTTGAAGACACAAATATTTTCTATTTTAACCAGAAGTCGGCGTAATAATTCAGTTACGTTCACACGAGAGAGTGGTTGCCTAGCACGTGATGAGTTTCTGGTTATAAGGGAAGGGTATCATATGCTGATTTTGTTGTTGTTGTTGTTGTTGGGCACTGTACTTCACTGTACTAGCTGGAGTGGTCTATTTCCAGTCATGAATTGATTAGAATAAACTTCCGCATAACTTTCTAGAATCACCTCCGCTCCTAGAACAGTGTGTGGCAGAACAAGCATCAGCAATGGGTCTGAAAGTGAAGTGGCTGACTAATTCTCAGTTTGAATTACGAGAAGAATCATAATTTTCTTAAAAAAATCTATCGAGGGTTTAAAAATTATTCACTAATTTGTTTAAGTAGACCGAAATGTTTACAAAACTCCTAGCAAGATCGAGCGCTAATCAAATCCTTCCTTATTAGCAATTGGCAGGAGCTATCTCCATGATCTTTCATACACGTTTTTAATAAGATTGAAACTCCGTTTTCTAAACATCAAGATTTTCCTTTTTTACCTTATTTCTAACAATAAAAACTTCATCCCAAAATATCTCGATAACGCTCTTACAGTTCCGTTTTAACTTCACGAACATCGAGGCGACTATTAGAGGAAAGAGCTTCCCTGAACGATTTTGTAAGAACAGTTCCCAGTGAGAAATATTGCTGCAAGTATAATAGGTAATGGCGTCATTTCGTTGCTATGACAGCTCCGATGTCAGTGCAATCCTGATCATCATAAATTTCCCTCTTTATCTAATACAACTGTGGTGGCAATTGTTTCCAAATGCTTGTTTGTGGCGACGTAGTTTATGCTCAAACTTGGCAGGTATTGACTCTGAAAAACTGTATCGAGCCACTTTCATATGCCAGTACGGCCTATGTTGTTGCATGGCCCTAGTTTCCTTTCGACTGTTTTGTAAAAATTTGGGCAACTTGCAAGAATTTTTTGGGCAAATGGATTACCGCCCCCCCCCCCTGGCAAAAAATTGCCCGTACGCCTATGCTTGTTGGGGTAGTTTCTATGGATCTCTCCAAAGCGTTGGATGTTATTCAGTATCCACTCCTCCTTTCCAAAATGAGGGCCTATGGTATGGACGACAAAAGTTGTGCCCTAGTTAGGAACTATCTCTCTGGCAGAAACCAGAGAGTTGAAGTTGGAGACACCTTTTCGACCTGGGAAAGCTTCAATCGTGGGGTCTCGCAGGGGAGTGTGCTAGGTCCTATGCTATTCAACATCTTTATAAACGATCTTTTCTTCCACGTCAAGAAGGCCAAGTTGAACGCTTATGCGGATGATCATCAGGTATACTACTCCCACGTCGATCCGGCAGCTCTGGATGTATGCGTATCTCATGATGTTGGCGTGGCCAATCAGTGGTACCATGAAAATGGGATGTTAGTTAATGAGAGCAAGCACCAGTGTCTAATCCTCGGTGATACGGAGTATGGTTTTTGCTTCCCAGTAAAGGACACGTTAGAGATTTTTGGAATGGAAATAGATAATAAACTGAATTTTTCTAAACATATATCAAATGTATGCAAAAAGATTAATAATCAATTTAATGTTATGTTGCGCTTTCGAAAACTTATACGCAGGGAAATCTTATTCAAACTTTACAAAGCGTATATTTTACCTCACTTTTATTATTGCTCCTCTGTCTGGCACTTTTGTGGAGCACGCAATGAGGATAAGCGTGAAGCTTTAAATAAAAGAATACTTAGATTTATACTTGGAGATTACTCGTCTCCATACAACACTCTTCTCTCAAAAGTCAGCTCTACTTCGTTGTGGGTCAGTATCTCATGTAAGACTCCATAACATGTCCCCAACATATATAGAAGTTTCCCTATGTTTCTATGTATTTCCCTTGTTTTCCCTATGTTTCCCTTGTTTTTCTACGTTTTCCCCTGGTTTCCCATGTTTTTCTATGTTTTTCCTTGATTCTCCATGTTTTTCCGTGTTTTTTTACGTTTTTCCCTGTTTTCCTGTGTTTTTCTATGTTTTTCCCTGGTTTCCTATGTTTTTTGTATGTTTTTCCTTGATTCTCCCTGTTTTCCATTGTTTTTCTACGTTTTCCCCCGTTTTCCCATGTTTTTCTACGTTTTCCCCCGGTTTCCCATGTTTTTCTATGTTTTTTCTTGATTCTCCATGTTTTTCTGTGTTTTTCTACGTTTTCCTCTGTTTTCCCGTGTTTTTCTATGTTTTTCCTTGATTCTCCATGTTTTTCCGTGTTTTTCTACGTTTTTCCCTGTTTACCCATGTTTTTCTATGTTTTTTCATGATTCTCCCATTTTCCCGTGTTTTTGTACGTTTCCCCCTGGTTTCCCATGTTTTGCTATGTTTTTCCTTAATTCTCCATGTTTTCCCGTGTTTTTCTATGTTTTTCCTTGATTCTCCATGTTTTTCAGTGTTTTTCTACGTTTTCCCCTGGTTTCCCATGCTTTTCTATGTTTTTTCTTGATTCTCCCTGTTTTCCCGTGTTTTTCTAAGTTTTCCCCTGGTTTCCCGTGTTTTTCTATGTTTTCCTCTGATTCTCCCTGTTTTCCAATGTTTTTCTATGTTTTCTCCTAATTCTTTATGTTTTTCCATGTTTTTATACGTTTTCCCCTGTTTCCCTGTGTTTTTCTATGTTTTTCCTGGATTCTCCCTGTTTTTCCGTGTTTTTCTACGTTTTCCCCTGTTTCCCTGTGTTTTTCTATGTTTTTAATGGATTCTTCCTGTTTTTTCGTGTTTTTCAATGTTTTCCCCTGATTCTTCCTGTTTTTCGGTGTTTTTCTACGTTTTCCCCTGTTTCCCTGTGTTTTTCCATGTTTTTCCTTGATTCTCCATATTTTTTCGTGTTTTTCTATGTGTTCCCCTTATTCTCCATGTTTTTCCGTGTTTTTTTACGTTTTCCCCTGGTTTCCCTGTGTTTTTCTGTTTTTCCTGGATTCTCCCTGTTTTTTCGTGTTTTTCTATGTTTTCCCCTGATTCTCACTGTTTTTCCGTGTTTTTCTATGTATTCCTCTGATTCTCCCTGTTTTTCGGTGTTTTTCCAAGTTTTCCCCTGGTTTCCCATGTTTTTCTATATTTTTCCTTGATTCTCCTTGTTTTTCCGTGTTTTTCTCTGTTTCCTCTGTTTTGCCATGTTTCCCCTGTTTTCCTTGGTTTTCCTTTGTTTTCCTGTGGTTTCCCTTGTTTTCCCATGTTTGTTTTTCTCTGTTTTCCTGTTATTGTTATTTCTGAGAAAATATGACCACCATTTTACATTTAATGTTTGTTTGTTTGTTTCTTTTTCTATAGGTTGTGTTGTTGCATGACTTGTCTATCTTAGAGACCTGAGAATGGAGCCGCCTCCCCCCCCCCCCAACTCCACTCGCCAATTAATGTAGAATGGAGAGATGGCGCGCTTTGGCTACAGTACAGTGGCTTTATCCTTGATTATGCGAGTTTTGCTGTTGCATTTAATTCTGTTCAAGGTTGTCTGAGAGTCTAACTGGTGTTACTCAAATGATTTGCGAATATAAACAAGGAAATCAATTGTTGTACCTCGTGTGTTAAATTGTTTAAAACTGCATGAACAAGTAATTGACATCGTGTGACCGTTTCTTGACAGGTCAAGACAATAGAAAAAGTCCCATTAGGACTTCGCAAATGGTGACCGCGACCGCTTAATAGAGGACGAAATTACAGTACATAAAGGGACGCAATTTTCGGGACTTTGAAAGGTGACCGCTTTATAGAGGGTGACCGCTTAATACGGTGCCACTTAATACAGGTTCGACTGTGTGTAGTTTTGATTTTTTTTTTCCTTAACAGGGTCAGAGTTTCAAACTGGGTACCTCCCGGACCTAAAACCCCCCCGCCGGGCCTGAATATTGTAGTGGGTACCAACAGCTTCCCAAGGCTATATAATATTATGATCTACATCAAGCACATTTTCACGTATGGAACGAGAGCCTAATATTATTAATCTTCACGCTACAGGAAACAGAGACATGACTTGAACACACGCAGCATTTCAGCACGATGTAAAAGTCATGCTGCCTATTTTTCTTTTTCTTTTACGATTCTTTTTTACTTCATTGTTCCCTTTTTTTGGGGGAATTGGGAATTTTAAACTCCCTCCCCACACCCAGCCATGAATAACGTACATACTGATACTAGTGATAAAGTGAGTAATGAGGAGTAAGTTCAAACGATTCGAACGTTTCTTTTTTTTTGCGCTTCATAAAGGTCATAATTAAGAGAAGCTTTCCGGAAGAATGGACGCCCACGAAGATTCTCAATACCCCATTTCACCCCACCACCCACCTCCCGCCCCTTATTTAGCGGGGTATTATAATTTTATTGCGTAAAACGAATAAATGTAAAATAACTGTACAGAGGGAAATTTTATGGACCTAACGTGAATTCACTATAGAAAGTAATTTTACGGGAAGCATATTCTTATATTTTCTATGTAACATTGAAGCCGGTACCATTTCCATGCACGAGCGGCACGAAGTGTTCCTCTTAAAATGTCTTCGACAAACACGATCAACCCTGATCTCGACGTAGACTCTAACTCTTAGCAGACTCAGGTAAAAATTTCAACCGCTTTTTATTCCTCTTTCTCAGAATGTGCATGGTTGAAAGGTCATTGGTTCCCTTCCAAAGGAAAATGCGCGCCGAACTTGTCTATCTTTTTTTTGGGGGGGGGGGTAGAGCAATGATGGTACAGATAAAGCGGACACCTCGTCAAGGGGTATCTTTGAACACGAAGGGAAGCTAGCCTTCATTCATCACAAAAAAAGTAACCATCATTTCCAATTTTACAACAAGTTTCTCTTCGATTTTCGAAGCAAGTAGCGTGGGAGGATATATATTTGACATCTCATCAAACCAAAGACAATGGTAAGTATAAAAGATAACATATACCTGTTGAATGTTACTATGCTATATATGGCAGCGTGTTTTCGCCTAGGTAAACAGAGGAAACTCATATCGATACTTTTTTTTCGACAAATGACATTGCTGCAAAATTGACATATTCAGGTTTTCTAAAATAATAGTACTCTCGGATTCCTGAGTGGAATGGAATTTGTGAGAGAACGGACAGGGGTGGGGGAAGAGTTGGAATCTTATGAAAAATGGCAAGGGATGTCATTAAGAAAAATTAAATGAAACCAGTCATGAAACGGTGGGTGACAGCTCTAACAAGGGCTGTTTCGGGAGAAAAACAAATTTATTGCGGGAATCTGGAGATTTTGCCGGGAATCGGAAAACCTGGGAAATTTTTCGGGAAATATGAGATATTTTCGGGACATTGAGCAAAGATTTGATATTACATGTTATCAAACAATATATATACAGTGATATGCACCCAGTGTATGCGCTGTGTTCTATGTATTTTGACACTTGAAAACGGCTGAACTCCCCATGATATGAAAAGACCAATCAGCAACGTTTCCAACTAAAATAGCATGAAGTTCGAGTGCGATTGACCACGTGCAATCCCCAGCGGATTGACACAAGAACCGTACCGGAGCAAGGCACATACTATCAGTTCACACCAGATCCCATATATCATTCATTGGTTTAGGGGTATTTTTACGCTGCACGTTAACGAGTTCTTAGAGCACATTACACTGATTACTGGAAAACTTGAAAGAAGTATGTAAGAAGTATGTAAGAAAAAAACGAAACTCATTTAACCTTGTTAAACACAAATGAGGCCATAAAGAGTAGTATGTCTGTGAAGACTCTTCAATCATCTTGATCTCGTTGGGGTCCTTCCGATTTTGCTCGAAAATCCCGAATCCCGATCAATATGCGTTCGGGATAGGAAAATTTCAGATTTCGACAGTTGTTCTGAAATTTTCAAATGAATTCTTATGATACTCATACAATGACACCACACAGAGTATACTTAGCTGAAAGTGATATCCAGAGCAATTTCAAAAACCGCACAACTTGTATAAAAAAAAATTGACTACTTCTACGCGAAGTCACGCCAATAAAAATAAGCACAAAAAGGACAATTGATTTAGAGAACAGTTTGGACAGAATTTGTCCTCTCAGAACATTAGAAATGGCGTTTCAGAGCACCAAGATTTCAAAATTTTCTGGGGGAGCATGCCCCCAGACCCCCCTAGTGGTTGGCCCCTTCACTGCTCACCTCATTCATCAGTGATTCAAAAACAAAAAACACGATTTTATATACTTAAAAAGTTTGAAAGTCTTTCTGTGTTAACATGATACCCTCTAAACGAAAAAGTAACTAAGGTTAGATAATTAACAAGTTACATAATTAACAAGAAGCTGCAAAACATCTCTCATCAAAATTTTAATTTTAATTGTTAAAACAATTTTGGGAAGTTAAACATTTATGGGGAATGCCACCGAAAAATTCGGGAGGGTCGACGATATTTCCGGGAGGACTTAAAGTTATTCATAGGACTGCCCAAACAGCCTTTGTTAGAGTTGTCACCCCCCGTTATCTACTTTTTTATTTTATTGCTAAATCTTTATAAAGTTAGGCTCTTCGATTACCATGCACTAAAACCACCATAAATGAAACTAAAAACCCACTTACCCGCACTGGACGACACACCTGGTCCAATTCCACTTGCCTAGTTTGATATGGAATAAAGAAAAAAACATATAATTTAAAGGGACAGTGTCCAAATTATGCGCACTCGCGAGCATCATCTGTTGTTTCTTCAAAAGGCAATAGAACTGTCAAATTGACTCGACAAGATTTCCCTCCTGACCTCACCGCCGAAGGAGATTTGTTGTTTACATTCTCAAGTAATATTTTAGACTTTCGGAAAAGTCTTTCGTCTTGTTTCAAATTTGGCTCGCGGCACGAAAACTCATCACGATTTTATCGCCTGCGGACCGCCTCGCGACCCGAAAATCTCGGTCCGCACACTCTAAAAACAGCTTTTCTAATGTGAATCTCGCGGTCAGAGGTCAATTGTTCCAAGTCCAGTAATATTTGCCTAATATGCTCGCGGTCTAGTCTCAAACGTTTGAAAGATATAAATAAAAATGCAATCTCAACGCTAAGAATCATCGCAAAGGTTAGTCAAAAGTTATATTATGATTTCATTGCATTAGTTTCTCTTGTCGGCCGTAGGGAGGTTTATTTAAAAGTTTACTAACGCGTCTTTGCAAAACATTCTGCTTCACGAAGCTTAATTCCATCTAGATCTCCTTAGTCACATCAATGTCTCCATGATTTCTTCCTTACAGTCTTTATTGTTGCTCTTTTATTTCTGCGCATTCCTTTCACAATTATCTGAGGTTGGATGGATGCTGGCAGAAGAATAAGCCTTCAATCGGCATCAAAGCGTTTCCCATCTTTTGGTCCTCCGGGCAAAGGCAATAAAAGTAACACCAAAAAATCCCGATCTCGCCCAAATCGAAACTTAACGGGAACAATATATCATTTATCTGTAATCCTGAGAAGTTTTAGTGTAGTGTTGAACTCGGCCAAGCGCGATGCAAACAGATTTTTCAAGGTTCTCTTACTCTCCTCGCATCTTTTGATTTCGCGACATCCTGTCCGAAAATCAAGTGTGGTGCACGCGCAGTAACGGGAGACTGTTCCTTTAAAGGTGAATGCTATGACATCCTAAGCAAAATCCTAATAGTCTCCTTTGCATTAAGAGGGGGATACCTTAGGCTCATCCTATATAATTCATTATTCATAATAAGTCATATGCACTAATGTTGGTGCAACGACTGACTTAGAAAAGTGTCTTAAAAATATTAATTTATGAGTGGATAAAAAAATGTAGCGCTTGATTTGAAGTCCCACGTGAAGCACCGTCATTGCAAACAAAATGTTTGCTAGTAACATGAAAGCTACATGTCACTACGGCCTGTGAAATTAAAGGTAGATGCCACTGATTGTTGTTGTTGTTTTTTTTTTTTTTTTCGAAAGAAAACTGCACAGTAGGCAAGCAAACTGCTGACTAGATTTTATTACCCCCGCAGGGATTTCGCCCAGAATGCAAAATCCCGAGGAGGCACTTTAGTAACTTGCGCGTATGTACTTACAGTTGAAATATGCAGTCGGTATGCCAGAAAACATCTCGATTAGGCCTACTCTGGGACCTTAATTTTAGGCGACTTAAAGCAATTTAAGGTGACTTTAGGAAAATTTGGTCAAAATTTTGTGCGATTTAAGGCGGCTTAATGAGATATAAGGTGACATTTAGGTGACATTTAGGTGAATTACATGTTGCATATGTTTCAGTTAATTCTTGGTTTTCCTTTATTTTAAATTCATTGCATACATAACCATACCCAGAAACGATGGAAAAATAAAAATTAACTGAAATGAAAATTAACTACAACATATAAAAAAATTGAAATCTACTGATAACACCACCTCCCTAGGGACGCAATGTCATAGCATAAGTTAATTCAGTCTTGAAGACATCTGCAATAGTCTTCCAAATTTTCAACAATCTTAACATATAGAATACTAAAATAGTAATGCTACCTAATACTTTGAACGTAAAATAACAAAAAGGAAAGAGAAAGAAAAAAAGGAAAAGAAACTCGTATCATCTCCGGTTATGAGAAAACAATATTTTGTCGCAAATAATTTGTTGGGCGAGGGTCCATGGAAATGACAGTAACGAGTGAAGGTTTGCTTCTAAATTCAAAATATATTAAAATGGGTCGCGAGGAGCGAGGTTTTCAAGCTTTACTCATACAGCTACCTCTTGTAAATGTTTGCCATGCGGTTTAACGGTTATTCATTTACGGCTAATTTGCGACCGTAAGAAGAGCTTAGGGGCTCGTCGCTTTGGACTTTAGTAGATAAGATTCACATTCGCCGTGAATCAGTTGCGGTGGCAGTGGTAGCGCAGCGGTAGTTTCTAACTGTTATCGGTTAGCCTTAATTATATCCGTCTCCCGAGTCGCAAGTGAAGTTTGAGACTCGAGGAGATGGCTGAAATTCAAGCTAGATCACAACCCCCTATTTTCCTCCGCCAAGTTGAAGATTGCGATCGCCGCTGTCAAAGTGATTTGGGTATCCTCTGACGACTAAACTGGTGAGAGTTAAGTTGGTGCTAATTCGAATGGTTTGCTAACGTGTGTGTGTGGAACGACAACTTTTATGGGAGGGGCTTTTGTGATTCCCGCGATCATGCAGATCCACACAGACTTCATATGCCCGTTTCAGACCCCAGACAGGACACTGACACGACGGAACCAAATCCTCCGAGATGATGATATATTTAGCAAGGTGGAACAAAAAAAACAAACAAACAAAGACGGACGGCTCCAGAGTTTCCTTTCTATTCACCTTTCACCCGGACACGTGACAAACGAATACTGTAATATTCAGTGAATTTAATTGAAAAATAGTGTTTTCAAAAATAACAAGTCGCATAAGCAAACCTTTAAGTGTCTTCGATAAATTAGGCTTTGTATCATGGCTCATACTCGGAGATGAGTTTCTTTTTCTTAATCATTTCTTTATTTTTCGTTTTTTTTTTGTTTTTTTTGTTTTTTGTTTTTTTTTTGTTATTTTATGTTATTTTGTTATTATTAATTTTTACAAAAACTTATGTTATGATTATCATTTTATTTCATTAATTTTTTTTTTTTCATGAAAATTACTTTTATTTTTTCATCATGTTCCGGGATGTTCCGGCATGTTCCGGAATGTTCCATGTTCCGGGTTTTATCGACGCCCCTGATATCCTTGTTCTGGGCCCCAACGTACTCAACGAATTACCGGCAATTTGAGTTTCCCTTCAACATGATTGGCAAATGGACAATGGCATTTTTAACAGTCCAGTCCTGGCATGTACTCAAATCCTGATACACACACGGGGAGCCCAGAACTAGGATTTTGCCGCTGTTTTGGAGACGGACTTAACCCAACGTTTAGTTCCATCTGTGGCACAGGCTAATATCAAGGGTGTTGGTTTAGTATTACATTACGAGGACAAAATCTGAGATAGAAGCAACCAAAAGGGTAAATTTTCTCTCAGCCTTAAAATGTATAATTTCACAATATAAGGGACAAAAAATCAATTGCAATTAATGGTTCCTGCATTTCTTCTTCCAAAAAATAAAACCGTAAGAGTACAGTATTTCACTACATCTCTGTAAAATACTCTAAGTTGGTTTGTAGCAAAAATTTTATATTGAAGTGTCATTTTTTTTTTTCATAATTTGAAAACAAACATTTAAATAAGTAATTAATTTAAAACATTTAAAATCACTTATCGATATCGCACATTATGGAAATGACGATCCCCATTTTATGTCTTAGCAGTTGCTCTGCCAACGTTTGCCCTCACACGTTAGGCAAAGAGAGTGTTTTTCTAATTGAATTCAAAATATAAAGTTGGTAGTTCTCGCAATATATATTGCTCATTTCCTGTCTCAGTCAAACAAAACACTCTAGTACTTCCAAATACCTGCTTCGCTAGTGAACCGTACTCTCCTCCCATGGTCTCTTTGGAAACTTTCCAGTCGAGTAGCTTTCATGAGCGCATTTATGCACCAGCAGAAACAACTAAGCTTAGTTTCAACCAACCTCGCTCTGTTCCACGCGGAAGCGTTTACGCTCTCAGCATAAAAAGGAAGCATTATGCGTCATGTTTAAACCGATGGCAGTACCAAGTGTGAACGTTTCCATTAGTATTTCAGAAATTTCCATTTAAAAGGAGATCTTCAAACGAAAACGCAATGTACAATTGGGAAGGCACTAGATAACATCGACCTAAGCCAGATGAGTCATCGATATGTCAGCTGCGTCTTACAAAATGAACCCTTGACTTCCGCTCATTTGATCGATCGCTGCGAGAATGTTAATTTGAGTTAAAAAAAAAAAAAAAAGGGTCAATTTTTGACATTAACAGTTTATATTACTAAAAACTGTTAAATCTACAATAGACTCAGCAGTATTACGCCGAATTACGTGGCTTATTCAGAGGAACTTAGCTGAGGCTGGTTTCGGTCGATGTTTTGGTTACACAGGTTTTACTTTTTTCGCCCATGAATACTTATGTCAAATATTAAAGAAATAGACAGAAATAGTAACAGCTCATTTATTAGATTTAGAAGATGGACTTCTCCGACTACTGATCTGATGTAGTTTGAAGTCTTGAAATGCCGAGTTTCGATTGTCTCGAAGATGTTTACATCATTTTCATTCAGCAAATGCGATACAAAAACTCGCATAAACAAAGGTTACACAGGTAGAAAGACACACTAATCAGTTCGAACAAACATTGAAACTTTTCAAGTGCGAAGAGAAAGTAAATTACCTGCATGATTTCTCTTCTCCTCGGCCGTCAATCTGAATTCTGCGTATAAACAGCTAAGCTTATTCAAACATGAGCTTAGCTAGATAAAACTGTATTCACAACGGTGGATTAACAGCGTAAATCTGAGCAGAAATTAGACACAACTTACATATTTCGCTTCCCTCTCACTTAAAGCAGGTGAATTGAAAACATTTTTACGAAAAGACGAGATTCTTGAATTACCAAGACGGCAAAATACGAGCAAAATGTTCTCCGTACTCCCGACTACGCAAAACAGCTCAACAACACCGTACGCATTTGAAAACTGTATAGTTGAATTTGCGCCGTATAAATAAATGTACCCGCAGGACTACGCGGGGAGAATAAACGGTCACGTGGTTTTGATCATGCGCAGTAGCATGTTTAACCGTAGTCGTAGTCCGTATTCGCCGTATCTTAAACTCCCTAGTGTCGACACGCCACGAAATACTATCTAACATCGACCGAAACCTAACCGGATCTCTGCAGTGGTGCTGAAAAAAAAAATTACAATTAAAAAAAAAAATGAATAAAATAAATCGAGCAAGAGTGTGTTTATTGCTGTCCTTAGAGTCTGAAACAGTTGTATTTCAGCTTTTTAGACTTTCAGCTTAGAAAGTTTAAAAAGTTCGGAAAATTATTAGTAAAGTTCTACTTTAACAATCCAGTGGAGGGTACTTGACCAAGTGGCATAAGGGGAGATCTAAGTCAAAAGCCTTCCGGTAGTTAAGGTCTTTGTGCATAGCACCCCCTTATGGTTCAAGGGAAGTACCCTCCGCCTATATTGCAAAAGAGGATCCTTGGTTTAAGCAAGAGAAAATTACTAACATATATACGGCAGGTGCATGTCCCAACTTTTCCTTGCCCCATACCCCAATCCCAAACCTTTACACCCTCAAAGAAAGAACATGTATTGTATGTTCTTCACCGACAAATTCCTTTTTCAGGTGTTTGATATCTGACTGAATTTATGAAAACATGGCTGAGTGTCTAGAGGTTGGAGCCCTACAGGTCCTATGCGAAGTGTGTCTTTGGTATCAAGACTTTGACTTGACCCTCCCCACCCAGGACAATGGGTGACTGTCCACGCCTCCCACTAAGCTCTGCAATTATCATGATAATCATTCTCAGCAGAGGCCTGATTCAGCTGGCTAGGGCAAATTAAGAAAAAGGTAGTTGCTAGTCAAAACCTCTACTGAACACTGCTGGAGGGGTTGTGTCAAAACAGCGCCCTCCTACCCCACTAGGTTTGACCCCGTCGCCTGATGCACCCAGTTAGGGCAGCCCCCTAATTTTTTGGACACTGGACTGCAGGCAAAAACCTAGTGCCCACGTTTTAATGAAATCAGACAGATATATATTGCTACTAATACTCATTAGCCAAAGGAAAAGAGAAATTAGTTTGAGCATAATCATAAGCATAACAGTTACCTGTATATCCGAGTCTTTGCCTGTACTACTGAATTTCATTTTAATAAAACCTGCGTGACTTCTGTCTTACCTTTACTGTTTAGTCTTCAACTTTCCCAAGAGCTTACTGCTTTAATTCATTCTTCTATTACAAGCTATCGAGGTGTGGGGAAAGGTGGATGGCTAACTGGACAAAAAGGTGAAATAACAGACACTATTTTTTAGTACTGTCATGTTGCTTTGTTGGAAAGCATAGCTAAATATAATATACCAAAATTAGTTTACCTTTTTCGTTTTTGCAGATTAATATACTGGACTATGACTTACTTTTGATACCAGTGCATCTCCCTCATCATTGGGCTCTTGGGGGATGCTGTTCTTTATTAAATATATATTATTATTATGGTTAAAGAAAAGATAGTTCTATTTAGTAATGATGATCATATTTCTTTATTCTGTAGTGTTCACACTACACTTTCTATTTTGATTCATAGGTTGTGGATGTCACACAAAAAACAATCTCATCTCATACTGGGATGGGAAGCAAATTATTTCTCCTGCCTTCTTCAAGAATATCAGGTGAGATTATCTAATGTATTATACCTTTTTTAAACAAAATATCAATAAACTTTAAGTATGACTGCTATTGTCAGAATTTGAAAAGTCTATAGATCTATGTTTTAATAGTATAATGCTATGTTGAAAGTGCTTTCTAAAGGAAGAAATGATGAGAAAGGGACGATTCTTCAACGAAGGGGATTGGATGGATCAAATACCCGAGATAATTATAAGAAGTATCAAGACTTAACACAAATAAAAATTACTCAGTATATAGGGTAACCTCTTTGTAAGATTCATTGACAATCAGCTTTACATCTATGTTGGTCACGGGAATATAATTGGCACTAAATTATGCAGGTAACAGAAAAATGTTTCAGCAATGAAAATATAACTTCTTTCGCCTGCAGTTTTTGTTTAAATTTAAGAAAGAAGCATTTGTATTTGTGGGAAATATTTCTTAATGGCTTCTTTTAAATTTCCTTCCCATTAGGTAGTTCCAGTACAAGAAAATAACTATGACTGTGGAATGTTTGCCTGCTTGGTAAGGAAAAATTTTGCATCAACTGTG
Source organism: Porites lobata (assembly GCA_942486035.1). Lineage (NCBI taxonomy): Eukaryota > Metazoa > Cnidaria > Anthozoa > Scleractinia > Poritidae > Porites > Porites lobata. The sequence continues at coordinate 451,389 of CALNXK010000053.1, read as the reverse complement.
TCATTAAAAAAAATAAAAACATTTAAAAGAAAGAATTAAACGCTTTTTCAATGACAAATTACAAAAACATACATGTTGCATCATAACTATAAAACTAATAAAACCTAACTACAACCAGTTTGCAGAGCACCTTAGCAGAGAAGAGCGATGAGGCAAAGGTTGATCTCCAAAAGTCTATAGTTCCGATGAAATACACGGTCAAATGACAACTGAAGTTTCTTGCTGTTTTTTCCTTTGTTAATTTGTTTTTACCAATTAACTGATAATTTTAGCCAATGTTTATAATGATCTGTCCTCAATGCAAAAAGTACAAGAAGGAAACAACTCTTTTATCCCTGGACTGCAGCCAGCCACACTCAGGCCTACCATGTTACTTCCCCAGCATCAATACATGGAGATTCCCTTATTTCTTAAAATATTAATTTTTTTATTTTGAAAATTTATGGCAGCTTGGCCAGTGTCCCGTATACTGTACATAATCTAAAACTGCAAGCCCAAGGGGGATGGGGGGGGGGCGACTCTCATATGAGAGGGGTGTAAATTGCAGATTTTGGTCTCGCTTAGGGTGTTCTGGGCAATACACCATCATATTTAGCCGAAAAGGTCTCTTTTAGGGTTGCACTAGAACAAATATTAAGAAATTGTATATTTTCAATTTGTTTTATTTACTCGAGTCATGTGATCAAAGTTTAAAACAATCGCTTTTAGAGGCTGGGCCACGCCCAGATTGGTCTCCTTTAAAGGTTTAATTTAAAATTTCCGACGAGCATCCCTGCCTCTTTCATATGGGAGTCCCCCCCCCTCCTGGATTGCAAGTAAGGTAATAGCTTATTTTGCCTGGCCTTTTATTCACGTGTGTTATTTACAGCATGTCTAACAGTCTATTGTACATTTAACAGTTTTTAGTAATATAGACTGTTAATGTCAAAAATTGACCCTTTTTTAACTCAAATTAACATTCTCGAAGCAATCGATCAAATGAGCGGAAGTCGAGGGTTCATTTTGTAAGACGCCGCTGACATATCGATGACTCATCTGGTTTAGGTCGATGTTATCTAGTGCCTTCCGTACAATTGACAACAACAAGAGCGCATTTCTATCCGCCATTTTGCTTTTCCCAGAATTCCACTGCAGCAGCAAGCTAATTTCCATTGTTTCTCGGTCCCGCCCTCTCCCCGCCTCCAGACCAGTTAGTCACGTGACCAAAACACAATGCTTACAGACAGCCATAACGTGGACATCGAAAAAAAGCATTTGAAGACAGGGACGTTGTACTTAATAATGGTCGATTACAGGGAGCAATCACGACAACATAAATAAAGCGCAGTTTTACGCACCTTCGATGTACAAAGTTTGAATTTTTGTCTGGAAGGGAAGATCTAAAGAGACGACTGTACAAGCTAAGCTAAGTTTTCAAGTTTGTAAGAGTGACTGTGTTTCTGTCAATGATAGATGGATATAATTTGACGATAAATACAGATCACAGGTTTTGTACTGGAGAAATAATAACTTATCATTGGTTTGCTCCTAAAATCTGAGTCGGTAATTTACATGGACACTTTTTTCGATAGACCTTTAGGCTTGTATTAACTTTTTTACCCTACTTACCAGAATATTAAGATTAATGTTGTGGCGGCAATAATTGTTTTTTGTTTTTTCTCCCTGCAACCTACCTGTTTTGGTCTTAGTTACTTGGAATGTCTTTCAACGTTGGACTCTCACAAATTATATTTCGTTCAGTGTGCAAAGAAAGTCAGGGGCACCCAACGAGAATATAGTTCAAAACCACTTAAACATAGCGTGGTTGAACGTATTTCAGTATTTAACGGTAGATATAGGCATATTTTTATCCCCTAAAAATGATTCATCTGTTCGGATTTCCTAGCTGAAAGTCTAGTGCTCCGAAAATTATAGGGATCAAAAAATTCGAAAATTTCGAAAATTTCAGCTAGAAAAAAAGACTCCCTAAAATTCTAGGTGACCTTTTTAGGGTAAAAATCCGTTAAAATGGGCAAGTATGCCATTTGCTATATGTTCGAAAATCCTAGGAGAGGCGGGCAAGCAAGAAATTTAACAAAACATGTTCCGAAAATTTTAGATCTCAAATCGTCTTCCGAACAGGTGTTTTCCAAAAATTGGCGTTGGGTGTCCCTGGAAAGTCAGCTTTACAGCGTGCTATTCCGGCAAGCTGTACCTAGCATGCACTATCCTGAAAGCCATTTAGCCATTTTGAATAGTTCGATTTTTTTTTTTTTTTTTTTATTATTATTATTTTTTTATGAATGGGATTGATTACAGTTCTTCTGTAATCTGAATTCCCTAAAAAACTTTACTTGCCAGCCAGGCAAGTTAAAAACGCAGGTCACCAGCCCAATCATAAAATCCAGTACCCCTGAGCTATTGCCTCTATTCTCTTTGAACACTGTTTAATATAATTTAGCTAGAACGTGAACGTTTGAATGCCTTTTCAACAACTCTTTTATTCGGAAACACGAGACAAACCTCCCCGATGAAATTAATAAAATACCTGTACAAGTGACTGGATAAAGTTGTGTACAATATGTTGTCATTTTTGCATAAACAATATAGGAATGACTATCCATGTCTTGCTTACAACTAATTACTATCTGTATTAAATTGTCTAAAGTAATTCAATTCTATAAATTAGAGGCCTGGAGAAGAAATTAATGGGTCTTAAATCACTGTGGGAGTTTTTTGTGGGGTGTGGGGGGTGGGGGTGGATTGGTCTGTGGCTAATATTATTGAACATGGGTTATTACACACTTTATGAGAAATCATGCATTCTGGAAATAGAGAACTCAAAAAGTAATAACTACGAGAAAATTTGAACCTCCTTAAGATTTTAAAGGTTAAAGTGACTTAAGACGACCTAAGGCGACTTAAGGCGACTTTAGGTGACTTAAGGTCCCAGAGTAGGCCTTCGATTTGCTTGAACAGGGGCCACGAGGAATCGGTTGGTAATGATGACGTTTCTGTTGTTTGCGCCCGCAAGTACGAGATGGTAAGGATGACGTGGCCGCTTAGGTAGATTTTGTGACATTTATTGTACAGTCATACTTTGATACTCTTTTGCGTTACGTGTTATCATGACATTTTGAGGAGCAGTTGTTTTGAAAGTTATGGACCAAAAGAAACTGCACTCGTTAAGCGCAGATGAAGTTATAAGGTGCGTATAACTGTATACATATAAACACTTGGATAGTTTGCCAGACGCGAGTTCCCAAAGATTTGATTAGAAATTTTGCCAGACACTTTTTCTTTGTCTTTGACCGGAATAAGACTCAATCCCAAACAAGCAAGACGAGTGAATCAACGGCTAGATTATCACTAGAACTAGGGTATCTAAAAGATAGTAATGCTGCGGCACATTCTGTTGATACTGGCATTAGTTAGGCAGTGAGACTTAAAAGAATCAAAAATGACATTGAATGTGCTATTTACATGTTGGAAAGTACTAGAATAATTACTATCAGTCTATAGAAAGAACTCGTGGGAACGTTGTTTAGAAAATGATCAAGTGGTTATCAACTCTGGTTTTCCCACAGTAAATTGTAGGAAATAATAGAAATTCAGAAAGTTTATCCATATATTTAATATACGGTGCACGATATTTTCTCTGGAAACACAATACTTTTTTTGCTGTTTGTTGCACTTTATTAAGTAACGGTTATTTAGCTATATATTTATAGAAAACAACAACACAAAAAACGGAAAAAAAAGAAAGAAGGAATAAATAATTCAGTAGGATTCGAACCCGGCACCTTCGACTCGACGCGACTACTCCTAAACACTACACCACAGAGACTGACTACGTAGTCATGAGGAAAAGTCTTTCATTTTATTCCTTTTCCATGAAACTTCCGCCGGCAAGATGATCGCCAGCCGCATTAACCGAGCTACTGACAGTGAAAAAACAATGTAAACGCATATTCCATGGCAATAAATGAATGAAAGAACATAATTATGCTTTTCAAAACGCCGAAACACGTCCTCGTCTGCAAAGTAGGACACAAAACATATGTTTTGTTATCTCGATTTCCGCTGTTATTTTGAAGCGAATGGTCAAAATCACATCCATTTTCGGCTCATACAGTTTCTTAAGAATAGCATTGCATGACATTTTCTCACTTTCACATCACCTTCTAGCAAGCTGAAATTTGTATATCCCCCGTGTTGCGGAGTCGAAGAGCAAATGCTCATCTTCTCGTCACGGTTTAACACCTGGACGAGTCAAAGGCTCTTGAATTGAAATCCAATCCCCAAGTTAACCATTGTACTCATCTGAAAGACTCCTGCATGTCTTACAATTTGGTGAGACCTCTAACCGTGCTGTAGAAAATTTGTCACAAAGAAAACTCTAAGTCTGAGCAGCGAACGATGCACTCTCTCACCCACCGAACTTCCCCGTGTTTATATTTGAGTTGTTCGTGGCGCAATGCACTCTGGTTAAATGCAATGCATTGTGGTAAAAAGTGTGGTTAAATGCAATGCATTGTGGTAAAAAGTGATGAATTCGAGAATTCGTCTCCCCTTATATATTTCCTTTAAATCCTGATTATGTTGCTGCTCGCTCCCTTCGGTCGCTCCGCAGCAATTACAGAAATTCACCGACAATCCATGCAAATTCTGTGCTGACCTATTCCCTGCTCACAGATGTCCTTCCGCCATAAAGTTTAAAATAAGACTAGAATGCGCGAGTGTGAATTAATCAAACGTCCTTTTAATTTCTAAGGCTTTCTTTTCTTAATACTTTACTAAAGTCTGTAATATGTCAAATTTAATCTAATTAAGTCTCTTCCTTGGCCTTCTTGTTTTAGTCGGGACAGACTGACAGATCTCAATTTTTTTACCCTTTCTGATAGTTTGTGTTTAAGCCATTCTTGCAGATAGACAGTGGTATGGCCAGATCGCCGTGAGCTACAGATTGCTACAAGACAACTTCGGAATATCAGTTGAGATTTAATTCTGTAAAAGAATTGGAGGAGTTTTGTGTCTTCAATAATCGAAGAAAATGACGAACAAATTTCTAGCATTTTTGGAATTAAGCTTCTTTCTTGACTCAAACTAACATGAAAACGGTGAAAATGTGTCGCAATTTTAACAGAGTCCGAGTTGTAAAAAAATCTGACGGAAGACTGTTAAATATTGAGAGGGAAAAAATACTACAAAGTGCGTCTGTATCTATAAGTTTCCATCTTTTTTAAGTTTGTTGATCGTATCCTTCTAAAAACAAGTTCATTAAACAGTACATGAGAGGACGCACAGGGTATTTAATGGAAGTACAGCACCATGCAGAGTTATAAGCTTTGTGGGCACTTAATCTCATTTAATATTTTACACTCCTCGAAAGGCTAACATTTCTGTGTTATGGCGAGACTTTTCAATGTATTAAATGTCAGCATACATTGCAAGATGATTTTCATTTCGCGCCAGAATAATTTTGTTTGCGCGCTTTGAAAGTACCTAAAATCACTCAGTTTCCCACAACGCCTGCGTTGTTACTGGAGTACATTGCCTTGGCGTGGATCTAGCATTTCACCTCCTCGTAGCTTCTTTTTCTCGGGAGTTGTTTATATTTGGCCGTAGTGAGAATAGATCAGAATGTGTGGTGGGTGTTCACACTCGGCTACAACTAATACATGCGGCCTAATATCAAGGAAGGATGCTGGATTTTTCTCATTGTTAGCGAAAGGAAGGTAAAAAAACCGATTGCTCTGAGGTAAGAATTGAAATTTTTAATTAGTTTCTCGGCGAAAACAACCGTTCCACAGTAAAGAAATTTATACAGGGGCACCCAACGAGGATATAGTTCCAAACCACTTAACATAGCATTGTTGAACGCATTTTAGTTTTTAAACGGAAGATATAGGCATATTTTTATCCCCTAAAAACTTTTCATCTGTTCGGATTTCCTAGCTGAAAGTCTAGTGATCAGAAAATTATAGGGATCAAAACTGACCTTTTTCGAAAATTTCAGCCAGGAAAAGGCTTCAGAAAATTCTAGGTGGCCTTTTTTAGGGTAAATATCCGTTTAAAATGGGTAATTATACCATTTTGTAGATGTTCGAAAATCCTAGGAGAGGCAGGCAAGCAAGAAATCTTACAACAAATGTTCCGAAAATTTTAGTTCTCAAATCGTCCTCCGAACAGATATTTTCCCGAAAATTGCCGTTGGGTGCCCCTGTTTATATCGCTGCGACTTTATTGTGATTTACATATTCTCTGTGATAACCAGTTCGGCTTCAGGAAAAACCACTCTACGACGCTTGCCTTGATTGATTTGCATGAAAAAATTTCATCTGCTATTGATCGTGGTGAATTAGCGGTTGGTGTCTTTTTAGATCTCTCGAAAGCTTTCGATACAGTCA
>CALNXK010000053.1:377500-440000 GCA_942486035.1 Porites lobata | reverse complement strand
TGGTTAAAAACTAACTTCCTTTTTCGAACTGGCGGACGGTGCGTTTCATACAGTTCGATGTAACATATTCTACTCATGTTGCTAGTTTAAACTAACTCCTTTTAATTTTCTTACTTCTGGAAACTGGCGCGTCAAGAATTTTAATGTATCAGTACTGACTCGTGCGATTTTCATGCCGGGTTTTCAAGGAAGAATAATAAATAGGTGAGCGCAATAGAGTCCCTTACATTTTACGTATAAACAATGATGCATCGGTAGCGCTTCGCGAAGGTTTCGAAGAGAACAGTGCACTTTGCAAACAGTTTAATATAAGAGACTGTGTTCAAAATCGAATACAGTTGATTTTTATGGTAGTTAGATTATGACTCAGTAATAACAGAACAATTGATAGTGAAGAGAAACAAATTCTTTAATTTATTGCGGTCCGTTTCAAGACCTCCTTGGATTGTTTTCAACAAGAGAGAGACGTGTATCGTTGGAAGGATTCCAAGTGGGAGCCCGGAAGTCGCCAGACGGGCACTTAAATGATACTAAAGCGCGCCAATAAATTAATTACGGATTTGGAAATACGCGCGTTCGAAACATCCTTACCTAGCTCTGCGTATGGAAATATGTACTAATTATGCCCTGCTTGCTTTTAGCAGTCTACTACGGTCTATCGTATTAAAGCAAATACGCATTACACCGATTCAATAAACTTGTCAAAATTTTATACTCTGATGATTTATGTTTTCAAAGGCGACACTCAAACAAAGACTCTTAAAAGAGTTTTTGCGGATCATATTCAGTCGGCGTTTTCTTCTATTCACGTCTTCTTTAAAAAAAAACAGAAAGTAATTATGTCACGTTTTCCTACCGGCATTCTCTGGTTTGTTGTCAACTGTATTGACATCATTCTTGACATAATAACAGATTATGACGCCTCACTGGCCTCTGGGGGAAGAAAAGCCAGCGCGACTTAGGAGAAGGTATGTTAGGAATGCTAGTACAATGTACTAAGGATTCCTATGCGGTACTTACAGTCGAGGTTCTGTGCGTCCTGTCATGTAACGTTTGCGCATTCGTTATAAACATCAGACAGCTTAACAAAACAATCCGAGGCGAGAAAAAAAATTACGTAAGACAGGAGCCCATCACTAGGAGCCTCCATCTCCACTGATTTCTTGAGTCAACCTTTTCCCGAATAGATTTATAAATAGAACGGCCTGATTCCCGCGAAAAGGGTCATATTTCTGCGAGTCTCGTATGCAACCGTGAAAAAAATAAAGGTGGACGAAGGCGAAACCAAGAGAAATCTTCAGCCGTTTTCTTTTTCACCATACGTCCATTTTTCTGATTTTACAGCCGCTGGGATCTGGCTATAATGAAACTTGAGTTAATTACCCAGGCTGAGCAAGAAGCGATGGGATAGATACAGCACGAGAGGAACGAACTGAAGATCAGTGAATGCTGAAAGATCATTTTTGAGGGTGGTTTAGAGTTTTGCCGTCATATATTCTCTATGCAAGCACTTCAAAAGGTATCGACGATTAAATGTTTTGTGAACGAGTCGGAACTTTTCGGTGGTCAGCACAGAAATAGTGCCAGGCTCATTGGATTTTGGTCATAAACGTGGAGTGGATTTCGCCAGCTCAAGCACCGTGTGCGAAAGGGATGACTATAATAACAACTAACGAGGAATGCTTTAGTTCCGAAACTGCGGTCTTCCTTTACAACTTGTATTACCATGAGTGTTGCCTGATAAGAACTGGCACTTAAAAAGTTGAACTGAACAGAACAGTTGCCCGACTGTGAAGCTAACTCAAAGGTAATTACCGACGGAGAAATTCATGACATGGCGCTCCTGTCCAAAGACTCACTTATCTCAAGAAAAACAAAATGGACTTTATCTGCGCCTAAAGAACAATATTGAATGATTAACAGGACAATTCTCAGTAGTTAGTGTAGCTTCAGTTTAAGGTACAATTCGCATCTGTAGATCACTTTTCGTGAGAAAACAATAGCTGGGTCCGGCGTCACAAACCCTAGCAGGGAATCACCACACTGACGGACAAAACAGCTTCAAGCGTTTATTCAGATCAATGCATTTCGGAAAAAAATCTTAAGAAGGTCTAGGAAACTAAGACCGTGATTAAATAGAGGGTCAAAAACGCTACGGTCACGTTTCGCGAGCTTATGATTGAATTTGGCCGGTGACTGTATTATCCTGTACATGTGCTGTTTGATGTAGAACAATAGAACTGTCATTACTTCGTTCTGATTGGTTCTTTTCACTGTCGACGAGCGAAGCCTCCGCTGGGAACGGTTCTATAAATCTTCTCTGGAAAGGGTTGACTCTAACGGCTTGAATGGGCTTGTATGGGAGATAAATGCTCCTAGTCATAGGCTCCTGAATGGAGCAAAAACAAGACTTTACTCATGAAACAACAGCAGTGAGTTCCTCTCAAATGCCTTGTGAAAAAAAAGAAAAAAACACACACATCGACTACTTCCAATACGTTCGTAACTGGATTTATAGTTTCATTGACAGTCATGAACGCTGAAACAACAACATTCTCGGATCTCCCTAGGAAAAACGTGAACATCGTGAAGAATCTAAACTATACTCAAGGCCTTATTGCGAAGAGTATTTTGGTATTCTAAACTCTTTCCCTAATTGATATTTTTTTCATTGACTCATTCCGTAAATGATCGAGCACCGCCAGTTTGAGAGAAAGCGTTCTGTGTTCTCTCTCAAACTAGACTATTGTGGCGTGTTCGTAACGAGCCAATAAAAGCGCGTTTTTCTATATTAAGAGACTCTTCAGAGAATTTTCAGCTGAATTTTGCTTTTTAATCGCCATTCAAAGTTAGTTAAACTTTTCTTAAAAGGGGGAATTCATACTTTTGACGTTTCTAGGTGTCCGTACTCGGTAAGTTTAGAGAATGAGTTGCACATCAGTTTTGACTGTTAACTTTGTTGTATTTTGGTGAGAGAAACAGAGGAAAATCTTCCAGTCCTTCCAGTAACTTTGTTTACCTGCTAGGTATTTCGCGAATCGTTATGGCGCGTTGCAACCGAGAAGCAACGTTTGAAGTACACACCACTATATCCAAATATATCCATATCCAGCTACTTTTTTGTCATGTTATGTAAATTTATCCCGCTTTAACATATGTAAGAGTTACGGTTGAGTAGTATTGATCTTTTGCAAACGAAACGGCGAAAGACTATTAGGTCATATTTAGCGGCAGGAGGAGAAATTCAACTCATTCAAATATTGAACTCGGAAAGAGCGCTCGTTCCAGTCCTACTCCGCATCACACATCACATGCATCATACACTTTCGTATAGCGCATTTGGCTGAATAGGCATAAGTATAAGAAAATCTAAACAAGTTTTGCCATGATTTCTTCTCAGATCATTTAACTGGGTTAACAACAATAAGAGCAACGAAACCGACAATCGCATGGAAATTGGAACGAGTTTAGAGGAGATTGAAATCAATCGATTTGCACTCAGTCGGCTTTTCGCAGTTATCTATAGCTTCTGAATTCTGCCAAAACACCCTCCAAAGAGTTGAATGAGTTTGTAGATTCAGGTGCAATAAAACTTTGACATCTGTTTTTGACAAAGATGCTCTGCATGAGAGAAGAATTATTCACCAAAGACAAAGCGCACCGATCTGATTTTAGCTGAAAAAAAAGGTGAGACGAAACGCAGAAAGCAAATGGCTCTTATTTAAAAATGCTACACACGATCTAAATGTATACAGATCAGCTCAGATCTGCAAGAAATTTTGCTACAAATTTGATTAAAAACGTGCGTTCTGACTTTACTGAGAACCTAATTCAAGAAAACAGTTCAGATCAAGGAAAGCTCCTTGAGGTCTCAAAGCGGTTGTTAAATCCGTTTCCTCCGCCCGTTAGTAAATCGATGTTAGCAAATGGCATGTACCTCATCATCCTCAAGAACGATGTACATCGCTGAAGATCCTGGTAGCTTCCTTTTGATTGTAATGCCATCCCAGACACGCCGGTCCCCATCAAAATTAAGTTGGGCACTGTCCCTGTTTTCCCGTTTAGCGCACGAAAACCTTAAAGGGTGAAAAATCGAAATCAGATACGTTGATAAAACTGAAAAAAAAAGTCAAAAGGTATTATAACACTACCAAAGTAAGACAGTGACCACCCTTTCAGTTATCCGTAGTAAAATCATAGGCTAGAAAAGGCGTGGCATAGTGTACCCTCTACAAGCAATTTTAAATGTTATGGTTAGTTATGATTTAATGTTAATGACTTAATTACACGTCAGTACCATTTAGATATAATCGATGAAACACGACAATTTTCTACTTATACCTTGCATTCAACAGATCAGGAAACGCCTCCTCCAGTCTCACTCTTACATCCACTGAAGACATGTTGTCGGAAAATAGGACGTTTTTAAACTGTTCCGAGCGTCTAAGCTGTGCCATTTCCATTAGGTTTCCCGTAAATACCTCGCCATCACGTCTCGTAACATTTTCAGGTTTCAGCAAGTAAACGTTTCTCCCACGATCAGGAACTAGTTCTTCCATATTTTGTAACTGAAGCCAGTTGTTAATTGTTTGTCTGTTTGCTTGCTCCAGTCTTTTACTTCCGTGCTTTTAATTTCGCTTGTTATTGCGCCGTCGTTTTCCTTATGCTGCTACTATAAAATTTTTAAATACTTTTAGATACATTAATAAGTTATTTATGTCTATTTCCCGGTTTGATTTATCTAAATTTGCGAACAATATTAGTCTGTTGGTAATGTAATCTACAAATCAACGTAGATAAATTCATTGTAAAGTAGGTGGACACCAACAAGAAAGAACGCTACTTTAGCCAATCCTATCAGTGTAATAACTGTACAGTCAACTCTCGCCTTAAGGACACCTCTCTATTACGCACATCCCACTAACACGGACCGAAAATTACAGACATTTGACTGAAACAGACTCCCACTATTACGGACTCGCGCTATTACGGACTTACGGACACCCTTCCTGGTCCCGATAGCATAATTTTATTGTTGTAACTCTCGTTATAACGGACATCAATCTGCACCTTTCAGCATTTAGGCAGAATGATCTCAAAATATAATTTATTCCCTCCTCTTTTCCACTTTGCCCTTGTCACTTTGGTTTCATTTGTGCTTTTCTGGGCGACATTATAAGAGAGTTTTTCTTCTTTTCTTCTTATCGAGGACAATGTGTGTTGCGGTTACTCTGCCACGAATGAGGTGGTCTAGTCTTCCCAAATAGTTCTTTCCGCCATAAATCTTGTAAATACAGCTGAAATTCCTAGTCCTAAGTCAGATCATATACTCTTTTTAACAAATTTCGAAACATTTTGATTTAAGAAAGGCCAATTTCCAACGTTGCTCATCAATTTAGAATTCTTGGCGACAAAGTAAACAACATTGCATTTCAGAGGGGGTCTACGCAAAGCCGGCTAAAACAGTATGACAAGGAATACTAACAAGTGAACGTTCTGATTCCCCTTTGACATGATCCTTTTAAGAAAATATCGGTTTCGGTACTTAATTCCAAAAAATAATCTTGAAGTACATAGTGTGGATTTTCTAGTACCCGTACTATATTGTTTTCGTGTTACTACTTATTGTTTAGTGACTGTTGTGGTGAATGAAAGGGAGATGCAGTCTGTACCGTTACTATTTGTTTTGTTTGTTTTTTTGTTTGTTAATGAATTTCTGAAGTTCTTTTCGTGAGAAACATGCACTACAATTGGTTCTGGAGACAATCTACAATATAAATACTTGTAATTCCTATCATATCAAGACATTTTTTCTTGCACCCCGCTATTGCGGACTCTCGCTATTACGGACACTAAACAGAGGTCCCGAGGTTCAGGGCGGAAAAACGTTCTGCGCAAGCTTCTGCGCATCCCTTATCGCAGGCTCAAGGCGGGCTTTTCTGTGTGTTGACTGTGTTTGTTTGTTGCTCAAGTTCTGAGTGAAATGCACGAGGTGCGAACATTTGCTCCCTGTAAAGCATTTTTATTTGACATGTTTGCTTTTTTTCGTCGCTTGAAAATTACTTTGGATTCAGAACAACCAATGTTAAAGGAAAAACGGATCATTCAGTCAGTCTCAGGTGGAATAAAAGGTTTTGAACACTTTTTAAGAGGCGAGTATTTTTCTGATTGTGCATCCGATTAATTTATGAGTTGATTTCGCCGGGTTGAATTAAAACCCGCTTGTATTCTGTTATTGGTAGTTACGGTTACTTTTTTTACATGCCCAGATTTATTACCTTTCCAGAACCAGCTTTATCTTTGTCTTCAGTCAAAGAACCATATTGCTGTTATAACGCATCAGAGTGAACAAACTTGTGCGCTTATTAAACTTTCTCGGAAATAGATCGTTTTCACTGTCACGCAACAAAAAAATAAATTGAAAACCGTCCCGTGAAAGAAGCCAAAAAAATGATATGTTATAAAAGACTAATATTTAAACAATTTGTCCGAGTCTCAGGTCTTTTTGGCCCACAGTTTCTGAGTTATTTGCCGGGACGTTTCACGCATCTTTGTAGAGCTTTGTATGGAGACGCCATATTGGTGCACAGTTTTGGTGCACCAATATGGCCGCCGAAAATCAACAAAAACATCTGGAGTTCACTTGTTCTATAAAAACTCCTTCTTTTCACCCGAGAACTAGCCTACATGCGCATAAACATATCTTCTAATACTTGAAATGGTTATACTGCTGAAAATCAAGAGGAGAGACTTTTTTTCAACGAGACAGCATTCCTATTTTGGTGTCACGCACTGTGAAAACTCGAAAGTTCAAATTACTGTATTTTCGAAATGAAACATGCTATGGGACTGAAAACTTGTACAAAGATTAACTTTTTGTTTATCTTCAACCTAGTGTAAATAAGAATTCGTAAAACCTCGCTTTTTTGACTTTACAATTTGATGACGTCACTTTGAAAACCATCTATAGAAGGCCAGCAAGCTTAAACAAGATCATTTTTCTGTTGCTCAAGTAATAACGGTCAGAGTTTTTTCATTTTTCATGACACAGTTTTGTTTTCCAGTGCACTGTGAGAGTTTCTCTTCTTTATAAGAATAACTTTCTGTACGCAAATTGTCCTTTTCACTCGCTGTGAAGTAAAGAACAATAACTGCCGGCAGTGAGTTCAAAACAATTGACTCTTTTCCCGTAAACAATTGCTGCTGCTGGATTTGACTGAGGCGAGCAAAACAAACCCGTATGTGCAATCTTCTGTATTTTCTAATGATCGGCTGTGTTTAATTTGCTTAAACGAAGACCCTCGAATGGACCAGTTAAGCGTATTGAAAATAGCTAAATTGTGAATCATGGCTTGGCTGCCAAGTTGCAAGTGATCTTTTGCTTTTAAGATCTTTAGGTAGGTTGTTTTCGCACAGAAAAATCATTTCTTCATTGTCAGCAACAAGTTTCTGAAATAATGTAACTTTAAATTTGTTTGAAAGAAGTCCTTACTTGTAGGTTTTTGACAGATGTTATGCATGTTCAACTTGACAACACAAAGCAAAATTTATATATCTGCGCGAAATGAGCAAGTTTAAAAAACTATAGTTGCTTTGAAACCGATTTTTGGGAAGATTTTACTAGATAAAGATTGACCTTCTTTCTACTCACATATCAACGCAATAATTTCTACATTGAGGATTTTGTTTATATTTTAGTGATCTGCGAAACTACGAGTGTGCGATCGAGCGAATCGAGCGAGGGTTTTAAAATATCCGCTCGAGAGTGCGACAAAGTTCAGTGACTTCAAACACATTGTGGGCAAGCGTTAATTTTTTTGGGCAAATCACTGTCCAAAGATATGTTGTTTTTGTGTCCACAGTGGAGCTCCGGACCTTACATATCCAGAAACTTCCTTATATGAACACATTTTGTGAATGCATCTTGAAAAAAATCGGACCTACGCATTCACATTTCCAGTACAACGCAAGGAAATTAATGTCGTCAAAGTCCGTTTTACTATGAGGTATTCTTCGAGAAAATTAACTAACGACAAGGTTATAACCACAGCTTGCAACTTTTGAAGACAAATTGCCTGTTCTTTCCAGGTTATGAGTGGAAACATTTTATTTTTACGTAAGAAAATAGTTGAAATCCCGCCATTTTTTCAAACCCGGCCAGGGGATCTGGGCAAAAAAGTTCACGCATGCTCATTACGTTTTTCCGCCCTGAAGTCCCGAGGGTGTTCGCAGTGACGGGAGTTGACTGGTAGTTTGACTTCTGTCTCTATTTTTGTATCCCGAGTTTCAGCACAGTATATAAATATTGCTGAGGGGTGAATACACCAGGAGCTCGTGTTAGAGCAGCGATATTGACATCCGTAATATCTGACTGCTTCTTTTGCTTTAAAATGCGTAACAGGTGTTCTGTCGTAATTTGCCATGATTGTCACAATTTGTAACACCTGTCACAATTTGTAAGAAATTAAATCAGAGGATGCGACTTATGAAAGTATTTCGATTTTTTTTTATTCAGTCTTACCTGGTATATTTGCAATAGGCGCCGGCTGGGCACACGCCTCAGGGTAGGCCTAAGGGACGGACCATTAGAAAAGTGATTGGGGGGGGGGGGGGTGGGGAAAAAAACAAAAAAAAATTCATGCAAGGGAAAATGCCAGGAAAATACCAAGAAAAAAAATTCATGCAAAGAAGAAAGTAAAGAAAAGTACTCCTGCAGAAGGAAGGTCCAATTGTGACTTTTTCAGAAAGTCTGAGTTTCTTTCAGAAAGTCTGAGTTTCAGAAATCAACAATATTACCAGGCACAATATGAATAAGAGACAATTAGAACCTTGTTTTTGTTTTAAATTGCAGCGAGTGTACCTACAACATACAATGTATACCGTATTATGATAAAAATAATAAAATGAAATTTGTCATAAATAAATATTAGAATTTGGTAGCTTTGTAAATATTCTATAAAATTATTTGTGCCCACAATAAAAATTAGAGGATGGGTCTTACCGCCAGTAAGAAATAAGCGTTGACAGGCCAAACACGACTCATAAGCTCGTGATAATGTGAAACGTGACCTTGAGAGTCTACTTGAAGAGTGGTTCTATTTCTTTTTCTCTCTTGCGCGAAGGTTATTAGCCTTACACAGTGCATGACTTGTAGCATTCTAAACTTTGACTGAGTAAATCTTGTTTTTGCCGCACTAAGTCTGATATTTAGAGGTCATGAAGCAGGTTTGTTACAGGCATACTGAGTAATCATTTCCTGTGGTTTATGCTTCTGTAGGTGTCCCTGATAGGATTTAATTTCAGATGCAGTTGTAAAGTGTTTTATATCCTTTGACCTCTGTTTATTACGGCTGAATAAAGATTTTAGTTTTTTTGGTTTTCTCCGAAATGGCTGTATCTGAATAACTACATGCATGCATGCAAGTTTCTTTGTCCGTGAATGTGATTATTTCCCGCCATGTCAGTATGACTCTGGGCCCAGCTCTATAGTGTGGTTTGCAGGATTTTGAATTTCCACGGATAGTGCGGTCTTCAGATTTGAGTTGTACACTGTAGCTTAAACTAAAGCTACACCAAGTATGGAGAAATATGCCTTGCGTCAGTCACGATATTTCTCTTAGCGCTCACACAGTCCATTTAGTTTTTCTTAACATAGTGAGTCTCTGAACTAGAGCGCAATGTCTTGTTGTTCCTTCTTAGATATTTACTTAAGTTTTTGCTTAACAGTCGTCTATGCGACTGCTTTGAATTCTTAAGAAAGACTGCAGTTTGTAACTATAGCGTTCCTCGTCAGTTGCTACCATGGTAAAGTCTTAGGTACAGAGAGCGAAGCAGACTGTTTAAATATTGATGGCTAGGATCGAAAATACTAACTTGCCATTGGCTGCAAAAGTGACCAATAGCGTAGGTGTGTCTTCGATCCGCGCTCGGTTGTGCTTCCTTCAAGGTCAAAAATGCTTTTTGGGGCTGAACCGGTATGATAGTATCTTATTAGGTTGCAGTGATGCCGGGTCACTGACATGTCCTAGTGCGTGTAAGTGTCTTTCTCAGGAGATTCGAGATATTTTCTCGTAACCTTCTCCGGCAAAATCAGTAGCCCGAGTGAGATTTCTTCCCACGAGTTATGACGGAGCACTGTCTAAAAATATGGAGTATGGCATCATTATGATGGGCTGTGGGAGAGGAATTACAGAGGGCAGGGACTAAAAAAATGCACAGGGAAGCCGTCCACTCCAAGTGGCTTCCTCCTCTCTCACTGTGCGTACATTTTCGAAAAGATTTTGCATTTAAGTGGCCTGTATCCTTTGATATGTTGTGAGTGTAGAATAATTTATAAAGCACAAAAACATAGATAATGAAGCAAGATTTCAATGCTAAAAAAAAGCAATATTTGTCTGAAAAAAAAAATTCGTGCAGAGCGGTTCACCTGAAAATAAAATTCCTGCACAAGCAGTGAGCGAAAAAAAAATTTCGTGCAAGCTGAAAATTCCCCAACCCCCCCATCACTTTTCTAATGGTCCGTCCCTAACTCAGTTTGGAATATTTTCTAATGCTGTCGTAGAAGAACGTAGACTGAATAAGTTCTAGCAAAAAATGCTCCAATGAATGGCTGAAGTTGAAAGAAAGTGGGCATTACTGGTTTACCGTTGTTCACATTTTTGGGAAAAACGTAAGAAATTTAACGCAAAAAAAATGCTGAGTTGCAGAGAATGGACTTTTTTTTTCCTACGAGTCTATTTTTAATTGTCTATTTTCACAGTCGGAACGGGTTTGAATCAAGCTAACTTTTATCTTTTAAAATTTTTTCATGTCCTATTAAAGTCAATTAATTGGAATTTGTTTAGTTGTAGTGAATGTTTATTTAGCTTTTTTGTAAGGAATATCATTGTTGCTTCACTATTTTGTTTCGGAGAAAAAAAATTTTAATCACTTTGAAAAGGAGTTTCCATAAAACTGTATGCAACTATCTTGACCAATTTTTAGAAGTTTGTTACCATCTCATTCTTTGAGGCCTTATCCACTGAAAAACAATTAAATCTAACAATGTTTTCTTATGGTTTCACTTATGCAACACCAGACCACCTCCCCTTGGTTTGAATGTTTAAATGAAGGAAAACGTAAATTATAAGGAACAAACACCGACAGAAGGAGGGGAGTTCAGGTTTAACATTCGTTCCACCCCTCTATCATGGTAGCTCAATAAGACGCAACTCAGCATAACAGACAATGGGGGATTTATTTGTTCCTGTTATCATCATTATTGTTATTATTACCATAACTATCCTTACCTTTGACGTATAAATTTTTTTATCGCTTGTTTTCTACAGCAGGCCATGCTAGAAATTGAAAGGTGATCCAAATGACTGATCCTTTCCTGAAAACTGGCACTAACATTTGAAACTCTTTACAGGAGTCTGACTGATCGCTCGCTCAGATTACTCTTACACATTTTTCATGCAAAATGTTCATTTCTAAAAGTTAACAGGTTGTTCCCTTGAAAAGAGCTGAAATCATTGTGTCCTTTCAAATCAAACTTGTACTGTCCCCTTGACGATCAAAAAGCACCCGAAAAACAAGTCTTTGATTGAAAAGTATCAACAATCCTCATTATTACAAATCACGACAAAGTTATTACAAATTACGGCAGAGTTTTGTTACTTATTACGATAACTTTCTTAGTACAAATGGCGACAGTTGTTACAAACTACGACAAACCTATTACAAATTACGACAGAACACACCTTCCTATAGCATGTTATAGCACTATATAGCCTTTTGAATAAAAAAACGCCAGGAAGCGCTCGCATTCCATTGGATGCTTAGTGATGGATAATCCTTGTCATTGCTCCCCGGTTGTAGGGTTAGTCGTGGCAAAGGGTACCTACACGTCAATCCAATCCAACACATTTAGGCCCAATCGAACGGTTCAGATCAGCTAGTTTACTTTGCCACTTACACCGCTATAGCTAGCCCATAGGAAGCTAGAGCATCGTCTGCCTCTCCATCGAAGAAAGCATTGCAGAAGCATTAGAGAAGGGGAAAACCCTGTTGGCGCTAACATGTGCGCCCTCTATGGCCGTAATATTACTAGGTGTTTTTGACTACCCAAACCTAGATGACCTAATGTTATTTAGCGACCATAAAACTGTAGGCTCAGTCGTTGCTGAAATTTGAGCGGTTGAATTTAACCAGTTGTTAGCCGGCATATGGTTATTATCGTCGCTTGATTTCCGAGTTGTCCAAATTTCCTTCGAATTTTTAAATTTATTTAAACAAACGGAGGAAATAAGCCATAAAACTTGAAGAATCAAAGCCATATTTCATTAAAAACTTCCAATATGGGAGAGATACAATAAATATCATGTTTACTATTTAAATTGACATACATATCCCGGAGCACTATACAGCTATGCAGCCCATGGACAGTTGATAGAGATACGACCTATAAACAATGGCAGCTGCTTGCCTATAAACTTGCATGAAGTCCATGAAGTTTAGCAGGTTGAGATTTTTGAGAGGTCTTTTTTAAAGGAATTCACAAGCGCAATGAGATTTGGAAAATAAAAGATACCTCCACTTCAAAGCACGGAGTCTTGAGTTGCTTCGTAGGTAGCGTTTGTCCGTGGGAGTCAGTGTTGTGTATTTGTGTGAAAGCTATACATTTGTGTCTGCTGAAATGCGACTTTTCTGCAATGCCTGTCCAAGAGATTTGAGAGAATGAGATCAAAGCTCACTTTTTGGAGGATTTTAGTGGAAAGCTTTTAAAGAATGAAAATTGCTAGAGTGTGGTCTTGTGTACTCGTATAGCGGCCTAGTTAATTTCCGGGCGGAAATGAGAATTTTAGGCGATATCTATACGAGTACGTTTGACTTTGTAAGAGAATACAAACTTTTAAGAAGATTACGGCCTTAGTGCACACTACAGCGAGATATTTATCCACTCTACTAATCTTTTAAAACGAACGCTTACGTCAAGTAGGAGCTTGACTGTACGTTTTTACAAACTTACTGAGCATCGAGCATCGGTAGACTTAACAAATAACTACTGACAGTGTCGACCAAACTACACGGACAAATTTTAAATGTTTGTACTGTAAAAACTGGCTTACCCATATTCCAGTGTTAAATCGTATTTTGGGTGAGTTCCGTTTCTTAGTAGGGTTTAAGTCACGTGAATATCAAGATTAAAGCAGTCTGTGGCAGGAAAAAAGTCAGTATGCTTCTCTGTCTATTCGACTTCCACTAAAATTTTATACTTGGCAGTCATTTCCTTATGACCGCGGTATGAGTCTGGGCAAGCATTCAATTGAAGGAGTTTTACCTTAATTGTTAGTAATGTGTGCCAGAGGCTGTCTTGCTTGATCGCCTGTCGGGTCTAATGACTTCTACTTGAAATGCATATTTATCAATATTTATCAAGATTCTTTTTGATGTTTACCCTTTTCGAGTGTCTGAGCATCCTCTTAACCCTGAAAAATGTTCAGAATAATGTGTCAGAAACCATAAATTCTGTAACGTGTATTATCACAAACATTAATTCCAAACAAGTTTAATTTTGCCTGATTCTCATTGCTTCCATGCTAAGTGCGTGGGTGCAGGCTCGAAGTAAAGCATTTCTCTCTACCTGTTTTCTGGTCCTGTCCCCGTCTTTAAACAACTTTCTTGTGTACAGATGAGTTTGATCTTTGGCTGCGAACCTGGAAGAGATCATTCTCGCAGTTCTATAGCAAAAGCACATGGAGCTCTAGAGCCGGCTCTCTCCAGCGTGGAAACCAACTGTTTTGCACTTAGAGGAAGTACACTGGAATTGTCTAGGGGAACGCAGTAGCTAGGCTCTTTAAAATTTACTGGTCCAAACTATTTTTAAAAAATCAGCTTTGCGTCGCGAAGTAAAAAAACAGTGTGAAAAATTCAATTGATGAGTCACACATGTCAGAGTTCTTAAGTCATTTAACTCATCTTGTCAAGAAGAAGGAGAAAAAAGAGCAAGATCGAAAAACCGTCGGTTAAAGCTTTTGCATGGATGTTTTGTGTTTTGTAGCTCTGTAGTGGTTTACGACATTAGTATTTTTTTTGTATTCATTATTAAAGTGTGAAAAATTAATAAAAGTTGTTAAATTACAAAAAATGTAGCTCTCTCCGCTAATTTTCGAAGTCATTCCATTATATCCAAAGTTTTTCCTGCCTATCCCTTAAGAAGAGAATCTGTGGAGTGAGAGAAGTAGAATAGGGACTTTCAAGAGGGACTTATTAAAAGACATTGGGTACGAGTACGAGTTTCGCTGTAGTTTTAAACCAGACAATTCGTGTGCGCGCTTTAACCACAAGAGTTTAATGTGTATTTGACTACTGAGATTAATCCAGCAGCCTGTAGCTGAGTACCGCTGAAAAGTAGTGTGGTTACTTAGCAAGAATTAATTCTTCTCTTGGTGAAAAAACAAACAAACAACAACGACAACATTGGCAGAAATCTATGACCAGTTTTCGGCGTTTTGGTATGGATGGAGCTAAGCGAGTTGTTAGAGAATATTGTTTGGACATAGATGGATAATAGAAAAAAGTCAAACTCTGTGCAATATAGCAGACTTCATTGTTTTATTGTTTTAACAATGCAGTCTGCTATATCGCACAGAGTTTGAGTTTGAGTTTCGAGATAAAAAGATGGATTTTTTGAAATCCATCTTCTGATCTTCTCACTTTTGAGACTAGCGCGGCTTTTGTCAACTGAGGGGCCTAAATAGCACAAGTATTTTCGTCATCATTGTGTGGTGGAAACGAGTAGGGATACAATTTCCCCGTTTGCTATGTTTTTTTTTAATTAGCCCCTCTACTTGGTACAACAGTGTGCCACTTTTCATTGAAAATCCATGACAGCTTGTTCATTTATTAGAGAATGACCTTAATCTAAATATTTAGAAAAATGTGGATAAAATTGGTAAAATCTATCAATACCCACCTCATTTGTTTTTCAAAACCTTCCCCTGCCCCAAAGTAACAAATTTAACAAATTTAAGAAACGGTCGAAAAGCAACAACGGCTTTGAACATGCAAAAAGGTGCTAACTTTACTATTGTCTGTACTATATTTCTGATTGGCTTAAACAGCAAAAGTTAAGAAAACTTCAATTCATAAAGCAGTATACACCTATTTCAAAAAAGGTTGTCGGAGAGAACAGCGAATGGCCATCGTACGACCGAAAAGAACTGTGGGTTTTGCATATTGATGGTAAATAATCGCCTATCTAAGTTAGTCAGTAGCTTATGATCACAGACCGAATTGGACTCCACTCAGTCCTGTTACCATTACTAATAGTCTTGAAGTATTTTTCTCTGCCACTCACACTGTTTGAACCTTGTAGAGCTGCATTTATGATGAATTCAAAGATACATTTGAGGAAAAATAGCATAAACGAGTATTTCAAAGCTATTTTGCATTATTTCCGTGTTCATTCACTCTCGGGCTTTATAACGGCCGCTCGATGAACGCGCTCATCTTCTTCGTTGCTCTCGCTGACGTTCAGGTCGCCGTTCTTTCGACGATAAATCTTCCACGGCAAGGATTTCTAGCCACTTGTCGAATCGGGCACTGTTGTGTTTGCAGCCCGCTGTTATTTGCCTCAGAAATACTTATTCCTTGTCTTCATACCCTTAGCCGGTTTTTTACAAATAATATTTACTATTTTTCCGTAATTTTCCTTCTTCGCCCACCTCGCACCCGTTCATAATTCCGTCCTACCATCCTCTTATTTCTCGCGTTCTGTACCCCTCTAACCACTTCAATAATCCTTCGAGCTACCCCATCCCTGTCGTCGTTCTCTAGGTCGTCGTTTTCTAGGTCATCGTTTTCTAGCTCGTCGTTTTCTAGGTCATCGTTTTCTAGACACCCTATTTTTAAGCAATCTTTAGCGATAAATGGTTAGCAAATGGATATTTTACTACAGGGGCGGATGCAGGAATTTTTGATTGGGGAGTCCAAACTTTGTTTCAGAAAGACCTGTTGAACCTTTTTTGTGGCAAATTGCTTCTCACAGAGACGACCACGTGTTCCTCAATCTATGAACGCCGGTCGCCCGTTGCCTATTTCCCTTTCGTTAACGGTCGTGAGTAACGGTCGATGCCACAATTGGTAACCATTTTGGTAACCAAGCCCTTAGTCATGGTAGGTGGCACGTACCAGTTTCCCTCTTTTTTGAAAATTTCAACTTTAAAAGGACAGAGCAAAAAAAAAAATCCGAAGCCATGGCAGCACTTTTGTAGAATTTGATTATACCTTCTATTTCGTCAACACTCAGTGTAGGGATCCCACGAGATTGAACAATACTATCCCAGAAATCAAATGCGAATCCCTTCAGGCTCCTGGCGGACGTGTTTACAATAGCTCTGAGAAAATTTCACTGAATTTCTTCGAAAACTACAGTCCGACGGACTCAATTTGTATATTTCTCTTGTCTCTTCGACTAGAAGAGTAAACAGTTGCTCACTTTGTGGTCAAAATATATTGCAATCAACCGAGGCCCCAACCGAGACCTCATAACATGGCGGGGAGGATCACCTAAACGTCTCCACTGGAGATATTGATTCTGTCCTGGACTCACAGAGTTCGAATCAGGACATAGACAAAACCATAAACCCAAAGAAGAATTTAGTCCCCAGACTACGAGTAGTCCCCCATTTTTCCTCAGAGATAGTATAGCGAGCGAAACGCGAGCGCGCGTGAAAATCACCCCACGCGAGAGAAGGCGACACGCGGCGGGGAGAGAGAAAAATGAGGAAAATGAAGAAAATTAGTATCTGGGTTTTCCTTTGCTTGCAATAAATACCCCCGCAGTTTACCGATGACAAGAGCAATGAGCTCAATGAGGGAAGGAATCCCATTGGATGCACTTAATTGATTTGGAAGGGCCATACGAAATTCACACCCCAAAATCAGTCGGCCGTGAAGGGTCAAAAACTTGGGCTTTGTCTGTAGTCCCTCATTTTTCTCTCTCCCCGCCGCGTGTCGCCTTTTCTCGCGTGGGGTGATTTTCACGTGGGCTCGCGTTTCGCTCGCGCTTCTATCCCTAAGGAAAAATGGGGGACTACTCGTAGTCTATTTAGTCCCTAGCGAAAATTCCGCTTCTCAAACCTCATCAGCGAAGAAGTTAAGAGCGGCAAGGTCCACTGATCAGTCCACTCGTGTTTTGCACGATTTGAAAGAACTGAAAGACCTTCAGCATCAGTCACTGACTTCGATGCAGCAGCTGATTGCTACAATGAACTCCCTGATCAGCCTGATGGAAGTTTTTTTTGTCCCGTAAGAGGAAAAGACATGAAATGAGTGAATCAGAATCAAGCGAGCGCGAACGTGCTGAAATGGTGGGGTGAAACCCGCCCGACATTAAATTTCCAACAAGGTCGATGACCGTTTGGAAACAGCCGCCTCATAAAAGTGCTCCAAAATCGACGAGGATGAAGTCCTCGGAGAACTTACCAAACTTTATCAAACCGAAGGAACGGTAAGCGAGTGAATGCTAAATTGGCTCCGGCGGAGATGGGGGGGGGCGGTACTCGACCAATATTTGGGTATAAATGAGCCGCTGAAGGTTTGAAACCCCGACCCTGTTTACTAAACATAGTGTTTAGGACAAAAAATTCCTAAAATACATACGCTGTTAAGACAACACCTTCAATTTTAGTACCCTGTTTATAATTAGAACAGACTAGCACAAATTATGCACACTGTTTAGGAGAGACTTGCGCGAAATTGTATACCCTGTTAGGACAGAGAGGACGAAATCCATACCCTGTCCATATAAGGGAGTACCCCTTCCCCGGGAAATTAGCCTCTCTTGTTGACAAAATGGTCAAAGCAAGCTTCAGTGAAGAGAAAACAAAGGAAAAATACGAGAAATACAACACACCAGAAAACTGTAAAAACCGTACAAGCACAAAAGTAAATCCAGAAATATGGAGAAAGGTTAGATCTAATACTAGATCCAGAGATTTGAGGATGAAAAACTGGAAACAAACCTTCTTAAGAGCACGATTCCCCGGCGGCATTGTCAAAATTGCTGACAAGTTGCTGGAGTTAAAATCTAACTCCAAATCTGCATCAACGAGTGATGTGTCTGAGTTCTTGAACTCTCACTAGTCTCCCTAGCTCTTCTGGGACACTCTATTAATGATCATGAGGTTAATTTCATAGGACATGAGCTTATAAAACCTGATCTAAATGATCAGTTCAAACAACTATGCAGCTCACAAAACCCAGTAACCAAAATGCTATTTTTGCCAAAGTCAGTGAAGTAAATTTCTGAAACCAATAAAGTGAGTGTCAACGTTTCATCAAAGCACCCAGCATTTAATACCACAGACATTAAAGAAGGCCGAACTTTCCTCATCGCCGGCACAATCAGAATCATAAGCCATTTTTATATAACTGTTAGGGTCCGGTCAGGTGAAGAGATCACTCCAGGACCACAAAAGGAAGGGGAAACCCGAACAACAACAGTAGCACTCTGTACTACTAAGTCTCAAGACCACCTAGATTCCCAGGCGACTAGTCTTGATGATGATACCAATCATGACAACACAATTACTGTACCATTTGTTGCCGGTAAACCGAAAGTGTGCTGTAAAGGGTGTTAAATTTGAGTTTGCTACTTATCCAACGCGGACCATTATTCCCCGAGAATACAATTCCAATACAACCTAGGTTATTATTATTGACAACCAAATATAAAAGTTTTTAAAGACAGGAGTTATTGAGAAAGCAACAAATTCCAAGGAAGAATACGTACATCTGAAAGATGGCTCATATCGACTGATACTCAGTTTGAAATTTCTGAATGAGTTTGTGGAATACCACCAATTTAAAATGGAAAATCTTAAAAGTGCTATTTGCAGTTTACTTGTCTTCCAAATGGATTAAGTAGTGCTTCAAGAATATTCACAAAACTTCTGAAACCAGCATATTCTGTTTTACGGAGCAAAGGTTTTGAAAACGTGGCATATATTGATGACACTTGTCTCAAAGGGAACAGCTTTTCTTATTGTGAAACAAATATATCTTCCACAGTCAGGTTATTTACAGACTTAGGTCTGACACTAAATATGACAAAATCAGTCCCTATACCAATTCAGGTCATCACTTTTCTTGGATCTAGCCGGATTTATGAAAACCGTAACATCGGACACCAGGAGCCCACACACCTTAAACTGACTCAACTAAAGTAAATATCGCCAAGAAACTCAGCTCTTACCCATGGTTCTCTTAAGGTGACTCTCTTCTTGGTTCCTGATTAGCAAAAGAAACATTCAAGTCCATCAAAAAGACACTCTGGACTTGTCCATACACTCTAGCTGCTTAAAGGCCCTGAATGACGGAGGACGCTTGAGACTTCAGCAAGTTCTAAGCAGAGAATTCAAGGTTAAGTCACCCCCTGACTTCCTCTCCCCCCCAGCCTAGCACGTGCTTGAGGGGAATGCTTTCATTGGCCAATGGGCCTCAAACGTCACAAGAATTTCACATGACAAACTAAAGGCAGACGTGACCAGTGCACTGACTCTCCCAGACCAGGACTAACGGAAGGTACAACGCTTTTGCAGCAGCCTCCCCCCTAGGGATTGACGTGGAGGCCCCTTTCCAACCCATGGCGAGTTAGCTCAGGGACTGAACTTGACAATGAGACCAAGCAGGACAGCAAGCCCCCTATGTTTTCTCTCAGCGCAGTGACCAGAAAGCTGGCTATGGCCAGCTTTCTGTGCGAATATTCTGGTGCATTTTCAGGTAGGTTTTCAAAAATTCGGCTAGATGTTGACGACAAATGCTGTCTTTTCCAAGAAGGAGGTCACCTCGGGCCAAATCTGCCTCCTCCCAACCCAGTTTGGCCCCATTTCTCCCCTCCCGACAGCATTCAACGACATCATCTAGCCGGATTTATGAAAACCGTAACATCGGACACCAGGAGCCCACACACCTTAAACTGACTCAACTAAAGTAAATATCGCCAAGAAACTCAGCTCTTACCCATGGTTCTCTTAAGGTGACTCTCTTCTTGGTTCCTGATTAGCAAAAGAAACATTCAAGTCCATCAAAAAGACACTCTGGACTTGTCCATACACTCTAGCTGCTTAAAGGCCCTGAATGACGGAGGACGCTTGAGACTTCAGCAAGTTCTAAGCAGAGAATTCAAGGTTAAGTCACCCCCTGACTTCCTCCCCCCCCAGCCTAGCACGTGCTTGAGGGGAATGCTTTCATTGGCCAATGGGCCTCAAACGTCACAAGAATTTCACATGACAAACTAAAGGCAGACGTGACCAGTGCACTGACTCTCCCAGACCAGGACTAACGGAAGGTACAACGCTTTTGCAGCAGCCTCCCCCCTAGGGATTGACGTGGAGGCCCCTTTCCAACCCATGGCGAGTTAGCTCAGGGACTGAACTTGACAATGAGACCAAGCAGGACAGCAAGCCCCCTATGTTTTCTCTCAGCGCAGTGACCAGAAAGCTGGCTATGGCCAGCTTTCTGTGCGAATATTCTGGTGCATTTTCAGGTAGGTTTTCAAAAATTCGGCTAGATGTTGACGACAAATGCTGTCTTTTCCAAGAAGGAGGTCACCTCGGGCCAAATCTGCCTCCTCCCAACCCAGTTTGGCCCCATTTCTCCCCTCCCGACAGCATTCAACGACATCATCTAGCCGGATTTATGAAAACCGTAACATCGGACACCAGGAGCCCACACACCTTAAACTGACTCAACTAAAGTAAATATCGCCAAGAAACTCAGCTCTTACCCATGGTTCTCTTAAGGTGACTCTCTTCTTGGTTCCTGATTAGCAAAAGAAACATTCAAGTCCATCAAAAGACACTCTGGACTTGTCCATACACTCTAGCTGCTTAAAGGCCCTGAATGACGGAGGACGCTTGAGACTTCAGCAAGTTCTAAGCAGAGAATTCAAGGTTAAGTCACCCCCCTGACTTCCTCCACCCCCAGCCTAGCACGTGCTTGAGGGGAATGCTTTCATTGGCCAATGGGCCTCAAACGTCACAAGAATTTCACATGACAAACTAAAGGCAGACGTGACCAGTGCACTGACTCTCCCAGACCAGGACTAACGGAAGGTACAACGCTTTTGCAGCAGCCTCCCCCCTAGGGATTGACGTGGAGGCCCCTTTCCAACCCATGGCGAGTTAGCTCAGGGACTGAACTTGACAATGAGACCAAGCAGGACAGCAAGCCCCCTATGTTTTCTCTCAGCGCAGTGACCAGAAAGCTGGCTATGGCCAGCCTTTTCTGTGCGAATATTCTGGTGCATTTTCAGGTAGGTTTTCAAAAATTCGGCTAGATGTTGACGACAAATGCTGTCTTTTCCAAGAAGGAGGTCACCTCGGGCCAAATCTGCCTCCTCCCAACCCAGTTTGGCCCCATTTCTCCCCTCCCGACAGCATTCAACGACATCATCTAGCCGGATTTATGAAAACCGTAACATCGGACACCAGGAGCCCACACACCTTAAACTGACTCAACTAAAGTAAATATCGCCAAGAAACTCAGCTCTTACCCATGGTTCTCTTAAGGTGACTCTCTTCTTGGTTCCTGATTAGCAAAAGAAACATTCAAGTCCATCAAAAAGACACTCTGGACTTGTCCATACACTCTAGCTGCTTAAAGGCCCTGAATGACGGAGGACGCTTGAGACTTCAGCAAGTTCTAAGCAGAGAATTCAAGGTTAAGTCACCCCCCCTGACTTCCTCCCCCCCCCCACCCTAGCACGTGCTTGAGGGGAATGCTTTCATTGGCCAATGGGCCTCAAACGTCACAAGAATTTCACATGACAAACTAAAGGCAGACGTGACCAGTGCACTGACTCCCCCAGACCAGGACTAACGGAAGGTACAACGCTTTTGCAGCAGCCTCCCCCCCTAGGGATTGACGTGGAGGCCCCTTTCCAACCCATGGCGAGTTAGCTCAGGGACTGAACTTGACAATGAGACCAAGCAGGACAGCAAGCCCCCTATGTTTTCTCTCAGCGCAGTGACCAGAAAGCTGGCTATGGCCAGCTTTCTGTGCGAATATTCTGGTGCATTTTCAGGTATGCGGATACTTTTCACAATAAATTTGTTGCATAATTTTTATTACATTATATTGTGTTATGTAATTTTTTTGGCATTTTAGTGACTGTTAAGGACTATTGGTTGATAACTAGATATCAAAATTTCACTGCAAAAATAAAGATTATCAATAATAATATTTAATTATTATTTTTATTGCTACTTGTATTATCATTATTGTTATGATGATGTCTCTGATAGCTGAGGGCTAGTAGATTTTTCTATCATGAAGGCAAGTGAAATCTGTTCTTAATTTTATTAACTTGCTGTATGGGCAAGTGAATTGTTTGTTTAAGGGAAGGGGAATTTAAATTACAGAAGAACTGTAATCAGCCTGGTTTGTCAACAAGGAAGTTAAAATGCATTGAACTCTTGTACAAGACATGCTAGCTACATGTAGCTAGCATGCAGCTTGTCTAAAAGTCAAACTGTAAAACTGACTTTCTTAATTCACCTTAGCTAAAATAGGTGTTGGTTAGGTAACACAGTAATAGATACTTTTTCTTTTTTTACACTTAAGTTCTTTTATAACTTTTTCCTCGTGTTTAAAGCATCCAGTTATTATATGCAAATTAAAGTTAACTGGGTAATTACATTTAAACCTCAATTTCTAACTGTAAAAGGTTAAAAAACCCTGTGTTATCTTAAACCTGAGCTTTGAAAAACCCAACCGAACATTGATTTGTCATAAATTAAAAGACTGTTAGAATCTACATGTAATAATAAAATGTTGTGCAACTGCTTTTTCAACATGTGTATGTATTCGTTCATGTGTGGGACTTAAAACATGTGAACAAGTTAGGTAATGCTACATGACTGCTTGTTGCGATAACGGTTCACTTTGCTATACAACAGAATAATGCTGCAAGGTAGCTAAAGCTTAGAGTTAACCTCCATACAATTTCAGCCTCTATTAACTTGATAAACTGTAGGTTCAATTACTAGCTACTGTTCACTAAATAGGGCCAGGTTACACACCCGAAAAAACTCATGTTAGGGATAGAAAATAGACCTTATAGGCACAAGCTAATTATGAGAAGAGCATCAGGGTAAACTAAAGGTGAACAAAATAAGATGCATTTGCAGAGGAGAATTGAGTAATACCAAATGCAACTGCTATGGTGACTTATCAAGCAATCCCCTGATGTATATTAAATTAGCCAGCCACTTTCTAATGTAAAATTCTTTAAGTGTGGTGACTGATAATATAAATTCTATTTTGATAGACTGGCATGTGATAGTTGGGCTCATAATATTTTTTTGAGGTACAGGATTGAACGACTTAATGTAGTGAGCAGCAGTTTAAGTTTCCGCGAAGGAATCACATAAATAACACAATTTTTGTGTGAAATGATATGTCATTACTGGTTCATATTGCTTAGTCAGATTATGTTGATTTATATCAGCATCACGGAAAATTTAGTATTATCTTTATTTTCAACAATACTGTAATGAAATTTGGGTTGCCATTAAGAGGCCGGGGGCGCAGATTTCCCCCCGCTACTTTCATAGGAATTAGAAGAAAAATAGAACCAAAAGAAATCCCTAGCTGTTTGATTCCCCGCCTACTTGTTGTATTTACCCGGCAACTTGAAATCTTAGTGACAGCCCTGGAAATTGTACTTTAGCATGAAAACTTGGGTTGACATACTCTTGTGTATTGGAAAACTGCCTTGAAAAAAAGGGTAAATACAATAATTGTTCTATAAGTGATGGTAAAAGGACTGAGTGGAGTTCAGTTTGGTTTGTAATCATACAAGTGATTAACAGAAGCAGACAACCGCGTTGCGGGAGTCCGAATTCTTTAATCATGGGTACGATTACAGACCAAAATGTGCGACACAAAGTTCTGTTACCAATTAATCATAACTTAAACAAAATTTGTGATATATTATTAGGCTATTTTTTAAGATCAAAACACAAGCTTTTTTTTGCCAGCAGTGAAAAAAAGCCATTTTAAGCGCGCACGTGATGGCATGCACTGTTCAATTACTTAGGCATGACTCGTACTGTTATGTTAAACTGTCCTATTAAGGCTGAAATCAGGGCATTTGACAGCCAAACAGATGTAAGAATTTTTATAGTTATGATTATGCATGCAACTAGAATGTCTTGACAATACCGTATATCATCATTAGCAAGTGCATTACTTCTTTGCCTCCATACATAAAAGATGGTTTCCTTGGGAGTTTACAGATGGACATATGCACTCAGGGGAGTGGGGGCGGGGAAACGTCCATGTTTGGCTGACACTCCAAATGTGCCCCTCTGCATAGTATCTAGTTTTATGCAACTAACAAAAGTATTAAATTACACAATTTAGCTTCTTAAACAAGGTTTCAATTTTAAAGCATTAATCTTGCCATAAACAAGGTCAGAATCAAAGGGTTTCAGCAGCACAACCCCAACAAAACTTATTTTAAATCACCACCCCCCGGGAAGTTTCTTCCCTGTGTAAATGTACATCGTGATATACACAATCATGATACAAGATTTGTCAGTAATCTGAACTATTTAAGGCCAAGAGTATCCACCAACTTAGGTAAGATGTCGCTTAAATTCTCCGCTCCAAAAATCTGGGAGAATGTACCGCCTGGTCTCAAGTGTGTGCCATATCATAAGTTTACGAAAGAATGGAAGTCCTGTCTCCTAATCAACCAAATCTGACCCTGCTTATAAGTTCTATCACTGATATTATCTGAGTTTTTATTCCTCTCTTTACTGCTGCCAATTATTTCAACATGACGGTGTCCAACAAGAAAGCTCTTGCTACTTTGGACACTGTACACAAATGAACTTAATGTCTTTTAGTTAATTATTATTTGTCAGCTACTTTATTTTCCTACCTACGTACACTTATGTAAATATCTTATATAGTGTGAAATAAAGAATTGAATTGATAACTACACAAAGCCAGCTTTGACAGTTTCTTCTGATTTAATATTATCTGCATATGACTTATTTTAAGGTCAGCATAACTTATAATTGCTGTCACAAAGTTGACAAATTATTGGAATAGTCTTGTTATTAAAAATGGTTTTGCTCCAGGTTTTTGAGGTTGTAATGTGACAGGTTTTTTTTTTTTTTTCCTGAACACTTAAGAAAGGTACCTTACACCCGGAACATGGCATCGATGACACTTTTACGTGTAGAATATGTGTTAGAATACCATACCTAAGACAGCATGCTGATTTTATTTTTTTTTTTTTAACACTGAAAGCAAATGGTTGGAGTCTTAAAAAGGACTTCAAACACTCATTTCAGATTAAACACACAGTTCAAATGGCACAACGTTTGAATTTCCGGTTAAAAGACTCATAATTCTGTCTAAGATGAATGGATCATGCACTCATTTAGTACTTACAAAACTGTGGTTTAAGTCTAAAGTATGACTTCAGATCATTTCAGATATAAAACACACAATTGGATCAACATTCAAATTTTCGTTCAATTTTCTTCCAAGTTTTTGTCGACCAGGAAAACTTTACAGGCAGGTACAAAACACGGACTCGAATCATTGACATATTTGCCAGACAACTGAGGTCCCATTTGTCTTCCATATAAAGTAACATGTATCAGATAAACTGTAGGTGTAGTATTAGGTTTTTACTGCTTACAAACAGTCTGTAGATCTTCGACTTACAAAAGCATATAGACAAAACATATAAATAGAAAAATTAAACAAACGTCTTATAGACTTGCGTTAATCAGTAACCGAAAGAGAAATAAAAAAAACACACGACACCATGCACACAGATAAACCGACCACAGAGCAAAGTAATAGAAGTCACAATAACGCTTTTTCAAGGACATTGAGCCGCCTCCTCTTTTATCAGAGCAAAAAAAACGGCGAAGCGAAGGCGTTTCTAAATTCTTTTATGCTCGAATGTCCGCGCCTCTTCGCAGCGTAAGCATTCATTCAAGAATTTGTGTCGGCAAGAGTGCTACGTATTTGCAGCTTCTTATTAAAGAGAATGAGGTTTTTCTAATCATTAACTTTATACCAGATTGATTTGTAACTTAAGGCTACTAAGAGTTACTTACTTCTTACTGCCACAGCGAAAGATTCCAAACTGGAACTGGTTGCACAGCGAACAACAACAACAACACTCTGCTTGAGCTCTCCCAGGGCGCTTTGACAGGAGCGCGCGCAAAATCATCAACCAATCACGAAGTCACAACATCAACGCATGACAACAGCCAAGGCGCCCATTTCTCGAACTTCCTGGTGACAACGCTCCCGCGGTTCTGTTGTTTCAAAAACAT
The DNA here is from genome assembly GCA_942486035.1 of Porites lobata. NCBI lineage: Eukaryota > Metazoa > Cnidaria > Anthozoa > Scleractinia > Poritidae > Porites > Porites lobata. Next base: position 413,643 of record CALNXK010000053.1, on the reverse strand, counting down.
TTTCACCCTGACCCAAAACCTTATTTATACAATGTTAGCGAGTTTTGAACAAAAAGTCCCTTTCCCACGCTCAGGCTTGACTGTCTTTTCCACGCATGTGTATACCACTTTCGCGCAAGCTTCAGCCATGTCCGAACCAGTTAATGTGCGAAGGATTATTTTTAAAGCACAGACGTGCAGGAAAATGTCCGTTTCTGGATAAATTTATTGCCCTCTCTCTTGCGCCGTGTAGGGGGGGGGCTTTTTAACGACAAAGGAAATTTTTACCGAGTTTTGTACGGTTGTAGCTTTGTGGACGGATGGTGATAGTGTGGATGGGCAGACATCCCATCTTATGAAAGAAAAAAGCTTCCATAAGGTAAGATTACAACTTATACATTTTGTCTAAATGAAAACAGCGCTAATGAATTTAAGAGCTTACCTATAATTATAAGCAGGGACTCGTCACACTTTGGCCACCGATCGTTTGTTCAAAACAAAATGTCACAGACAATGCGAAAAGGTATTTGAAGTAACGTCTCTCCCCGTCTTTTCCATCCTTAAAAAGGAAAACAAGTAAACAAGTAATAAAATTGTTTGATGAATACTTGCATGACTAATATTTTCTGTTTTCTGAAACTGTTTTGATTTCAAAGTCATATTAGTCCGACACTCTGTGGAGAAAAGTTCACCGACACTAGCTGTTGTCGATACCACGTGGTCGAATTTTATTTTTTTTCCATACCGGCTCTTACTATGTTCGATTTCATTTCATATGTTTTTGAATACCGTTCAGCCTGAGGTTTTCTTTGTAACAGCCTGAGGTTTTCATTGTAATAGCCAAAGCTTTTTTGTAAAAAAAAAAAAAAAAAGAAACGTATGCATGACCAGTCCAATTTTCACACGCGGCAATGACCGTGTACAAAAACGCAAAGCATGAGAATGACGTTTAAAATTTTTGGCATTCTCACGTGAAAAATATCGCGTGCAGGGGCAATAGCATTATAATAACAATTTTATCATTTTAATTTCTAAATATATTCCTATTCCCTATTGCCGGGGAAATCTAATATTTTTAACACATTAAATGACAATCTGTTTCATTCTACGGTTAATTTTTTTTGCTCAGGGAACGGGCGAAAGTTATGAGTTATGAGTTTACTGTATCACGGCTATGTGCGCAAACTGCATTACAGCATTGACTAAGTGAGTCTTTTATTTTCCATTTTCCTATTTACAGCAATTTAATAAGGTCATCTTGGGTTTGGGGTGGGACGATGTGAGGAAAACAAAGAGAGGTGGCCAAAGGGGATACGAGGGGCTTTCCGTCAAAAGAGCCCCGAGGAGGCAGCCCGGTTTCGAATTTGGCGGAAGGCAGATGTTGGAAAGTATTGCCAACTTTATGAGGATAAACCCACCGCCTCTCCCTCCCATCGAGGTAATTATGTTTTTTGGCATAATAAAAAGCCCCTTACACACTAATCCGGACATGTTTAATTGAAATCATGATAATTGTTTTACCCAGACCTGAAGCGGTCTTAAACTAAAACTGGAGAAAGGTTAAAAAAAGATGCGGCTTCGAGTGAGGGAATTAGGGGGTTCACTTGTTTCGTTGGGATGCAATTATTGCCTATTCTTGAAAACAAAAGATGTGGTTTCTAAAATATGCGGATTCATGTCAGTGGATCAGAAATTGGCCCAAAAAATAGCGAATTAAGATATAAAAGAACTTAAGAGATCTGTTCTAAGGTCTTTGTTTATGGCAAAGAATAGTCAAGAGAGAATGATTCTCTCTTGGAATAGTATCTCTTGAAACAGCTTACTCTTTGTGCTATTTCTTTATGATAGCTACATTCAGTACCAAGCGATCCCCGAAATGCCGGAATTTGTGCATTCGCTAGTAGGGATATCGAGAGGGGAGAGGTGGTGGTAGAATACGATGGAGAAAGGGTGGAAATGGAGGAAGCAGCTAGGAGAGAGGAGAGGTACGCCGAGGCAGGGAGGCCCTGCACTCTTATGGTTATCGAGAGCGCAGGGCAACAAGTAGCGTAAGTACATGTAGCATTTCAATAACATCTTGGTTACAACGTTGAACGTGTCTGAGTTCCTGCTACAAAATAACAGTTAACTGCATTCTTTTTTATTTTCAGGATCGACCCCTACAGAGGCAATCAAGAACTAGAGATACCATGGGCGGCCTGCATTAACCACTCTTTAAGGCATGCAAACCTGAGGCCATATGTGGCTAATAAGAACACGCCACATCCACGGGTCTTTTTCGTTGCACTCCACGATATTCCACAAACTGTGGAATTTTTGTGGAACTATAACGACCCTAGCGCGGAATTCTACAACAGCAGCCAGACACTACCCTAGAATCCTGAGAGCTGTTGTTTGAGCTTTGAAAATCCACTTGTAACCAATACCCTCTGATAGGTTGGGACTACCTAACTGACATATTTTCTGTTAAGGGACAATATTATCGAAGCAATGGTTTTAACTGATTAAAAAGAACAGTGTCGCAAGGGGTTAGGAACCTAACTGTAATGCGTTGTGGAGAAAGAATCACAAAAGTTTATAGTGTCAGCGACGTTAGCTACTGTGTTGTAAAAAAATAATGCACCTTCTTTTCAGAAAAGACTGGAGCTGACTTTCTGAGCGCTTGACGAAGTCCTAATGCTAAAAACGTCAAATTTTTAACTTTTCACGGGCGACGTATAAGTCACTTGAAATCAAATAAACAAATCAGTTATCGTAGTTAAGTATACTAACCCCTTAGCTAGTTGCTTGATTTTTACATTGCTTGAAATTCATTCTTATTTCCGATACAAGCTGAATTCATTGTTTCGCAGATTTACAAGATTTTCGTTTATATGTAAGTTCATTAACGAGTTGAATTGAAAAGAAAATTCGGTGTTTTGCAGCTCAAATAACAAGGGTAGTTGTCTGAAATAAGGTGCAATGTTTAAATGTTTTTTTTTGTTCGTTTCTTTGTTTTGCTTTTTTTGTTTTCGGAGGTGAAAAATTGTTTTTGTTGTTGTTGTTGTTGTTTTTTTTTAACAAGCTGTCCGTTGGTGGGATTCATGCGCTAGGAGACTTATATCAGAGTGCACCGTTGACCACTGGCCAAGGTCGGCGGGCCAAGAAGGAAAAGTATACCATCGTATAAAAGTTACTGTAAAAACCCGCCAAAATGACCAATGTATTCATTTTTCAATATACCTATAGTTTAAAGAGACCTACATCTGATTTCAAGGAACGTAAATATCGTTTATCGTAGAATTATGAGCCTTGGCCGACCCTGGGTGGCCTGAGTGTGAGATAGTAAGATACAATCACACCATCACAGGTAGCCCAAGCTCGAAATACGAGCATCGCCATTGTGGCGTAAAATTCGAAATACGACGGAATATAAGGAGTTGTACGAGAATAAAAGGCTATCGTTTCGGTAACCTACGAAAATGAAAGATTTCAATAAAAAGACAGCTTACTTTAATTAAAATGTAAGTTACGTTTCTCCTGTGTGGTCCACGGGCCAATTTATGACCGTTTCTTGATGTAATGTAAACGGTTTTCTTTGTATAATATATCAGAGAAGAAAACTATTTACATTACTACCCATAAAATGGCCATAAATCGGCCGTGGACTACACAGGATTTGAGAGACATAACACACATTTTAAGTAAGGTAAGCTATATTTTGGATTGAAAACCTTTCATTTCCGTGGGTTACAGAAAAATACAAATCCTTATATTTCCGTTGTATTTCGAATGTTACCCAACAATGCCGATGCTCATATTTTTAGAGCTTGGGCTACCTGAAATTTAATGAGAGTGATTGTGATATGAAGAATTATGCATAACACAGGGGTTTATAATCAGGCGTTAAGTTAACAGAGAAATTTATAGCAACGTTTACGGCAAACGGCAAGCGTTAATTTGTACCTTGTGGGTTCTCCCTTTTATTGTGGTTTACTGTACATAACTTATCCAATTGCAAAAAAAGGTAGTCGTTTCACGCCAGTTTTATCCATAATCCGTGTTGATTTAAGCCGCTCTTATTTGCTTATTTTCTATTTTTAATTGAATCTGACGTTTCCCGTTTGCTGTTAACGAGACTCTAAATGTCTGTAATGACTAATAATAATAATAATTATAATGATGATGATGATAATAATAATAATAATGATAATAATAATATAGCAAGAAAATTGCATACGGATATGCTTGGTATGCACAACAAGTCAGACAAACTATAAATATTTCGACGTGGCCCCAGTTGTTCAAAAGGTGGATAGCGCTATGCGATGACCTATGGATAAATCTCTATTCAGTGGATAACGCAATTGGTTTCCATGATTACCTCTAGTACTTATGCGCTGGATAGAGATTTATTCGGTCGATAGGGCTGTCCATCTTTAAAACATCCGGGGCGTGATGCCCAAAGGATACCGTGCACGCGCAAAGGAAGGATAACACCGCGATGCATAATTCTTCATATCACACGAAAGCCGAATTTTCTTAAGTACCCTGTGTTAGACGCCCCGTTCCCTAAAAAAGAGGGCGGCGTATGTACACAGGCTATTCTTAAGGGTCTTGTTCGTTCAGACGTCGTCGGTACTTTGTGCTTCAGTGGAGTGCCCATGGTGTTTTACCACCATGATGTGCCGCCGAGCCCTCCAAACTCTCACCCTGTTTAACACAAAAATTGATCATTTTATTACCCTGTTTAAGACAACAAAGCTCTAATTTCACGACTCTAATCAGTTTTGTTTCGGTCAAAACATAAGTGTTTTTTTTACACTAACATCAAGGTTTTTTAATTTTTATAAATACTTGTTGGTACTTGAGTGGCCCAGTATTGCAGTCAGAACATCAAGCCTCCGTTCATGTAAGTCCCCGTTCCCTTCGTCACGGCCTTCTTCGGTCCTTTGTTTCTCAACAGTTTCAACTGTGTTTCAGGATGTAAAATGCTGTTTATTCGGGCATAATAGTACGTACTAAACTAAAGCACATTATCCGCCGTGCGCTATTATGTCTATTGTTGTTATGTTTTGAGCCAGTGATTGGGTACTTCGACTTTACATACTGTTAAAACCTTCGCCCGCAAAAACTTTATAACGATGAAGGTTCAAATCGGCAAATTAACTCTCACTTTTAAGAAGTTATTAACCTTTTTTCAACAGAGGCTTGAAACAGATATTTTTCTTTGTTTTAAAAGATCCACTTTCTCTGTATTTTAAAATAAGAGGCGTTTTAAAGCAGAAGGTATTTTTGAGGTTAGAAATACTTATAAATAGGTCTAATCGCCTCCTTGAGTCGTTCCAACTTGGATCGCAGCTAGGGAAAGTCGGTCTATAGGAAATAGAGTAATTTTTTCTCCACTCTACACTAAATGCCTTGTTGATACGTTTCATAGTAGCCAACTATGTACTACAGTGAATTCTAATTTTTCTCTTTAGAAGTTTAATAAAACGCCTAAGCTTGCATGCATTTAGAGTTTTCATAGCGCACATTAAAGTTGTGCCCCGAAGAGTCGTTATTTATTTACCTGCAGTATCAATTTTCCCACTACCCTGGGCACCAAAGGTTTATTCTCTGTTTCCTCGTGAACGACAAAAGTCTTCGCCGAAGGTCATGTTTTTATGAACACTTTACCGAAGAAACCGGAAACCCTCCATTACGAATCCCTGGCACCCAGGGTTGTACAGCGCAGACGGTCTTGTAGTGCTTTATAGTCTCGACTTATCAAGTAAATATTATTGCATGGTAACTGAAGGGTGTCCTTTCAGCCTTGCGGATGCTCGAGACTGACAAGGGTTCTTAAAAGTCACGATCTGAAACAAGTCATTTTTACAATTCTCATTATCGTATCGGGTGCTCTGTTTTTTTCTTTGAGCTTTCCTAGAATTTATGAACATTTTCAATTATTCGTTTCTTCTCCGGCCCCTCTATCTCTGTGATTCTAGTCAATTTAATGTCAATCATGTCAATAATCTTCACATCTTGGTCATAGGGAAGTAGCGGAATAGAATATGCAATTTTTCAATAGTAATCAGTAAATTCCAACTTTATTTATTTGCAACTTGAAAGAATAAAAACTTCGTACATTTGCTTTAACAAGTTATACGATAGCTTTTTCAGAAACGTAAAAATCAAAATTCACTTGCACTCGTGCAGATCAATCATCAGTTGCGTCCTCGTCACTGCATGACATGGCAGCGTAAAACCTTTTGGCAGCCTCTGATAAATATTTCTGAGCAAGTTTTTCGCAATCTTGTTTAACTTTCAAGGGAACAAGTCTTTTATCTAGATTAACAGGAGATAACATGTCGGGTTTTAGCTGTACACCTTGCTTTTTCTTGGAAAAAGAAACCGATGTTGGTTTTTCCATAGCATCTACTTTGAATCGTACGAAAGCGCCGTCATGTCTCACAAGTTTCAAGTTGCCCCTCTCATCAGCTACTTCTCCATATCCATAGTTGATCCACGCGATCTTTTTCACTTCGAATTTGTTGCCCTCCGTATCAAAATTTCTGCTCACGTAGTGCATTTTTAAGAAACTTTTGTAATCCATTATTACTTCCGAAGTGATCCAGTGTACCTTAATGTTTTTTAAGTCACTGTTTTTCAAGAGTGTAGCCCATTCTTGTGGCACTTCGACTTTTTCGTGAGTGTCAAAAAACTGTTGTATGCTGCCAAAACGACGATCACAAATGCTGTAGCTATGTCCTTCTACCAAAAATTTTAGGTCGATTCTTAGAAAATATTTATTTTTTACAAGATGATCTAGGTAAAAGAAAAAGAAACACTCTTTAAATTGACTTGGTGCGTTATCTGTCCAAACAATGAGCTGGTCAAATGTTCCGTACTGTTCCATGAGCTTCGTCAGAGTAGAATGCAACAAGGAAATTACTTCATTGGGTCCTGCTCCAGCAACAGTGTCATCGTAGAAATAGCAGTGCAGACAGTCTTCATTGGCAACATAAACTCCAAGAAAGGCCTACTCTGGGACCTAAACTCGCCTTAACTCGCCTTAACTCGCCCTAACTCGCCGCTTGCGATTATGTGCAAATTTCCTTATCTCGCCTTATCTCGCCTTAACTCGCCTAAACTCGCCTACTCTCGCCACTGCCAAGTGGATACCAATTTCAATGGGCGTGATCCATTTAACCAGACTTCAGATTGGTCCGACTGGAGGTGGTCCACCTGAAAGGTGGACCAGTTTTTTCGAAACTTTTCCAGTTGGACCGAACCGATCCATTGAGTTTTGTACCCAGATTTCCGGAAATTTTGGTTGAATGGATCGCATGTAATCATCCATCCCACTCTCAGGATAATTTCACAATTAATCCACAAAGACAAGACACCAAAAAAGAGGGATTTCAAAAATTATAAACAATAGGGATTTGTAAGTCCCATCCTTCTGGAATTTCCAATAGCCTCTGTGGTAAGGGTGTTTCACCACTAAGATTTGATGAGGGCTTGCTTAGTACTTAATGGACAGCCAATGGAACTACCAGGAAAACAACCTGAACATGCACAAACTTGTTACCTAACAAAAAGGCTACAATGCAAAGCATGGCAGAAATTCCAGAGGTATGTCACAGGGCTTAGAGAAACCCACACTGATTGCTATTATTTTGGGCCACAAATTAAGTGACATTAAGTAAAAAATGAAACAATAAATTTACTTATACTTCTAAGCGAGACAAAACAATACAAAACTGTAATAACAGAATATATATATATATTTTCTTTTCAGCTAGCTAGCTAATGATTTACAGTAAAGTTTGATGTTGTGGAAAATTTTAAAATTAAGCTACATTACTTTCCAAATGTATAATGTATGCAAGCCGTTTATGATAATGAAAAGCAGCAGCATAATTATCATCTTATAATCTGATGAAACTTAATGAGAATTCTAGCTGACAATGAAAGTCTGGGATGTAGCCAGAATCCTTCAAATACTCCACATACTGATGGCAGTCCATATTTCTTGATTATAAAGTTACCTGGTACTAGAAGATCTGTGTATTGCTTTCACATGACATCCTGTTTGGCTTACATTGTAGTCAAGCTGGCGACCATAAGCCATGAATCATAAAGACTTGTTACATTTAGCCCGTTTTTGCATTGATAGCCAACTCCGTTCGCCATTTTTAAAATTACCCAGAAGATACTGGTAACTCTCCTAGGGCCCAGTCTACTGGCAGGTTTTAGGTGGGAAGCTTCAACGTGGCGTACATGACGTCAAAACACATTACAACACGTCTGGGGCGGTGGCCATGAATGAAGCAGGGAAGATTCATCACAAATGCGGAGAGTATTTCTGTTCATCAACTTATATGAGATATAGCTCTCGGCACAACTGTGAACACTTTTTCTCCAGCAGGATTGTCCAAGTTTAAGGAGGGAGTTTTTTAAAATACGGGAACTGCTGTCTTCGTGAAAAGGCATCAATCTCCATTTGCAAGAGATTAAAATGGCATGGATTTATTCCGTGGAAACGAAAAGGCAATTGGTGTTTTCGTTTCTGGCAGTGAAACCAAACAGTTGGGCTGGATTCCAAAGGAAACCATTAGTGAAATGGAAAGAATGGGCCAAATGGGAGACTTAAAGATAAGTCTTATAACTTTCAAGGAGAAAGAATTTCATGTCATTTTAGTAAATTGATTGTGTCATACAAATGTCCACATCTGAGCTTTGATTCGTAAGCTTCTCCGTTTTTTTATACTAGTTCTTTGAAGAACATTGACTCAGACTGTAAAAAACATTATTCTTTTATAATTCTGGAGTTAATGATCACAATTCATGCCATCATGTGATACCTATTATGTTAACCTACAGTCTAATTAAAACATAGTGTTATTGAATTAAAAAAATAAGTAAAATTAAATATCCCATCTGTGTTTGTACTACAATTATATTTTCTCATCTATTCATGATTGGTTTGTGTACATTAGTTTCTTTTTTCACTGATTTATTATTCTGCCTTCTGCCAAATATTTATGCAGCTATAATAAATAATGTATGATGATGACTACTTTTATTAGTAATAATAGTATTATACAGCCACCAAATGGTATAATAATTAATAAAAACCAGGCCTTGGTTATTCAAAGGCTGGATAGTGCTATCCAACGGATCAATCTCTATCCAGTGGATAGTGCAATTAGTTTTCCAAGTACTTATCCGCTGTATAGTGATTTATCATTTTGTTGAATAGCGAGATCCAATGCTTGAACAACCAGGGCAAGGACTCCATACTCCACTCGCCCAATTAGGAAAAAATGTTCAATTACCGGTACTAACTTTAAATAAGATTTGGCTTCAGTCAACTTTGGAGCTCATCTAAAATTTTTTGTTGAATTTTTTTTTGTAATTGGGCAACATGGAGACTGTTACGTATATATACATAAGACATACAAAGATTGCAAGGCACAAGGCATCTTTATATGTGTGTTACTAAAGCATGATATATGTGTTAACCCTTATCACCTCAACATTAGGTTGACCATTTTCCCTTGACTCGCCTTATCTCGCCTTAACTCGCAACTGATAGGTGAGCTCAATTTTTCCTTATCTCGCCTTAACTCGCCTAAACCTCGCATTAGCTCGCACAATCTCGCAGCGAGTTAAGGTCCCAGAGTAGGCTCCAAGAAGGTGCGTTCGCAATTTTCATGAATAATACCAGTCCTGGGAAGTTACCTTCGGGGTTGGTAAAGTCTTATGATAATCCATTTGTACAACAAGCACTCTTGGAAACATATTAGGTTTTCCAACGAGCTCGGTAAAATGCAGTTGTCAGTTTGTTACTTTAAAATGATTCTAAATGATACCTGGCGTCTATTTATTTCTGAATTATGTAAGACAAGTAGGGAATTGCATTTAGAAGACATTAGCCGTCTCAACATGACGTCAGTTGCTGAAAGGTTGCTTAACGCTACAACGCGTTTAAAATCCTAAGATTTTAATTTCGAGTCTAATTTCGGTTATTGCTATTTCAGTACTGCTATTTGGCAATCACTGATGAAAGAGGACGCAACCATAGACACGTTTCACAAGTGATTCGATAACGACTCAACATCGTGGGCGAAATGTTGTAATCTGTGCCTTGGATGAACTAATTCGTCGGTTATTATGACACCGAGTTGATGCGTCAGTTATCATGCTTTCAGATCATCTATCTGTTTTAGTTTCATTGAACATGAACCTTTAAATGATAAACTTAAAAAAGCGAGGAAACGAACTCAAATGAAGTATAAATCCAAAGCCAAGCGGGTGGTGGTAAAATCTTTTAGCCCTACAAGTCAGTTTGCTTATCGTTATTAAATTAGACACTAGTACTGGTAGTCAATTGTTTACTAAAAGTTCCTCTCCCATTTGTTAATTTCTGGGTGTGATATGGAATGCTACAACACGTGTAAACATTGTAAAACCCCGTGGTAAAACTCTAAGATTTTAATTTTGGTTATTACAATTTCATTACTGCTATTTGGCAATCACTGACGAAAGAGGACGCAACCATAGACACGTTTCAGCAATGTTTAGATAAAGACTCAACGTCGTGGGCGAAATGTGGTAATGTTTGCCCTGGATGAGCTAATTGTCGGTTGTTATGAAATCGCGTTGATGCGTCAGTTATTATCTTACATGTAATGATGAAATCAAAGGAATTTAACACTAAATTTGGACTAAAGACTGCTTATGTGATTACACAATATTAAAGAGATATAGTTTAGAAAACCGCCGTGCTCAAGTTATCAATGCTTTAAATGAACCATGAGTCAGCACTCACAGGAAGTTTCAATCTCAACGAGCGTTGTCCAGGAAGACTTGATTCGGTTGTTGTATAGATTTGATGCAAAAAAGCCATGGCAGACCTTTAAAGAAGGTGCTCCACATAGAAGTTCAGTGGAAAAAGGAAAACAAGCAACTAGCAGTAAGCTTAAAAAAATTTACGTGACAAAGAAAAACAGATTTCAAAGACGTAAAAATGCAGCATTCAACAACATTAATCAGTTATTACTAACATGCTGCGAGAGCGGATGCTTATTTAGAAGGGGGCCAGCATGTAATATGAAAGCGCTTATACGAGATCAAAGGAACATGCTTTATCAGAAAACTTACAACGAACAGAACTATGTCTTCTCGAAGCTTATGAAAGTTGGAGTCACGCCGAGTGGTAAACGTGAAGTATCATACACCATCCCGACGCTTGGAGTTGTGTGCAAAACGGCGTTCAGGAAGTGTTACGGGATCTCTGATAGCAAAATACGAGTTTTGCTTAAAAAAATGGACCTTGCGGGCCCTTCAATAGAGCTTGACAAACGAGGCAGAACAAATCCCCGGAGGCTTTTGCCAGAGGCAAGACATAAAGTTATTGACTTTATTCTGTCACACGAAGCGAGTGAATCCCATTATTGCCGTGCGAGGACCCACGGAAGAAAGTATTTTAATGCCAAGCTCTCACTGACGAAAATGTGGCGTGAATTTGTGAGTAAGAACCCTGATTTAAAGACAACCAGCTTAAGAAGAAAGAATAAGGGTCACGTAATCAGTTTTTCAACCTTTCGAAATGTGTTCATCGAGGAATTAAGAGATTTATTTAGTTTTCGTAAAGCGAGGCAAGACACATGTCAAACTTGCGATAAACTTGAGAATGGTTTGAAAGGACTAGAAAATGAGAAAAAGAGAACTGGAAATAAGGCAATTGATGTTCAAATCAGTAAACTTCAAGCCGAAAAAGCCTCGCACAAAAGAGAAAGTGAAGTAAGATTTGCGTCCCTAAAATACGACTTAAATGTACTTGCATCGAAGCTAGAATTCTCTGAATAAGTGTTTCAGCAAAGCGGGGCTAGATGGCGAAATCTGCCACTATGACAATAAAAAGTCTTTCACTTATTTGTTGGTGTTGCTTTTTAACGTATTGGGCGAAAATGGGGTATCAATTGTATCAATGGCGAACCACAAAGCGATTTTGGCACATAATTCGACAAAACTAGTAGGGGCAAGGAAGATGGAAAGGGTTAAGGATGAAACTAATTTCCACCATTATCACTCCCCTTTTAGTAAAAAGGAACCAATTATCACAAATAATATTTCGGCAAGCAATACTATGTTATTTCTCTTCCATTATTCCTCTGCAACTCCTAGGAAAAACGCTAAGAAAATGCACAGCTGAATTTTGGCCATCTCGAATTTGCGATCACCAGGCTGCGATTAGTACCGAGAGTTTTCTCTCACACGTTGATTGGACATGAGCTGTAGTCTAAACGTACAAACTGACGCAATTGCTATATTTATTTTTCTGTCTCTTGTACGATATTTTTCACAAAAAATGGCGGAAATGGACATTCTAACCGTTCGAGTTAAAAAAAAAAAACAGAAAGTAATCTGCTATGGTCTATACTCTTATAGTTCGTAGAAATTGAAATCTGTGCACTGAAATAATTGTATGGATTATATATTTTGACCTTCTTTTCATGGTTTAAAAGAGCCTCATTAATTGTAGTGTAGGATAATATACGCTCATCTTTAGGAGAACAGACAGATAGATGACACGTTTCGTGTATTTACATCGAAAGCAAGAGCTGAGTGTGATTTGCACCGAGTTTCCCGCCTTTTATAGGTGCCAGTAACCACCGAAACACTTACGGGGGATTGATTCACGTTCAGTAGATGAGAAGATTGTTTAGATCAAAGGAAGTTTTCCTCGAATAAAAAAAAATAATAATAACAATCCGTATTTTGGAGTGAAATAGCTTCGTATATTCCGTAGTGACAGATGAAAAATCCAGAGCATGTTCCGTGAAACAACAAAACCCATTTGTTTTAACGTGGGTAGAGCTTTCCACAGGATGAATCACTATTATGGGTTAGGGAAACCAAACGCCCTATCTACTGGATACCTTTATCCACTTTTGAGCAACTGGGGCCTACTTTAGAAAGGAAAACATACAACAAGACATAAGTTGTACTTGTAAAAAAGGAACCCTTTCGTCTTGTTCTTTTTTCTACCCACACTTGTTTTCTTTATTCATTATTAAATAAAGACATGAGGAAAAAGTTAAGATCACTTTAATGTCTGTATTTGAAAACATGCTGTAATACCCTAATTGTGAGTTTTACTAGTCTTATAGTTTTCAAAACTTTTGGCGGTTTTATTAGGGCAACCAACTATTTTTCTTCTATAAAATAACCTTTCAAGTAAATAAATACTGGCTACAAATTTCTGATGAAAAAAGCTCACAATATCACCGTTCATTCCTCCAAGATATTCAGAGTGTTTCTACTAAGTAATGATCATAAAACGTTGCGCTTTTCACATTTTATTAGGAAGATACTACGTTTAGTATAGCCTCAAATTTCCCTAAATTACAAAAAACAAATCACACCCTAAATTTTATTTTTGGTAGTATACCTCCTTCCTGACCTCGAACTTGCCGCCAAACCCAGGACACAAAACAAGTTACGCTGGGTGCCAATTCAGTTTACATGTCGCGATGACTATTTAGCGACAAATTATTTCAATTATTTGACAAGATTTAGAATAAAACTATATAAATCAAGAAAACATTTTTTTAGTCTGTATCAAACAAACAAAATAGCAAAAAGAAAGTGTTAACACTATATCCACGCAATCGCTACGCTCATTATCTAATACTTCGGCTCAGTAAACGCTACCTAGATCACTTTCTATAGTCGCAAACAAGCTAAAAGTCTTAACAAAAAAATAATACAAGTGGAAAACGTATATCCCGTTCCAAATCAAAACACTCCAAAAATGATTCCTTCAATAGTGCTTTCTTTCGCATATCTTCACCATCTGTAAAAAGAGGAATAAATTCAACAAATCATAAAAATCAAAAAGATAATTTCAAAACCCCCAGATTATCCCTCATCCTATACACAGCATAACCTTCAGCAAGTTCTAAGCAGAGAATTCAAGGTTAAGTCACCCCCCCCTGACTTCCTCCACCCCCCCAGCCTAGCAGGTGCTTGAGGGGAATGCTTTCATTGGCCAATGGGCCTCAAACGTCACAAGAATTTCACATGACAAACTAAAGGCAGACGTGACCAGTGCACTGACTCTCCCAGACCAGGACTAACGGAAGGTACAACGCTTTTGCAGCAGCCTCCCCCCCTAGGGATTGACGTGGAGGCCCCTTTCCAACCCATGGCGAGTTAGCTCAGGGACTGAACTTGACAATGAGACCAAGCAGGACAGCAAGCCCCCTATGTTTTCTCTCAGCGCAGTGACCAGAAAGCTGGCTATGGCCAGCTTTCTGTGCGAATATTCTGGTGCATTTTCAGGTAGGTTTTCAAAAATTCGGCTAGATATATGAAGACAGCTAAACTATTTCCCATTATTTAAGTATCATGCATTTTTAGCCGTTAATTAACGGCGAAATATTTGCCGTACATATAAGAATACGGCTAAACTTAGCCGTTATTTAACGGCTAACTATTTCCCTCGATAAAAGTATCATGCATTTTTAGCCGTTAATTAACGGCTAAATATTTCTGATATATATATAAATGCAGCTAAACTTAGCCGTTATTTAACGGCTAACCATTTCCCACTATATAAGTGTCATACCTTTTTAGCCGTTAATTAATGGCTAAATATTTTTACTATATAAGTATCATGCATTTTTAGCCGTTAATTAACGGCTAAATATTTCCGAAGTATATAAGGATACAGCTAAACTTAGCCGTTATTTAACGGCTATTTCCCATTATATAAGTATCATGCATTTTTAGCCGTTAATTAACGGCTAAATATTTCCCACTATATAGGTATCATGCATTTTTAGCCGTTAAATAACGGCTAACTATTTCTCACTATATAAGTATCATGCATTTTTAGCCATTAATTAACGGCTAAATATTTGCCATATATATAAGAATACAGCTGAAACTTAGCCGTTATTTAACGGCTAAATACCTCCAAAACATATAAAGAGACTGCTAAACTTAGCCGTTATAATTATTAAACGGCTAAATATTTCCAATACATATATGGAGAGGAGGTTATTATATATTGTTGAAGAGGAGGTTAATGGCGATGGGGCTAGGCGGTTCATAAACACCCCACGATGGAGCTTAATAAAGGGGTTTAAATGCCCCAACCCAGGACAACACCAAAATTGCATTTCCAGAAAATCACCTGCACATGCCATAATGATAGGAGCCATTATTGTGTGATGAAAACCTGACAGTGAAGCACCCTTCGCAAAACGATCTTAGCCGCTATTTTGTATTATTTACAAATTCCCCACCACCCTGACAGAAAGGCCCGGGGCGGGTGGGAATTGAGTGAGCCGTAGGAGGTACAATTTAGCCGTGACCTACATACAACCACGGTACGGGATAATCAATTTATCCTTTAATGAATGGCTTAATATATTCCACGTGTATAAATGGGCGTTTCAACTTAGCCGTTAATACACCACACCATAGGTTGTTGTTTTCTGAAGTGATCATTTTTAATCAGTCGTCATTTGATACTATACTAAAGGCGCTTCCAAAAGTCAGAACTGCGTGGCCGGCCGGACCATGGCCGGACCAGTCATTTCGACATTGAAATAGGCTTTTTCTAAGAGTTTTTGCTGAAACACCATCTCCTTCGTGTACACTATAAAAGATTAAATCTTAATCATTGATCACGCTGTTTCAATAAATTAAATTTTAATGGGTATTGAGTTGCTAGTTTTACTTGTCCCACCCCTTCTTCCATAATATGAAAAAGTCGATCCATCCAATTTTAAACATAACATTTCTCGCGAGTAGTATACATTTAAGGTAAACGTCTCCTTCAAATAAAATTTGATAACATTGCTGAAGTTTAGGCCTCAACCACAGATGACAATAAAATGCAATTTTAGAGTTATCCCGGGGTCGGGCATTTGCTAGCCTGCGTGGCAGGCGTTTGAAAGGGAAGGGAAAGGGAGTTTTAGGTGCGAGAGAAACTCGAGGGGCGCACCCTCCCTCCCTCCTCGCGCGCCCCTCGCGTTTCCCTCGCGCCCAAAACCCCCTTTCCCTTCCCATTCAAACGCCTGCCACGCAGGCTAGGCATTTGCACACTTATTTCAGCCCCACCGTGAGGTCTTTGTATGAATCCCCGGCCCCCAGCCTCTACCGTAGGGCAATTGCAGTGGTTCTGAAAAAACAAACAAACAAACGCCCCACAAATTCCCGGGGAGGAGGGATAATTTCCATGTCATTCCATGATTCGGCCTTCCATTTCTTTCCAAATTGAGACTTTTCTTTCCTGGCAAAAGCCCCCCTTCTCTACCACCCTTACTAAAAACCAAATAGACCACACAACAAAAGTCGTTTGCCCATGGCCTTCTCCTGGTTTTATTGGCTTCTGACGTTCTTTATCCTTTGATCTTCCCTCACAGCCATTTTGGATGAAGAGACAAAAAAACGGCTGTGAGCGAGAGTAACGTCGGAATCAATTAACGGCTTAAAGAACCAACCGCGGAGCAGTTCTTTTAATGTGGGGTCCGGTGATAAGGGAGGGGCAAATTTCGTCGTTCTCTTTTTGAGGCCTCTCCCCCGCGCGATCCCTATAGTTCGTACATAATAAGCCGTTATTTAACGGCTAAGTTGAACCTCCTAAAGAATATGGCTAAGTTTGACCTCCTTTATGTATTTATGCTGAAAATATTTAGCGGTTAAATAATGGCTAAGTTTGACCTCCCTCAGGTATATATTGGAATTATTTAGCCGTTGATTAACGGCTAAGTTAAACCTCTATAAACAAAAAGGAATTGTTTAGCCGTTAATTAGCGGCTAAGTTTGACCTTCTCTCTAGGCTATCGTGGAATTATTTAGCCGTTAATTAACGGCTAAGTTTAACTTCTTACACATATATAAAATGAAATGTTTAGCCGTTAATTAATGGCTAAGTTTAACCTTCTTTTCATATATATGGGAAATGTTTAGCCGTTAATTAATGGCTAAGTTTAACCTTCTTTCCATATATATGGGAAATGTTTAGCCGTTAATTAATGGCTAAGTTTAACCTTCTTTTCATATATCTAGGAAATGTTTTAGCCATTAATTAATGGCTAAGTTTAACCTTCTTTCCATATATATGGGAAATGTTTAGCCGTTAATTAATGGCTAAGTTTAACCTTCCTTTCATATATATGGGAAATGTTTAGCCCTTAATTAATGGCTAAGTTTAACCTTCCTTTCATATATCTAGGAAATTTTTAGCCGTTAATTAACGGCTAAATGTTGCCTACTCTACATATATTAAAGGAATATTTAGCCGTTGATTAATGGCTAAGTTTAACATTCTTTACATACAAGGAATATTTAGCCGTTAAATAATGGCTAAGTTTAACCTTCTCCTTATGTATAGGAAATGTTTAGCCGTTAATTAATGGCTAAGTTTAACCTTCTTTTCATATATGTATGAAATTTTTAGCCGTTAATTAACGGCTAAATGTTACCTATTATACATATATAAAAGGAATATTTAGCCGTTAAATAATGGCTAAGTTTAACCTTCTCCTTATATATAGGAAATGTTTAGCCGTTAATTAATGGCTAAGTTTAACCTTATTTTCATTTATACAGATGTTTAGCCGTTAATTAATGGCTAAATTTTACCTACTCTACATATATATAGGAGGAATATTTCGCCGTTTTTTAATGGCTAATTTTCACTTACTACAAATATAGAGGAAATGTTTAGCCGTTAATTAATGGCTAAATAATTTCTATAAGAAGGAAAATATTTAGCCGTTAATTAATGGCTAAATTCTCGGTTTGTAGAATATACAAAGTGACTTTATGGCTAAATTTTTCTTATAACTACAGTGTGAATTTATTGCAAATTTTGCATTTATATATACACCCCTTTATAGAGCGATATAAATGACAAACAAGCTATCGTACATGCATAAAGTTTGTACTGCAAAAGTCCGTTTTCTCGACTCTTTTGATATTTTATTTTATTTCTTGCGAAGTGGACCGCCGTACACAACCTAGTTCTATTCAACTTAACTCTCAGCCATATCATAGCGTCACGCGTTGGTTTAGACTTATCTTGTATGACCTGTCTTTTTATAGCCTGTGCCAGGCTCTCAGATAGTATAGTGGGAACGTATTAAAACGAGCAAAGCGAAAATAAGACACGCACGACTTGGGAAAGGGGGCGTTTTTCGCATTTCTTATTACTGACCGACTTTTCCACCACCATCTCGGAGCCTGGAACAGGCTAGTCTTTTTAAAAATTCATTGACCTCTGCGAGACTTGACCGAAACCGGAAACCGCGCATGAAAAGTTTCTGGCACCCAGGGTATCAAACGACTGGTAACAAAGAAAGACTTGGGTCCATTTAAAATTGACAGAGCTGTAGTTGATTCCAATCGATCGGTCAATCTTCCCTTTGATATAAGGAAAATCCTTTGTACTTATCCTCGGAAGAGAAAAGATATAAGAGATCTTAAAATGTTTCAGATCGGCGACCTGTCATCGTTCCTGGCTGGAGGGCTGACTTGCATCCGGCGCGGAGATTTGTTTGTTTCATGGTCGGGTTGTAGAGAAGACCAGACTCCATCATAAAGTATTTTGATGAACAATTCTATTTCAATTAAGTCCAATTTGTATAAATTCACTGCAGATCCTAGAGGCAAAGGCCCGCATTTTTGTTTGACATTGGACAAAATCACTTTCTGCTTGATCGTACAGTAATTCCACAGTCACGATGAAGTTCAGTCGAAGTACTACTCGATAACAGCTTGTCTCAACTCTGAAGCATTTGACACATTTTGTACGTGACAACGTAGAGCCGGTTCTTGTAACATTTGAATAATACGCAATTAAATGGATCTTAAGCTTTTGAATCGCACAGACGCGAAAATATTGACATACAGTTCGCGATATTATTATTTTCCATTGTTGCTCCGTTCGACTTCTGTCAGCGCAAAACCAGCGGGTTGCATATAAATTAGCTTCTCAGGAATATTTAGGCTGTGCACGTGACCAGCCGATGCCAGGGCCTTTTCCCGCCCCACCCATTTAAGGGAAAAGCCCTGGGGACGAGGTTGCACGGAAAGGGAAAAAATGGCCAACAGCTGACTGGCGCGAGAGCAGCTGAGTTTCGTTAAGTCCTCTAAATCAAAAGTGGAAAAACCTCTTCCGTCTCACCATCCTCTTAACGGAGTCGGAATCCGAAAAAGGGTTCTTACCTGTTGAAGAAAATCTAATTCCTTTAATCTAAAAGCCTAATTTAGTTAATCCGTATTCGACACATCCTCTAAGTATATCTGATTATATCACCATGCGGAAACCATATCCGCCTTTTGTTTAGTCTTGTCCATCAAAATTTAGGCTCTGTCCACGCGAATTCGGATATATTTAAAACCAAATATCTTTTTATGCGAATCGGTCCTCCATCCACACGAAACCAGGTGAATCCGCTTAACGAAACCGCATTATTTTGAAACCGCTCTCCAGAGCTGATCAACTGGCCACGTTGACACGAATCCGGATAAAACATATTCGGCTTCAAAAATATTCATATTCGTGCGGACATGGCCCTAGTATATTAGTTACATTCAAACCGTTAACATTAATATGGAATACTAGGTTGAATACATATGCATACCTGAGAGAAGAAAGACTTCCACAGTCTATCCAGTCTTTCCACTTGACTTTGCCGGCCCCTCTGATATGATTGTAGCCTGTCATATTTCTTCTTTTCCTCCTCAGACATCTCCTCCTGGGCAGATTCAAGATCCTTGACTCTATAGACCAGCTCATAATGTTCCGCCCTGAGCCCGTGGTAGGTGAGGTCATGGAAGTCTTTCCTTAAGTCCTCGCTACATTTAACAGCCTCTGCAAGCATACCTAGAGCCCCAGTGTATAGCTCCTGTAACCGCCGGCTCAGTGTTGTCAGCACATCAAGTTTTATTTCTGTTCTTAGTTGATCTTGTTTTACTTCTTTCACTTGCAAAGGGGATGTAACGTATTCGTGAAGCTGTTTATTGGCGTTTCTTAATCGACCCTCTACGCGATGTTCTCTAGCTGCTTGCTCTGTACCCGTCAGGAAATCATCTTCCTAAAACATTAATTAAGGAATGCTTTACTGAAAGACGAAAGAATTAAAGCTGGTCTGATTTGAGTTACAATACTATTTAAACAGGGATACTTAGAATATCATGTTGAATGACACTCCTGTTCTAAGTAAAATTAATCAGTATGAAAACAAAATGATCACTTACTGCCGCTTCGTAAATTATGTAAACATGCATACCAGGGAAAAGAAAGACCTCCACAGTTTATCCAGTCTTTCGACCTGACTTTGCCTGCTTTAGCACTAGCACTAGCATAAATGTATGACTGTTTTGGATTGTTATAGTTTTGTTATAGTTTCCTTTCCTTATTTGTATTTATAGGATTTTGGATACAAAAAGGATTACGCTTCTTCAAACCCATCTTTTAAATATCATGATATAGTTTACAAAAAGGACATTGTTGCACTACGACACCTCTTCTTTTAAATGATTCCCGATCCTGGCGTTTAGTTTGGACTCCTATTTTTTCGAAAATGGAAAAAATGTAATATTTCATGTAAAGAAAAGATAAATGTGCTAGGATTTTTTATTCGCTCTTTATTTTGATAACATTGTTTTTATTTTTCCAGTACCTCTGCTTCCGAGCCGACCAGCCGATTTTCCCTTTCCTAAGTCTTCTTAAAGTTTTTTGGCATGGTTTTGCGGTGCAGGCTGACATGTTTCTATATACACTTCGTATCAAACTTGGTCCGTTCGTTGTTTTGACTTTTTTCCCCGATTTAGGCGATCAAGAAATGTTTTTGGCGATAAATTTCCACGGCAAAATTATTTTACTTTGGACATTGAAGCAATCTGGACCTGAGTAACTTTAAAATGAGAGCAAACTTGATACTAAACTATCACTTTCTGGTGGTTTAATGACCGGCCATTTGGATATGAATAGCAATAGAATATACAATGTGGCACAACCAAATGGTGATAATCAACCAGCTACAAAAATTTGGTCAGAAAATAAATTCCTGGATAATTCCAGAGGAGTTATGGCATGCATGACCACTAAACATGTCCAAAAATAAAATTACTAATCTTGCAACAGCAACAGCAAATGGAGATGCTGTATCTCGTGTTTATGGTGATGGACGCTATTTACAGTTAAGTGGTGGTACATTGACTGGTGCATCATATATACCCAATAAAAAAATATCCGAACTCTAGAATAGAAATAAAGTTTTAAATCATGGGGATCTTAGGAATATATTTTTTCTAAGATTTGGAGGTAGATTAGGTAATAGTTTTATTAAAGGATCTATTTGGAATCTTGCTAATCCTTTACATTCTGATTCAAGAGGAGATTATTATGCTATGCCAAGATTGTATAAGGATTAACGATATGTCAGAAAGTTACAAGCTACTGACATGTCTGACAACAAAATTACTAATCTAGCTGACCCCAATCGGATAAAGATGCTATTTTAAAGCAGTATTTAGAAAAATCTCATGTTAAACCCAGCCATTACAATAATGAATTCAAGTACCTGCTGACTAATAAATTAGGATGGACTGATCTTCAGGCGGATAGTTTTGACATTACTAAAATTGATAATTTAATGCCCCAAGAGGGTAACTACCATCAATACAACCACAAAATTCTATTCACAACTATTATAAAGGATCAGCAACGCGGCTATTCGTATAAAATTGGAATCAATTGTTATCAACTTGATAAGGATAAAGATTATACTCTCAGAATTGAAATCCTCAATTCAGATTACCAATTATGGCGCAAATCAGTTGCTACAATTGATAAAACCACATCGCAAGGGTTAACAATTGCTGGTGTAACGGTATAGATACACAAATAATAGTGGGAGTGTTGCGTACATGTACTGTATCAAAATAATTGTAAACTTAAAAAACTGTATCAAATCTGCTTTACAGTCTGCACCTTAATGTTAATATAACCCCAAGCGGGTATTGATCTCAATAAGTATCCAGCAAATTGAGCAAAAAACTGGATCGTCGCTTAGGGTATTTTCGGAAAAGTGCTATCGATTGCTCCTCAAAAAACTTACGATCACCATACGGCGTTTGATATCAAACCAACAGAAGTTGTTTACAATGTTGATCTGGATATGAACCGACAGAAAATATTAATTATTGCTCCCGATAAAACTCGCAATAATAGCGCCGCTACTGTGAAGATGGTCAAAGATTTGGAGGCAAAATTGGGCCCTCATACAAAAAATAATGCGCAAAGGGAAAAATTTGAGGAATTTTAGCGTTGCTCCCACGCGCGCGAACAGAGCCCAATACCCATAGACTATGGTCAACCTCTTTTCCCTTGGTTGTCACGTGATTGACCGAGCGTACGTACGTACGTACGTCCGTACGCGTCTAAGGATTGTACGGGTGGGGTAGGGGAGACTATCAAAAGGAAGGGAGGGGTGTCTCAGGCGTGTCTTGCCAAGTCCACATCTTTTACATTGGACATTCACAAAATGGTCAATTGACAGCTGTCAAAACAGGATAGCCACTGACAAGTATCCCATGACCATATCGCGGGCTCATGAGTCAACTCATTGAGGTGACGTGATTTATTTGGAAGCTGTCCGCTGACCAGTTAATTATTTTATTAGATCGCGATCAATGTTCAGTCTCATACTTTCTAGCTAGTTTGGGATCGGAGCACAGGAAAACTGATACACGTCAATGTTGTGATCCATTGACAGCTGTCAAAACAAGGTATCCGCTAACCAGTATCACTTGACTGTATCGAGGGCTCAGGTGTCGACCCATCGAGGTCAAGTGTTTTTTTGAAGTTATCCGCTGACAAGGTACTGGTTTTCAAATGATCGCAGGCTCAAGTTTAATTTTTTTTAAATTCATATGAAATATGTTGTGTTTATGTACCGAACAATTAAAATTTTGATTCAAACTGACCTCGAACGCGAAAATTCAGCCAGCTGCTACAGGCAGGGAAGACAGTTGCTTTTGACTTGTCTCGCCATGTTCACGCGTTGGTCACGCTCTACGTCCAATTTTTATGCTCTGATTGGTCAAAATTTGACAGGTGAGTTCATGCGGAAAATTTATGCAGCATCTTGAATCTTGTTTACTTTGACAGCTGAAGCTGACAGAGTTTTGTGTCAACTTGTGATGTTTTTAACTTTCTTTTTCCACTGGATGTACAAAATGAAATTCAACTGCTATCAGGAGTCTTCTGTTATTCATGGCTAGTTTTTTTATTGGGTTTTTGGCTGAGTCAAAGTCGGAAATCCGATTTCGGATGCATCGTTTTCGTTTTCATCTTGCTTAATGCGTAAGAGGGTTGCAAAGTCTGAAGCGATACTGGCCTTACTTGAAACCTTTCAGGAGCTGCATCTCGAATGGTAAGCCAAAGTAATTATTGTATTTGATGTTTGTTTTTTATTCCTAATTTAATGAAGTCGAGCGTAGTTTATGCGGCTATTTTGTTTACGCACGTTTGTAAGATTTGAGACAATGATCTGACCGAGTATCAGGTTTGTTATAAGCTTACAGATCTTTAAAAAGCCTTTAGACATTTTCTCACCGCAAATAGAAAGAAAACGTTTCAAAGAATATTTAGTTATAACTCTGGCTATAAAAGAAAGGTTTGAGCGATTTTCTTGCCTCGAGTTCGTCTTTGAAAAAAGCAAATACCGGGAAGCCGGCTTAAAACATAAACTTCAGCTTTAAGCTCGAAGACTCAGGATTTTTAGAGACACTTTAATACCGGCGGGGCTAAAGTGCAGGTCACAGGTCACAGGTCAGGTCACAGGTTACAGGCCACAGGCCACAGGTCAGGTTACAGGTCAGGTTACAGGCCACAGGTCACAGGTCACAGGTCAGCTCACAGGTCACACAAAAAAAAACAATAGGACACTGGACAAAACTGTTCTGGACTGACGTTTTACTATACAAAAATAAAATAAGCCAAGGAACCTTGATGATATTTTTGTCCTTTTAACAATATTAAATTCCGCCCATGGAATAATATTTTCATGCCGATCATACAGCATATCCAAACTTCGTAACGAAATCACAAAGGTGTGCAAAATCATGTGATTTGTACGAAAAACAAATCACATGTTTTTCACTGAAAACGAAGTGTTGTCGTGATATTAGAGTGTCATCTCCAAATAAGCCGTGCAGCCAAGATAACTTGGAGCGAGTCATTGAAATGCAGCACTGTAATCCTTTGATACATCAGCCGTTTACAGAGTCAAGGATTCAAGTTGTAATGGCGGAATGCTCTCACCTAAGGCCAACGAGGCAAATACAACAGAGGTTTTTCAAGCTGTTGTGCAACAGAACGTGAGAAAATGGCAAGCTCTTGGGAGACGAGCCGAGAAATATGGTCCAGCAACTATTCGAGAGGCCCAAATAGCAGTTTCTGAAGTTCTTAACCGACTACACTTTAACACAGCAGTATTTTGTGACTGGTACGAAGCGCGAGCAACAGGCCGCCATTTTCAAAAGAGATGGAAGACGGATCTAGTGGCAAGAAGAGTTTAGGACGAGGAAAGTCGGACGAAAATTGCCGTATTTCAGTGGTCTAATAAGTTTTAGACTGTCCTTAAGTTTTTCTTCCGTTTTCCCGTCGAATTCTTTTAAAAACATCCACAAACACGTCATGATATTCTTAACGCAACAACCCCTCGTTTTGAGATTCGTTTTTTTCTTACAAATCACGTGATTTTGCGTACCTTTGTCATTTCGTTACCAACTTTGGTTACGCTGTAACGCAAGTCCTCCTTGCGTGATCAACATGAATATATTTTCTCATGTCTGGGATTTGGTAAAGTTCAGAACAGAAAAAATATAATTGAGGTTCCTTGGCTTGTTTTATTTTTGTATAATAAAATGTCAATCAAGAACAGTTTTGTCCAGTGTCCTATTGTTTTTGTCTGTGACCTGTGATCTGACCTGTGACCTGTGGTCTGACCTGTGACTTGGCCTGTGGCCTGTGACCTGTAACCTGACCTGTGACCTGACCTGTGACCTGCACTTTAGCCCCGCCGCTTTAATACCTGTCTTCCTGAATGAAATTTGTCGCCTCTGTATATGTTTCACCGAATTATATTTCTTTTATTGATTGTTAGTACTCTCTCTTGTAATTTTAATCGTTGTGCCGATTGTTTTCAGTCGTTCAGTAAACAACGCTTGCCGGAGTGCTCAAAATATTAATGCCGCACGTTAAACCGTTTTAAAATAAAAAATAAACATAATAAATTCTTTATTATGTTGGAGGGTAACTCTGTTAATGTTCATTCAAACACTCGCCACTGCTAGCATTGTAAAAGTCAGAACCGGCTGGCCGTATAGATGATTTTGAAAATTTTTTCAACGGTTTAAGGCTAAAGCCCACGCGTGCTTCAATCGTCCTGAATAGCAATTTGTATCGCAATATTGTAAAATACTGCATTCTGTTGTCCGAGGTCTGTATGATAAAAACAGTGCCTCATAGTACTGTTTCACCTCAGATGTGACGTATAAATGTTATAAAAGGTTGGTTTACACCCACCCAGATTTGTTGGCAAGATTTTGTAAAATAAACTAGTCGAACGCAAAAAATTCGGCCGGAATTTTTTTCCAGGCCTAATTAATCTACGGTGATCGAGAGCCATTATGACTCTTAATAAATGTGATCGAAGATGATTGCCAGTTTTTGGGTGTACTTATGAGGCTATCAACTCGATGTGAGATTTGGTTCACTCTTGGGCTGTTTGCGAGTTATTTTTTTGTAAAATCACTTAGCCTTTCCCTGAAAAGTCATACGAATGTGCTCTAAAGTTAACTGAATTGTGGAATACAAGTTTATTGTTTGATTTAAATTATAAATTTATTAACGGGAGCCTCGCTTTTAGCCCTGGCTAAATCTATATATTATGATTTAAGCGATGCTGATATCTATAAAATTGCAGAGAGACCATCAGGTATCATATTTATGAGCTTAATTCTTAACATAACATTTCACAATATGAATATTGCCAATATTGAGAAAGGAGGATTGAGGATACAAAATAAACCATTGAATTTAACATTATTCAGTAAAAGGAACTTTACTATTTGTGTTGTTATGCAATTTATGGCTAAATAGATCCATGCATATAAAAACGTTTATGACCAGTGGAACTCACAAAAAACCACATTTGATTTATGACAAAACAACAAAGAAATTAAAACTACAAACTAATGGTCTGAAAGTTGGGTCAACTAATGAAACTTCTATCACTTTACTAAACAGTTTCAATGGTAAACGAGTTGTGTTTTGGCTAACTAAGAAAGGTACAGGGGCTACACCAACATTAAAAGCATCAGTCTCCAATTATTCCTCAACACTAACACTAAATTCAGCTTTAGCATCTCAAAGTAACTAGACATTCAGAATATCATCAGAAGATGCAGTGATCCATAAAGTGATGTATTCTCCAAACTTTTACGACCTGGATTCCATCCAATTTCATACAATAATGATTCAAGAGAAAATGAACGGTTCGTATGTTCTGTAAATAGTCTAAACTATTGATATAAATGAGTTTTGCGAGTTTTCTCTTTCAGGTAATTATGCATAAGTATACATGTACGTTTCGATGTATTACTATCACGCTTATAAAGGTACTTCGTAACGAACGTTTCAGAAAATATTTGCTCGTTTCGATCAACGATGAAACACCATCATCAAAAACAAATCGCCAAAAACTTTCATCTACAGCAAAACAGAAAATAGAAAAAAAGTGGCGTTTTACTAAAGCTGAAGCAGGAATAGTTGCAGCGTGAGTATGAGCTTTTCAAATGTCAAATGCTCCTAAGAGAGAAATCTATAGATCCCTTGCATCAGCACTGGAAAAACTCTCTGGCCCACTATGAACTAGCCTGATCCAGGCGTAGTAGACAGTGGATAGTGGATAGTGGACAGTGGCGCGAAATCCTGTTGGCGGTGTTAAAGTTTCCAGAACCAGAAAAGAGGCTAATTCAGGAAGTCCAAACTATCTGTAAGCTGCTTGCTGTAAATCCTGTTACCAGTGCTGCTGACGAGCGTTCACTCTCATCTGCACGGCGTCTGAAGACGTCGCTTCGATCCAAGATGCGTGACGAAAGGTTTAGCAACTTAGCAGTGTTGCCGGAATGGTCACAAGCGGAGAACAGACAGTGTCTCTATAGCTGACGTCGCACAGGAGTTTGTTTCCCGCAATGAAAACCTCAAGAGAAACTTCAGCATTGCGGACAACTTCAAAAAGTAGCTAAAAAGTAGCAATCTTAGGAAGGTTTATTTAACATATTGGCTATACTGGACACTATAACAAGTGACGACGTTTATGTTATATTTGCTGAGGTTGTAAATAAGATGGCGCGCAAATGCAAGATAAATGGCGAAAGACTGAACTTAATGCTTCTTTGTACTGGCCAGATTTTTTAGCCCCACCACTTTAAAATGGTCTCCGCGGTCCCTGTAGTGTCATGGAAACTCTAGCTGTAATAACTGAACTGCAGATGATAGGTTAAAAGACCGAAAGTTCCTTTCAACAGTGTTTGGAAAGAGAACACTGTCTTTTCCGCAAAATAAAATTACGATAAAAATAGGGAAACAAGATAGAGTATAATACTAAACCTAAGAAGAATCTTGTAACGAACGAATAGAAACACCTAAAAAGGAAAGACAGACTTGAGGACTTTCCTCGTCCTCCGCAGCCTTGGTCCATAAAACTTAGATGCCCATGGTACCCTCTAAAATGTCTTTCCTCGTGTGACATATATTACGGATAAGCCCCTTAGAAGGCACTTATTGAACGTTTGGGTAGTGGTTATGCCACCGAGGCCTTCAAATCCTGACTCTGTTGGGGGCAAAAACCGGTCATTTCATTACCCTGTTTTGTGAGACAAAAGACCATTTTTTATGACCCTTCTAGTCCATTTTTATTCGACATACAGAATTAAGTAATAAAGGGGACAGAAAAAAAAAATGAAAAAAGAAACAAGATACACTGATTACATTGTTTAAAAGTTTGTTGGTGCCGCACATGTAGACGGCGCACCGCCAACGTCTACTTCCTGTTCAGAGCCTTTCGTCTAGAAAAATACCATGTTCAAGACGCCTGCAATTGTATAACCTGTTTAAGAATCAAGGCCTCCAAACCCTTACCTTTGTCTTTGTCACAAAACCGAATTAGGGTGAGAGCCTTAGTCTGCTTTTCGTAAGTACCATGTAGATCTCCAGAAGAATTCTTTGAAGCAAGCCCTCAAAACCCCAAGAGACTTCGCCTGCTGCTGGTCAATATGTAAGAGGGCTATTCCAAAGAACTACTCCAGAAAAACTATTTTGCTTAACATTTGTCTGGGGTAGAGGAAAAGCGAGTTTGCTGTTGGTAACTCTTAAAAAGTAATTAGAGATATTACAACGATCTGCCATTGCTACGATCTACTATGCACTTAACAAGGCCCCTCAGGGTACTTAAGATATATGACGCATATTCTGCGATACACCGCCAGATAGCGATGAGAAGAAGCTGTATCGCAGGCTTTTGAACACAAGGCTTTTCTACTATTTAAATGAGTAAACCGGTCGCTTCACAGTTTGGGCAAATGGTGAACAGAATTCAGGACTGATGAATTTTGATTCCGTTTGGTAATCGCGTTTACCATTTGCTTAAATCAGTTTCGTTTAACAAAAAACAGCCGCGAAAGCCTGAAACTAATATTAAAAGAAGGTTTGAAGACATGAAATCCGAATTTCCGCCTGGAATTTTCCAACCATGCCTTTTCAGACATTCCCTTTGATTCAGGAATTTTCCACTGAAACGTCGAAAACAACCCGAGACTGAGTTAATGGTAAGCCTGGCAAAGCACAAAAGCGTCCTCTTAGTTTGTTGTAGTCATGCAGTAGCTTCATGAGTTCATACACATTGTCGTAAGTATATAAGCCCCTCTTTGGCATCCACGTAGCCTTTTTTCAGTTTGAGAGCCCGCAAGGGTAAAAACCTCGAAAAGAATTATTGCACCAATACTTAGTCGAAACATGTAAGTGCTTCAAGGAAATTAGTTTTTATGAACCAAATGGCATTGCTTTGCGATGATTTAACCGCCGCCCGGCTAGCCCAGTTGGATAAGCGCCGGTCTGCCGAGCGGGAGGCCGCTGGTTCAAGTCCCGGCCGGACCAACACTCAGGGTCTTTAAATAACTGAGGAGAAAGTGCTGCCTTTGTGAAGGTTAGACTTTTTAGTCTTTTCGGATAAGGATGAAAAACCGTAAGCCCCGTCTCACAACCCTTACGTATATAAATTCTGTGGGACGTTAAAGAACCCACACACTGTTCGTGAGGAGTAGGGGACGTAGTCCCCGGTGTGGTGGTCTCTCATGGGGGGAGGGACTGTTACGGGCCCGCAGTAATTGGCGTCATGCTGTTGCGGTGACCCTGCCAATAATTGGCAAATCTAATAGAATGAAATAAAATAAAACAAAATTTAATTCGTACATATCCCGCAATGCAAAAATTCATTCAGTAAACGGTTTCAGTTTTTGGAATTTTTGTTGTTGTTGTTGTTTATAAACCCTTTTTTGAGGGAAATCGCCAGTGTGAAACTGAACATGAAAGTATGTGACGCTATCGGGGGACGCTACATGTTGTATCTGAAGAAAATGCTGCAATCAATGAGAATAATAGGTTTACTGAAAGATTTAATTTCCAACTGGCTTTTAATCTGCCTTTAAGTAAATTCGTTAAAGCGTATCTATCGGTAACACTGGCGTGACGGGCCGTGTCACGCTGTTTTTAACCATGCGAATGTCGCGATTTTTCGCAAAATTAGGGTTGAACTCAACGTCTTGCGGGCTACTTAAAATCGTTTTCCCAGAGATTTGTTTCGACTTTCTGATAGATTGGGGCCTAGTAATGCCGTAGAGAGTCAAGTTGCGAAATTCTAAGTTATAGCGCGTGGTTAAAATTTGTCTTACTCTATCCCCATAATTTTGAACAGTAAAAATTGCCAATAGAGAGAAGGTGTGACGTCACGTCACCATGATAGCACTATTTTTGGATGACAACAAAACCAACGACGACGGCGACGGAAAGAGAACGGCAAAAAAGTAATAGGTTTTTATTGACAAAACAACAAATTTGCACGTGCATCATGCTATTTTGTTCATTTCTTTGCCGTGGTTGCACGACTGCGACACGAAAATTCCTAATTTCAAGCGCCCGCTTCATGGAGTCGGTGAATCAACTCAAACATTTTCGTTTTCCTTTTTCTAAACTTAAATACGGTCCTTTCGAATTCAACCAAGAAAATTTCGCCAACTTTTGACAAATTAAATGAAATTAAATAAGATCGACGAAGTTTGAATTTGTACAAATTCTCTTTTTGGTAAATTTTTGGTTTGTTGTCGTTCAAAAGTTTTGCTACCAAGACAACGTGAGGTAATGAGTTCTCCTCTCTATAGGGTCTATTTTTAACAATACCTATTTGGCCAAAAAAATATTCCAGCCTTCACAAATGTATCGTTTTATAAGGAAGAAAGGGTTAAAAACTATTAGAAGTGTTCTTCAAGCACTGCCAAATCGTTTAGTCTGATGTACGAGTCAATAAAATTTGTGTAAAATTTCGCTTTACCGAAAGTGGATTTTGAGCTCTCAACGGGCAAAATGAGTTTTCTCGAAGTTTAACAAAAGAACAAGTTAGTTAGGAAAACTAACTACAGCATGTCTCATCAATCATTAGGGGTTATCGATGATCCTAAAATGAGCGAAATCAAATTTGAACTTGTGCCGACCGTGGGTCGATATTTACGGAAAGCAGCTCTTATAACGAACCAACCAGTAGTCTCACATCTTTTGTTCAACTAGTTGTCTATAACGAGATAAATTATTCAAGATGTTGCAGAAAATGCAGACGTAGGACGAAATGAGTACCACAAAAGGTCACCCTTGAGTACCACAGGAATCCCAAGATAATGTGATTAATGTGCGTGATTCTCCCCTGAGAGAACTTCTTACCGGCGTAAGAGCAGCGGCAACTTCCAACTGGCTCCGATTCAGCTTTTGCTTGCTTTTCTTTGCGCTGTGCTTTGGCTGTAGCTCATTCTGTAGCCGCTGAATGTGCTCATCTGAAATACAAATGAAGTGGTTTAAAGCAATTTTTAGACTACGTTGCCCAAAAATGACGACAACAATTATTTAAAGCAGCGCCGATGATTCCTAGACATCCTCTCGGTCTCATTGCTTACGTTTATTCTTTTCAAGCAGCAACGTTTCTCAATAGAGAGTATAGTCTTTCTCGGGTTGTTGTCCGTATGTTGCCCAGCAAAATAACCCCTGCGAGAAATTTACCATGAGGAATAAACGCCTACAGTCTCAGTAACTGTGTTCACATTATGGGTGACTCCTAAATGTTCCAAAATTGGTATAGAATTTATTAAAGCTCAAAATAATTGTACAAATAAAAAATAATAACAACAGAAATTAGACAAACTAGGCATTGCATACAGAACCAAAATGCGGCGTGGGAGATAAACACGCACTAAATACATAGGAGGTTTATAAATAAAAGCCTTACCCTTAGTTCGTTCTTGATCAGAATCAGATGATTCCTCTGTGTCTCCAAAATACACCGTTTCTAAGATATTGTCTTCTTCTACTTCTTTCGTTTTTGCCCCTTTACAACCTTTTAAAAAAGTATAGATATTGACAGCAGTATAACTCATGAAAAGGTGATTATACCAATCATAGAGATGTATCTCACAACAGGATAAAATAACAGAGATGTAAAAGATACCTCAGTATCATAGAAAGTCCCATTAGGGTATCTCAAGACCTCTGTCGTTTGAATTACGTTTTCTGCCAGAGAAATCAGTCCGTTCTTCATTCAGTGACAAGTAAGGTAAGGTAAAGGAAAGGTAATCTTTATTTATGCACGGTGTTACAAATTCATCTGGCATGAAATATTATAAAAAATTTAAAAACCTTAATTACCTTTTTTGGGTTGCGCTAAATACAGTATTAAAATTATTCAATTAAGTATATACGAAAAAAAAGCCTGTTTTCCATGAATGCCGTGCCTTACTTGATACTACAATAACTGTGCAAAAGTGACTTAAAATTACGTAGGGATTCTGCTTGCCTTAAATTTTCAGGAAGACTATTCCACAGAACAGCACCACTGAAGCAAAAACTATTAAGGAGATAATTTGTACGTGGCTGTGGAATAGTTAACTTATTTACGCAATCTCGAAAAGTGTATGAAGTGGTATTAGATCGAGCAATAAATTTCGAGCTTAGGTACTCAGGAGCAAGGCCATTAAGGGATTTAAAAACCAGCACGCTGAGTACTAAGATTTTTCCAATTTAAATTTTGAAACAGCTGCGATGCATCTGCGTCATAGCTTGTGAACGTTAGAGCTCGCGCTGCACGATTTTGGAGTTTTTGAAGTTTGTCTGCTAGTTTTACGCCACATTTTCCTCAAACAACATTGCAATAGTCGAAATGCGGCTGAATTAAGGCTTTGTAGATAAGATCCAATGTTGCTGGGGGAAGAAATTGCCTCACCCGTTTGATAGCTGCAATACCAGAGGCAATTTTTTTAGCCAACTTCTCGATAGACTGCCCCAGGAAGGTTTGCATCAATGAGTACACCGAGAGATTTTGACGTTGATACCTGGTTTACGGGAGTATCATTGATGCGCAGAAAAGGGACAGTCTCGAGCCGATTAGCATAAACTCAGTCTTTGTCATATTAAGTGTGAGTTTGTTAGCGTATTAAAGATTTGATATCGGCAAATGGCTGAACATCTACTGTATCAAAGGCCTTTTTTTAAATCTAGAAATACTACATCATTAACGTTTCCACGATCAATATCAAAAGCCCAGCTATCGGTCGCCTCTAGTAGAGCAGTGACCGTAGAATGGATAAAGCGAAATCCGGATTGACTTTCTGAAATAATGTTATTTTCTGATAGGTACGCGTATACTTGATCGTACGTTATTATTCCTTCGAATACCTTGGCCACCACAGAGATAACAGAAATGGGACGGTAATTATTCATATCACTCGAACTTCCCTTTTTGAATAAAGGAGTAACTTTACCACATTTCTAGTCACTTGGAAATATGCCTGTAGTCAAAGAACAATTAAAGATCTTACAAATAGAAATGCAAATCAAATCAGCACATTCACGAATTAGTCTCGCAGATATTTTATCGAGACCGGTTGCTTTTGATTTGCTAAGTTTATTCAATAGTGAAAATACTTGACTGCTATTTGTCGGAGTAAAACAGAATCTTTGGTCAGTGATGTTAAGATAATCAAGACAACTATTGTCGCCGTTAGCCGCCGACGAGATCTCATTAGCAAGTTTCGGCCCAATTGAGGAAAAATGTTCATTAAACGCATTTGCCAAGTCGGTAGTTTTGTTTATAGAAACACCGTTTACAATTAGTTCTTTAATAGAGGGGATGTTACTTTTGCGAGATGTAAGTTCGTTTATAGTTTGCCAGGTGCGTCTAGAGTCATTTTTGTGTTCAGTAAATGATTGTTTGTAATAAGATTCCTTTGCGATCTTGATCTTACTGTTAACTTTGTTACGAAGACGTTTAAATTCACCCCAATCCCGTGGGTTCTTTGAATGTATTGCTTTCAACTTCGTGATGTTTTCTTCTTATGATATATTACAATTTTGTCTGCTTGTATCTTTAAGTATCGTTTAAATGAAGTTAACTTTAAAAAAGGATCGCATGAAAATTTCTGAGCTTGTTGACAAACCACGCAAAGTTCTTGGAATTTATCGTCGAGACAAAGACCTCTTTGTTGGGGACAAAACCCGGTTACTAATATATAACAGTTCATAAGATGTAAACAATATCAAGGCAGTGTTCGTGTGTCCACGGACAAATACTACGACTGACAAAGCAACAAATTAAAGAGAACACTCTGATAACGGCTGGGGACAAAGTCACCATGGCAAAATTGATATTCGTCAGTATATACTGTGTAGGGCCTTCACACTCTCGCTCTATATGTCCACCTAGGGGAATCGGACATTTTCCGCGGGCATGTGGAGCACCGGCTTTTGCCAAACCTTTGGAATCCAGAAGTACCAAACAACCGGCATGCCTCCTTAATACTAGTTTAAGTGACGATTTGAAAATTATGAAACCGATCTCTTTGATAGATGTGAGACCGGATCGTAGCAGTTGGGCGCGCCGGAAGTTCTTCTTCTTGTGACCAAGGACATGATCAAATCAATTAGGATATAATTGAACAACGCCTCCACCTGCAATATACTACCAGAGAGTGCTGCCGTCTCATTGATCCCTCCTGGGAAGAAGCTTAAGGTTTACCTCATCCCAAGTAGAGCCATTTTGCTCACATATGATAACTCTTAACTCATATCTGACTAAACTAGATCTTCTGGCTCCGACAACAACGAGGTACCACCTTATCATTTTTCATATTTTGGGAGATTTCCCAATTCCCGGAAGGCTCTCTCTGGTCTGGCTTAAACTGTGTGAATTTGGGGTAAGTGAAAATCTGTGCAGATAAGGTCCATTTATTTAGATCACCAGTAATAATAATAATAATAATAATGTTTATTTCTTATATTGCGCAGTCTAGCATGCGATAAAGATATGATCGAATGCGCATTACAACACTAAAATCTAAAAGTAATAAATGGCTGATCCAAATAATGATAATAATAGTAATAATAATTTACAATTTTCGGAAAACAATAAAAAGTAAAATATGAGTTAATAAAAGAACTAATAAAAAGCTAATTTAAAAAGATGTGTCTTTAGTAAAACTTTAAAAATGTTCAGTGATTGACATTGTCTAATTTCTAGAGGGAGTCGATCGGTTCCATACTTTGGGAGCAGCATTTTCAAACGCCCTATCCCCGAGTGTCTTTTTTGTTCTATAGGTATTGTCCATTAGGAGTATGCCCCGGTATGATCTCAACTGATACCGCGAGCTCTCTTTGATTTTTATCAAGTCTAAAAGATATTGTGGTGCGACGCCGTAGATACATTTGTGAACTAGCATTGCTATCTTGAATTCTATTCTGTGGGTAACCGGAAGCCAGTGCAGGTTGATCAGGGATGGTGTGATAGGATCATACCTAGATACAGTACATACCAGCCGAGCTGCCGCGTTCTGCAGGCGTTGCAGCTTACCAAGATGAACAGCGGGCGTACCATATAATAGACCGTTACAATAGTCTAATCGTGACATTATAATAGCCTGCACAATGGACTTCCTATTGTCATATGATAAATACTTTCTAATACGCCGAATGTTATGTAGATGGTAATAAATATCCTGACATATGCTGTTAATATGTGTGGTCATATTCATGTTTGCATCAAACCAAGCACCCAGATTTCTAACAGAGTCGACAGCAGAAACCTTTACCTCACCTACTTGCAAGTCACTTATCGTAACCTTATTTAACTGTGCGCGTGTACCTATAATAAGAAACTCAGTCTTAGCATCATTCAGCCGAAGTTTGTCTTGGACCATCCAGGTTGTTATGTCCCTGATGCAAGCCTGTAAAGCGTCAACAGCATCCGTCTCAGTAGCAGAAACATCCGGCTCAAATGAGATATAGAGCTGCGTATCACACGCGTATGCGTGAACGTTAGGGAGATGGGATTCAACAACATCGAAGAGCTTACTTGCGCACAACGTGAAGAGCAAGGGACCTAGACATGATCCTTGAGGCACCCCTTGAGGCAGATCAAAGTCACTCGATTAGCTCCCGTTAATCAGGATTCGCTGTTTCCTGTTTGATAAATACGAGTGAAACCATTTAAGAGTGGTACCTGTAATTCCATACGTCACGTACAGGCGATTCAACAACACTTGGTGGTCAATCGTGTCGAATGCTGCACTCAGGTCTAGCAATACCAAGAGAGTAACTCGTTGATTGTCCATTGCAGCTAGTATATCATTCTGTATCTTCAATAGGGCAGTCTCTGTGCTATGACCCAGTCGATAGGCTGACTGGATGATGGGATACAAGCCCGACTGAGTAACGTGATCTGTTGTCTGATCATAAACTGCCCTTTCAACCAATTTAGGGAGGTATTGCAGATTACTCACGGTTCTTA
>CALNXK010000053.1:332500-367500 GCA_942486035.1 Porites lobata | reverse complement strand
ATGGAGTTAATGTTAACAAAGCCATAAAAGCTCGATACTGCATCTCTGCATACCTTTTTTTCATTGTTAAGAGCTGAAAAAGTTTTGAATTTAGATACCTTTCTGTAATACTCCGTAAGTATGCTGCAATCTTTTTATGACCATTTTCATCAGCAATATTTTCTGGTAAAGGGGATTTATTCTTGTATGCCTCAAACCCTGCACGTCCAGCCGAGGTGCCAAACACCAATCGAATGAACTTCTCCTCCCCTATCCGCGCAGCCGTGAAAAGCAAACGACACAATATCTGTACTGATTGTAGTTGTCTACCTTCTTGCGGAAGTCCTAAAAAAGCGTTTTCAGTAATGTAAAATTTCATGACTTTGTAAAGTGTTAGTACAGCTCTAAGCCTGTTTTACCCAACGATACCATCAAAGTTTTGGCAAAGCATACCTTTGAGAACCATTAGCTTTTGGAAAGAATAGTGATACCAAGGGATTATTGTTGTTTGTTGTTGTTGTTTGTTATTATTATGCAGGATAGCAAAGGTTGAATTTTGGTCCATAGATATAAGTTTGCTTTATAGCTGAACCTGAAGTCTCAATTCTTTAAACTACATATAAACAATGACAATAGGCAGGTTTCTCGACTTCACACAGTTCCCATTGTTGGTGCTATAGCAGCTATCCTAGAGATTACGATCTCTTCCGATCGAGGTGATTTCTGATTATTTCTCTATGAGGACTGACAAGCTACAAGCTCGATTTGGTTATTTCAAAGTTGAACTCACCCAAGACATCAGTCCCTAGATCGCTCGAATTTTGATTTTGGTCCAATTTGTTGAAAAAGTCTGACCAGATCTCCGGATTGTTTAGTATGTCTTCAAATGCCTTTTCAGTCCTGTCCATATAAGTAAACTTTGTCGTTCCGTTCCCAACTACCACTCTGACAGTCTGTCCTTCAAAGTCGCCACCTTAATTAGCCATGTAAATAATAAAATTGAAAAACAAAATTTTATGGTAATTATGACATCACTTCAATGAAAACTGAAAACTGATGCGCGAGCAGTCTACACGGTCACCAGTTTTCTTGCCTTAAATTAGAGCTCATTATGCAGTTAGTAGCCCGCAGAACAGAAGTTATTTTGTGTGCTTTTCAGACGAGCAAAGAGAAGCGCGACGCGGGCGTAGAGTACAAGTCGCGCTGTAATAATGCATTTACTTACCTGGAGTGACTCCAAGCCACGAATTTCCCTCAGGTGCTCGAACTAGGCCTGCTTGCCTCCTTCCAAAGAAGGCCTGCAAAATTGGCACTGAACTGTCCACCTGAATATTGTTAAGCTTTACTGGGGTGCCACCCTGGTTGAAAAACGATTAACACGAGAACTGATCTCAAAAACATGAATTTAGATCAATTTAGGTATAACATAAAAGCCACTGTACAAAGGAAATGAAAGCACTTGCCGCTGAAAGAAGAGAAATATTTTCGCACAATTATTATACTCTCCTCTAAGAGAGTGGATTATAACCCTTTAGATAGCAACGACTAAGGCCAGGCTACGCCTGCGATAACCCTCGCGATCAGCAGGCTTTCCGGCCATGGTTATTAAGAAAAATGGTGAAAAAATGGCATAATGCGAATTAAGGTTCGCGAGGCGAAGACTACATTGAACCAGTTCTATGTAACTGGTCTGGAAAGGTTCAAGGATGGGATTGACTGAAAGAATGATGTAAAATTTTTAAGTTAAATTATTTTGCCAAGTTGTCACTACACAAGCTACTTGACGTAATCGTAAGCACTTTGTTGGAGGCCTTGTCAGGGTAAAATTTTTACAAGCGATAGTGCCTTGAAACGGCGGCATAAGACAGCTAAAATGGTGACGAACGGCACAAAGATGGATTAAAACTTTCACAGCGACGATGTATTTCACTATAGTGAAACAACTACTGAGACATAGCTTCGGCCTCTATACGCGGAACGATGGGTTCTGAAATTCCCCTCCCTCCCCCCTCAGGGGGGTCTTAATAAGTGAGATACACTTGGAACGACTTAGGTGGATTTGTGGCTCTGAGAATATAATCGAAAATCATCACTAGTGAATGTTCAGTAATATTCAGTAATCAGGAGCAAGTGAATCTCTTGAATTTTAATAGCAAAATTTTAGCCCATCAAAACAAGCAAATAAGTTCAGGACCTTTTATTTCTTCCTTGCCACAGTAAACGTAAACATGGTGTAACTGTCACCCCTGTTTTCAAATTCAAATGATGATGCGGTTACATCAAGGATGCGATAAACCCCTTGCTAGCTGACCTCGGGAGCCGTACATACCACTTATTAACCGTGAGTGAGGTCATTACAGGGAAATTGAGGCCTTGATGTTAATACATTAAGGCCGAGGTCAGAGATTTCCTTGTAATGAACGAACGGACAATGTTAGTAAGTTATTCATTTTATGGCCTTTTTAGCGCTATCCTTAAAATGAATACAATAAAAAAATAGCGGAAGCAATGTCAACATCCGAGGTCATTCGAGGTAGTGTTCACTGAACGAAAACAGACCTGGCGATGCGATGGAAACCACAAGACACAGTTTCTATCACAAAGAGAAATTTTGTACCTCAGCCTGCGGTCAATTAAAGTCAACAACTGGTCAGCAGATAACTTTGAAAAAACACGTCACGTTAATGAATTGTACACTTGAACCTCGATACAGTCGTGTGACACTGGTCAGCGGCTACTCTTTTAATAGCTGTCAATTAACCGTAACATGGATGTCCACTATCAAGTTAAACACAGATCGATTGTATATGCCTTAGACACCTAGCTAGTAATACCTGATCATTACAAGAAAATCTTGCCCCCTTAGCAACCAAACAGAGCGCGCGTACTGTTGTAGATATATAATATTTAACAATTAATGAATGAGGCTGAGTATCTTATGAAGAATTATGGAGATCGAGGAGGGTGTTATCCGTCGAGGCCGTAGGCCAAGGCAGATAACACCCTCCGAGATCTCCATAATTCTTCATATGATACGAAAGCCGAATTCAATAATTGTTTTATTATTCATTCGAAATAATTCCTAGTTTAAAAGCATGGCTAACACATGCTTACCTCCATCGATCCATCGACGATAAGTTCATCTTCGATACGGCACGTTTAGGTTTGTCCAGCTCCGCAAATATTTTCCAAATAGCAGATGTAGCCCTTCGAGTTGTCTTCTTGCTGTTCTTGCCATGTTTTTAGCCATGTTTTTGCCTAGTTCTTACTCTGAAACGAGTGAAATATCCGCCATTTTTCATTTGACAACCAAAACAACTCAACCTCGTCCCTAGGTGTTCTCGGTTAACGGTGCCTTAACCTGCGAAAACGCTGCATTTTGACGTCATTTCATCGTTAAACACAAAATTCTTCCAAATTTGGTCATCAGTAACTGGTTATGGTGAATTAAACGAGTGCTTTTAGCCAATCAGAATCGGGAAAATATTTTGAATGAATAATACTATGTAATATTGGCACGTAGCAGTGCGAATCAGAACGTGTAGGGCCATATTTGTTTCCTTTTAAGGGAAAAGAAACCCTTCCGTACTGTATTGAAGTTAACCTCCGGTTCGGCTTTCCCGGGTTTTCATAATAACACCAGCGGCACAACACTCAGTCAAACAGTTTTAGTTTGAAAACAGTCGGCGATGTACAGTTTTGAAACATCAAATTACCTCTAAATTATAAGGAAATCTGTTTGGAAGTCATACAAGGACAGATAACCGAAGCTTCAGACTGAAACCAGCCAAACAAGGATTTCACTTGTATTTCAATTTGTTGTAGCTGTATCCGACGACGTGTTTGGGCTTTGTCTCTCGCAAAGAAATTTAAAAACAAAAATATAGACAAAGACTACCAAACAGTTGTCTAAAGGTGTACTGGACTGCTGTCGCCAAGCCGATTTGCTTCACTATATCCGGATTGTCTAGCTCTGCTCTTCTCCGCTTAGTAAGTCAGTAATCATAAACACGAAAAGTCTGAAGTTTAAATACAAAAGACATCAAGCACGTATTTCGAAACAAAAAGAGAGAAATATACATTGACGAAAAACATTTCATGCCTACCTGAACAGGACCCCAATCAGGCTCAATAAAAATGTTCCTGAGGGTTTCCAACGGACTTGGTTGACTTATGTACTCTTTATTTTAAAGAAAACATCAACAACAACATGTGTTTAGTAAACAACTAGAATTTGGGTAATCTCTAAAGTTGTACCTGTAAATGAAAATCAAGAGCCAACCTACCCGCTGCGGATGACACACCACTATCCGTTCCCTAATTGTGATGACAAAAAATAAAAAAAAATTAAAAAGAGGGAGAAGAAGAAGGCGGATCGTCCTCCAAAATAATACAGTAGATATCCTCTCTGATCGTCTGTAAGTAGAGTAACGATTTCCGGTGAACTGTACGGACGCATTCCTGCAAAAACTGGTCTTAATGCAAGACTGAGAAACACTTATTTGGCTGTTTGCAATCGTATCTTCGGTATTACATGCATTACTAGTCGAGGCAGTGCCATCATCAACCTAACTGCTCACATATTAAACTGCCCATTTTTGCGTCTCTTAGGTTTGCGTTGAATAATTCTCACCCTCTTTTTAAGAAGGTACTACAAGGTGTATACTACAATCTTACTATTTGAAGAAAATTTCTGGAGAACGAATAACCTACGTGTACCTCATCTTCCACAACGATGTACAGTGCAGACGATCCTGGCAGCTTCCTTTTGATGGTAATGCCATCCCAGACACGCCGGTCACCATCAAAATTAAGTTTGGCACTGTCCCTGCTTTCCCGTTTAGCACACGAAAACCTTAACGAAAAAAAAAAAAAAAGGAAATCAGATGTTAATATATCTACTCAATAGTCAATAAGTCCAATATCTACTACAGGGATAGCAAATGACTTACGTGGATGTGCACGCACACTAAATTAAACAATGACTACTAGGAGTATCGTTTGAATGTTTAAACGGACATGGTGTAACTGTGTCTTACAGCTACATCGCTAATAGATCGAAAGCTTCAAAAACTCATTATCATCCCGATCATCCGTCAGTATATATGACTGAATTGTGTACCGGGAGATAGAAAAGCAAAATCTTAATTTCTGTCAAATCCATCACAGCAATCCACTAATTATACCTTGTATTTGAAAGTTCGGGAAACGCTTCCTCCAATCTCACTCTTACATCCATTGCAGACATGTTGTCTGAGAACAGGGCGTTTTTAAACTGTTCTGAACGTCTAAGACTGGATATTTGCATTAAATTTCCCGTGAATACCTCGCCGTTACGTCTCTCAACATTTTCGGGTTTCAAAAGATAAAGGTTTTTCCTCCGGTAAGTTTCTTGTTCTACCATATTTTCGAACTGAAGGAGGCTGTCCTTTGGAAACTGCGAGAAGGTAATGAATAAGGTAAATGGTTAATTTGTGTTCATTATTTAGTTTACTTTCTCTGTATTGGAAGAACAACAGATTAGAAGCAAAATGAATAACGTAATTGTGACCTTCCTGCTTCTATGACCTATTTTCCCGAAAGCGTTGTCTACTGGTGTATTTCCCGAATCTCTCAAAATCTGTAAAGTTATTCCGGGTTTTAAGGAAGATGATCTAACAATTTTAAGTACAGGCTAATATCAATTCTTCCAGCTTTTTCTAAACTTTTTGAGGAAGTCATGTTCTACTGACTGATTGAATTTTTAAACTTGCATAATATCTTATACTCGAAAAATTTGGATTCCGTAATAATAATTCAACTGTATCAGCTTCAATCGATTTAATTAGTAAAATTTCTTCAGCTATCGACAGAAATGAATCAACTTTAGGCATCTCCTTAGGTCTATCTAAGGCGTTTGATACCATTAAAGGAACAGTATCCCGTTACTGCACAAGTACCAAACTTTGATCAGTTTGATTTTTGGACAGGATTTCACGAAATCAAAAGATGAGAGGAGAGTAAGTTAAGAGAACCTTGGAAAATCCGTTTGCATCGCACTTGGCCGAGTTCGATACTACACTAAAACTTCTCAGGATTACAGATCAATGATATATTGTTCCCGTTGAGTTTCGATTTGGTGACTAAATCGGGATTTTTTGCCGTTACTTTTATTGTGGTTGGCCGGAGGACCAAAAGGTGGGAAGTGCTTTTATGGTGATTGAAGGCTTATTTCTTCTGCCAGCTTCCATACAAGCTCAAACTTTTAAATGAACCTTCCTACGGCCGACAAAATTAAACAAACAGACGCTACATGTTTAGAAATATCATAATATAGTTTTTGACTAACCTTTGCGATAATTCATCGCGTTGAGATTGCATATTTATATATATCTTTCAAACGTTTGAGGCTAGAACGCGAGCAAATCAGGCAAATATTGCTGGACTTGGTACAATTGACCTCTGACACGAGTTTCACATTAGAAAAGCTGTTTTAAAAGCGAGCGGAACGAGATTTTCGAGACGCGAAGCGGGCCTGCTAGCGACAAAATCGCGATGAGTCTTCGAGCCGCTAGACCAAAAACTTCGTCGAAAGTCTAAAATATTACTTGAGAATGTAAACAACAAATCTCCGTCGGCGGTGCGGTCCGGAAGGAAATCTTGTGGAGTCAATATGACAGTTCTATTGTCTTTTGAAGAAAAAACAGATGACGCTCGCACGTGCGCACAATCGGGACACTGTACCCGTTAATCATAAGAAAATAACTGCAACATGATGCAACACTATGGTATTGGGAACGCTGATTTGTCGTGGATCAAAAGCTATCTTGGGGATCCGACTCAATTTGTCCATGTTGGGTCCCATCGATTTTACTACGGAAATGTTTCATGAAGCGTCCCACAGGGCTCAATCCTTGGACCCCTTTTGTCCAATATTTACATCTTTCTTATGTCTCTGGCCTGACTCAATCTTTACTGTTTGCTGATGATACAAATATATTTTGTTTCCATAGGAATACTGACCACAATATAAATGAACGTGCAAATAAAGCGAATAAGTTATCTCTAAATTTGGCTAAAACGAACTAAATGATTTTTCATCCAAGGCTAAAGAAAATTGATGTTAATGTCCCTCTTGTTATGGAAAATATTGTGAACAAGCAAGTCGTGGAACTTAGATGTTATTATTGATCAGCACCTTTCCTGTGAATCTCATATTTAAGTTTTGTTTCTAAAAAGATCTCGAAATCTGGGGGGGGATTATTGCGAAAGCTCGCTTTTACCTATCATCCAAAACACTGCTGACCTTATATTACTCTCCAGAATATCCCAACCTAACACATTGTAATATTGCTTGGTCCTCCACCTACCGCTCCAACCAAAACTGTATTTACTTTTCCAAAAGCGCAAAGTGCGGCTCATAGCAAAAGCTCACTAGCTAGGAAATACCTCTCCATTATTAAGCCAACTTTAAGCCCTTGACATAAATAGCATTAAGATAGAATCCATGAGGAAATTGAGGTAATTTTAATTTTCAGCGGACAAAAACCTTGTACCAGAATAATTTAAAGAATATCACATTCGTTTTTACATTTTTCAAGGGCTAAAGATGTAATTAGTTATCTGTAATAACACCAAAGACTATTTCTCATGGGAGCTCGAGAAAATAACTGTCAAATTTCTCAAAACGACATCTTACACATGAAATTTTCAGAATTTTACCTGTGTTTTCACAATTCGTGTAAAATTTGACTTTTTTTCTCGGGCCCCCATGAGAAATAGTCTTTGTTGTTATTACAGCTAACTAATTATGTTTATACCTCTTGAAAAATGTATAAAAGAATGCGATGTTGTTTAAATTATTCTGGTACAAGGTTTTTGTCCAATGATCGAAAACTAAAACTACTCAATTTCCTAATGAATTCCGTCTTAATTCTTTTTCTTTTGGTACATTTATGAATTCGTATCACCATAATCCTCTGCCTCATAATTAGTAGCTTTCGTAACCTCTTTTTGAGTAGTAATCAGTTCCACCATTATGAAACTCGACTAGCCTCAATATAGACCTCATTTTTGTAGAACTAACATTAAGCAGCACAGTATCCTTTGTTTAGGAAAGACAATCTGGAATTTGTTCCCCATTTCACTAACCAGCTGTTCTTCCATATTTGTTTTTTTAAAAAAGCTGAAAAAGTATCTTATTGGTAGTCGTTCTGTCACTTAACTTTTATGTTTTCTGTACACTCTGCCCTCAAGTAAGTGATACGTAATCAACCGCCTTAAGGAAGCCAATTAATATAAACTCCCAGCTTCTTTAGCCTTCCTTGTCACATTAACTCACATTTTAAATTAACACCTTTTGTAAAGTTTTTAATGTTATGTTATGTTATGTGTGAGTGACTAAAAAAAAAACAAACAAACGAATAAATAAATAAAAAAGCAGTGAATTGCATGTGCGAGAGGAACTCCCAGTTGTCTTCTCCCAACATACCAGGTTTTGGTACCTCAGTTGACCTGGCAAAATATACCAACAGCGAGAAAAAAAAGTATTTATTTATTGAAATGTATAGAAAACCTCAAAAAGCCACATAATTTAACAGAACACAGAGGTTATAGAAAACGTCCGAGATGCATGTTGTTGAGGGGATAAGTCCGATGTTCTAGCCTGAGTGACTGTGCAGTAATTATTAGAAGGGGAGTGTTAAACAAGAGGGGGCACCATGTTAAATCGTAGCCTAAACGAGGTAGGGTAAT
Source organism: Porites lobata (assembly GCA_942486035.1). Classification (NCBI taxonomy): domain Eukaryota; kingdom Metazoa; phylum Cnidaria; class Anthozoa; order Scleractinia; family Poritidae; genus Porites; species Porites lobata. The sequence continues at coordinate 358,788 of CALNXK010000053.1, read as the reverse complement.
ACAGTATGTAAGTTTCTATATTACGAGTAGTTAGTAAAATGGGTATTGTGGGAAACTTTAGTACTACCTCTCAAACGGAATTAATCGGAAAAATGACGGAAAATGCTAATAATAAAATTCCAGAATATGCAAAAGAGTATAAAAGAGAATATCTTTACATAAAATGTCTAAATTACTATTTTTCACAGTTTTCCAAAAAACTAGAAGATTTAAATAATGGTTTATTTGAAACCAAATTAGCCAAAGAAATAAAGTATAATATGAAAAGATTTATCAATAAACAAAAAGAAAATAAATTTAAGAATATTTCTAATCTTATACTTCCTGATAACTTTCTCAATCATATAAATTTTATTAATGAACAGTTAGGTTATTACAAATTACGTTATGATGCTTTTTGTGATGATGATGAGGATTACAATGTTTATCTTAGTGATAGTAGTAGTGATGATGATGGTGTTGAATATAGTGATGAATATAAAGAATATCTTAGTAAGATTAATAGTCAAAAAGAGTATTTACTTGATGGAAAACCTTATCCTGGGTTTATAGAATTTTATGATATTTTTAAACAGATTTATAATCAAATAAAACAAGATGATGTTAGTGATGAATACGAAAGTGAATATTACGATAGTGATGATGATTTCTAAACTTATAACATTTATGTTACAAGTTTTAAAAATGATTTAAATATTAATATATTAAAATTAATAAAATGATTGATTATACACAAAAAATATTTACTATTCATTTTCCTGATAAAAAAGTTTATATAGAAAATACTTGTAAGCCACTTAAGGATAAAATGGATACTATTAAGAATGATAAAGATCATTTATTATACTCACTACTCAAAGAATATCCAAATCCAGAAATTAGATTTGAGTGTTCTCAAGAAGGAAGATGCTATAAAACTAAACAAGAATTAGCTTATAAATATAGAAATAATAATTTTGAAATATTAAATGTTAATCTTATTTCCCCATCTAGATTTAATTTATTCCAATCATTATATAAATGGATGGGTTATTAAAAGAATTAGGATTAATATAACCAACTAATAAAAATGGGATCAAGATCAAGAGAAACTACTCCAGCAAAAGAGGATTTGGATTTTATAGTTGATGATGGTTACAAACATGATGAGGATCCAGATTATGTTCCAAATGAAAAATTTGTTCTTAAAGGACCAGAATTCAAAAGATTAACTAGAAGTGCTAAAAAGCTTGGTGCTGAATCACTTGATTATTCAACCCGAAAAAATAATAAGTATATGGCTACACTTCCAAGTGGAAGGAAAGTTCACTTTGGATCGCCAAAATATCCAGACTATACTATTCACAAAGATAAAGAGCGAAGAGATAAATATCTATCTCGTGCGACAAAGATAAAAAACAAACAGGGAGAATTAACCCATAATAATCCAGAATCGAGTAATTTCTGGTCAACAAGACTTCTTTGGGGTGGAGGTAGTCAAAAAAAATAAAATTGATTTAAAAATAATAAAATAATATAATAAAATGAGTTCTTCAAATAGTGATTTTGATTTTGGAAATAAACCAATCAGGGGTATTAGGGATCCTAAATATATAGGAAGTTATAAGTTTGTTAATATTAATTGTGATCAAATTATTAATACGGGTGGTGAAGAATTCGACATTATAAAAGAGCAAGAAGAGCAAGAAGAGGATGAATTAAAAAAACTTTTAAAAGAAATTTCAGAAAGATTAAATAAACTAGAAGAAGTAATTACAAATAAATAAAATTGATTTTTTAAATAAAGTTTAAAGATTAAATAATTATAATTAAAAATGCAGTTGTCAAGTTACGAAAATGTTACCCAAGAGAATATCTTATTTAAAGAAGCCAAAGAGTACAAAGTCAAAGATAGCAAGATTAAATATAAACGAATTCCAATTGAAGTCAAATATCCAAATGGAAAGAAAGGAGCACTAGTATTAGAATCTCCAGTTCTTTTCAGTTTTGGTGTTAGTGAAAAGAAAAATCAAGAAACAAACAAGTTAGTAGGTTATAGTATTCCAGTATGTCTTTGGGCTCGCGATAGTGAGCCAAATAATAAAGAAAAAGCATTTTTTGATGTTATTAATAATGTAGTAACTCTATCTCAGCAACATTTAGAGAATGAATATGGATCAGATTTAGCGTCAAGTTTGTCTTCACCATTTTACTACAAACAAATAGAATATACAGACAAGAAAGGAAAAAAGAGAACAAAAGTTGATGAATCATCAGCACCAGTTCTTTACGCAAAACTTATTTATTCAGAAAAATCAAAGAAAATATTATCTTTGTTTAAGGGAAAGGGATGTCGCGGTTTAAATCCTTTTAAATATATCAATCAGTACTGTAATGTTAAATTAGCATTAATAATTGAAGGAATATTTATAAGTAAAACTGTTACATCTTTACAAATAAAAGTACATGAGTGTTATGTCAAACCATTAAAACCAAGAGAGGCTTTACTAACAATTGAAGAGGAAGATAGTGATAGTATTAGTGATAGTGATAGTGAAGAGATAACTGATCAAGTAGTTGATGACTTACTTTTATCTGATGAAGAAGAAACTAAGTAAATAACTATTTTTAATACAAATTTTGTATTAAAAATCAACCAAATCCTTTGAGCTAACCCATGAATTAAATTTATCAGGATATCCACTCCATTTTACTAATGCCATTTTTTTCTTATTATCTCGTCTGATAATTTTTTCTATTCTAAATGTTTGTTGTTTTGCTTTTTGTAATTCTTGCTCGTAAAAAGAACCCTTAATCTCTTCTCCCATCAAATCCACAATGTTATATGTAATAGGTTTTGTCGGTAAAACTTTATCAATTACAAATATTTCCTCTGTCCAGTTTGGTGTGTAGCCTTTATCGAATACCTTTCTTTTATACTTAGAAATTCTAACATGATCACCAACCACAAATTTTGATTTACCAGGTTTTAAGTATATCAAATCACCGTACAAATTAGACCAAACTATTTTTTCATTCTTCTTTTTACTTGCTTCAACAGGAGTCATTTTTATACTAGAATGTCTCGAATTATTGTAATCATTAACTAGTTTATCTATCTTATCCCAGTAAACAGTGTTGTTATTTGTAGTAAACATTTTCCACATTCTGTTTTTCATTGTTTTATTCCATCTCTCAACAACACTAGATTTTTCTTCGTTTTCAGTGTGATACAACCTAATTCCTTTACTTTTAAGAAAATCTTTAAAATGTTTACTTATAAACTCAGAACCTTTATCAGTCCATAACATTTGAGGTTTACGTTTACTTTTGAATATGTCCTCAAATGCTTTACTAACAGTTTCAGTTTTTTTATCTTTTCATCCCCTAATCCAACCATACTTGCTAAACACACCAATAACCATCAGAAGATATTTAATCCCTTTATTCCATTTACTAAACTTTTGCATTTCAACTAAATCAGCAGCCCAGATTTCATCAATCCCATTTGAGATTACTAATCTCTTTTGAAAGTTTCGTGTGATTGGTTTGTGAAGTTCGTCGGCTAATTGTTGAGACCAATCACTACTCAACGCCGCTTTACGTTTTTTGCCCCCATCCCAATTTTTTGTTTTGTGTTTATTATAGTTCTGGCCAACCAATGTCCCCATTGTCTATCTTTCCAAGGAATAGCATCCAACGATTTTACCATTTTTTTATCAGCTTTATTTTTACACTTTCGGTCATCACCACAAACACTATAATCAACATCATGCTGCATAGCCACAGCATCAGTTGGCCCAGTTGGTTGATCATAAATTTCTAATATTTCACCAGTTTCCGGATCATATCTTACTTGGTTTTCAAGATCATTATAGGGACCGGTATATTTATGTCCTGGTAAGGTCCACCCACCTTTTGGTTTTGGTAATTTACCAATCTGTTTATGGATATCTACAGCACCACCTCTATAGTGACGAATGTTGTCAGTCACACCTTTTAAACCTTGGCTACCAAGTTTCATAAAAGCTGCTGGCCAACTTGCAGTTGGATTTACAAACATTGCTGCTCCTTCTGCTATTTTATCTGTTAATGTGGGTCTTCTTCTGGCTAGAGCACCTCCATATTTTTTTTTAATCTCTGCTAAAGATTTGTATATTTTGTTGGTTCCTAATCCTCCACTATGAAAAAAATCTCTTACATGAGCATACCCAATTTGTTTTCCATTTTTCTTAACAATCATTATGGGTTCACCTTCTTTAAAATAAAATTTTTTACCATCATAACGAAACACAGTTGTATCTCCTGTCCAGAAATTGGAAGTAAATATTCCATCTTCTGAATTAACAACACCTTTAGCAATATCACCAGACCAATAATCCTTAAATACTTGCTTTGTTTGAGGAAACAAGGTTTCTGAAATTGTTTGACCCACATTTATTCCTGTTTTGATTGGGCCAACAGCATCACCAACACCTTTGCCCGCCATCACTGACGGGCTAATTAGTTTTTTGACTTCTTTTTAGTTTTTCTCTTTTTACCACTTCCAGTTTGAGAAGCTGATCCAGTTTTCACATATCTAACTTTTTTATTTCCACAAACTGCGCATCTACAAAAGAATTGAGTTCTACCTCTTTTATCAGTTTGGTAACCACTTGGCTCTGTACAAGGTGTTACTCTTTTATCTACAATACAATATGATTCTTTCATTTAATATAATGTTTAGATAAAAGTATGTCTACTAGATCTAATTTTGTTAAAAGTGAACTTCAAAAGATATACAATAACCTTAATACAAGTTATGAAAATGCTTCACATTTTAGAATGGAAAATGATACTAGATTTATTAAAAATATTTGAGTTGATAATGGAAATAAGTGAGAAATCAAATACTCTAACTAATGTTATAAAAGGTAATTATCTATTTATATAGTAAATGGAAGCTAAATTCTTTTCTGAGATAGAGAAAAAGATGGATGTTAAAACAGTAAAAGATTTTGAAAAGGAAGTGCGAAAAAAAATATATAATCAAATGGAAACACTTAGAAAGAAAAATTATAATCTTTCTAGAGTGTTAATGGCTGGTGAATGTGAAATGTGGAGAAAAATCAGAAATGAGGAATATTCTTGGTTACAGTTAAAAGAAGATGAAAAGAAGAAACTTTATCGACTTATTGACATTTACTTAAATTTTTTAGATATAGTTGATAGTGTTCGCGATCTAAATATGAAAGTTGAGAAGGTTAAAAAGCTTAAGGACTCACCAGTGGATAATGAACAAAAAAATGATTTAAAGATTTATATAAATCTAAATAAATGCATGTTAAATCTGAGGAGAAAGATACGTATGAAAAATTTTATGATTTGTTAAAAGAATATTTTCATAAAGGAAACGAAGATGAAGAAATTGAAGAAGTTATAATTGTCACTAATAGTGATGTTTATCTATTAAGATTTAAAGATAAAGATGAGAATTAAAAATATAATATTTAATAAATATTATATTTATCCTCCAAAATATGCTTTTATAAAATCACTGTTGTCATCATCAAAATGTGGGTTATGTATTACGTTTAGAATACTATTACCACGTTGTCTCTCAATCAGATAATATAAACACCAATATCCACAGAGAACAGTATTGCGATTTTGTATTTCATCCATTGAGTAAACTATTCGTTTTCCAGAAGTGTTAAAATACACCAGTGCTTCATTTGGCATTATCAATCCAAATGGATCAAAGTACTCAACAACCTTACCAATATTTCTGTAACAAACCCAATGTGTTCCAGGGCCAGTCAAATCATCTAGATTAATTATTCCACATTCTTTTCTAATCTTTTTTGGTAGTCTATCCCTACTATATATGTCTCTAAAATGTTTAATACCAAGTCTTTTTATCCAATCCATAAGGTCAAAGTTTGAAAGTGGTTTAATTACAAAATGGAGCCGAGGATGGGTATTGAGTTGAATGGGCTGTTTTTTCCTAGAAGTAGACCCGCCCCTGCGGGCCGTCCTTTTCCCTTGGATTTGGGCTTTTTTTTTTAACCCCCATTCCTATTGGGTTTTCCCAAGTACCAAAAAAGGGGGGAGATTGATAAGGATAACCTTCGCCATAAGTTGATGGAGGAGGAGGATGTGGAACGTAAACATTTGCTGTATTAGATGACCCACGTCTATCAACCTGCAGACCCGCCCCTGCGGGCAGTCCAGAACCAAGCATCTTAGATACCAAACTGATTGCCATTGGTATCCCAATAGAAGCAAGAGTACCTAAAAATCCTCCTTCTACCTGTTTACGAGTTGGTTTTATAACTACTCTTCCTCCTGATTTAAACATTTTATTTATTAGATCTATTTGTGATTTTGTTAATTCTCCTCTAATAGCGGGTAACATTGGAAAAAACTTTTTTGGAATTGTAATTCCTTTTCCAAATATTTTATTTAATCCTATTTCTCCAAGTGCAGTTGCAGCACCAGTTGCTAAAGCAGGAGCTACTTTTGAAATTCCTTTTATTGCGTAAGGTAGTACTCGCGCTCCAATAGAAGCAAGTGATGAAAATAAGTTTCCACCGTATTTTACAGATTTTCTAATCTGAGTTTTACTTATCTTTACATCTGATCCTGTACCATTTGCAATAGATTTTTTTATTTTAGAAATTTGTCTTTGGGTTAACATGAACTCATCATTTCCTCTTAGATGTGAATGTTTTAAACGAAGAGTTAGTGGTGATTTATTTTTAATTGCAGAAGCCAGTTTTGATTTCTGACCATCTGTAAGTTTTACTCCATATTCAATATAAGTTGTCATTTTTATTTAATTGGTTATATTATTTTTAGATTAAGCACGAAGCAATAGTTTTCCATTTTGTTGTGATATCTCTGCTTCCGCTTCGTGAAGTACTAAAGCGTAAACATTGTAGTTTGCTGCAGTTGTTCCAGATAGTTCGTAATGAAATGCTAGTTTTGTCACCCCATCTTTTATGTCTAGTTTTTGTTTGGTTAAGTCAAAGTATACAAACGGAAAGAGATTTTCAAAATTAGTTCTATTTAGAAGAGTACCTCCTTGAAAATCATTGTTTGCATAAACATAACCCATTACATCTCTAAAAACTCTTGAAGGATCTGATGAAGGTTTGTAGTGAATATCAGGATATTCATTTCCATTTCCTACCTCAAGATAACACCTGTCAAGAGTTCTTGGATCTGTAGAAACACTAAAGGTATTATACAAAAAAGGATTTGCTGTTTGTGTATCTATGTTTGGTGTATTAATTATAAAAACAAATACGTGTCGTGGTTTTGATATTCCATTTGTAATTCTAAAATTACCAGTTCTAGTACTTCCAGCAATATTTCTTTCAACAACCTCTTTTAAATAAGTCCATTTTTGTGGTTTGAGATAATCACTCATATAAATTTTATTTCCTTCCGAATTAAATACTAATCTAGGCACAAAAAGTTGAAGACGAGTAATGACTACTCGACATTGATTTCCTCCATCCCTCCATACAAGATTATCATCTTTATCAATTTCAAAATTTATTTCTATTTTAGTATTAGGAAGAAGTTTATTTTCAAGCGATTCAAAAAATGAATATCTATTCAGAGGAATTTCACAGTGTACTATAGATGATGTTCCAAGCAAAGCTTTTCGCGTTGAAAATCCTTCGTTAAAAGTATTAGAAGCATTATCTAACATAAGACCTGCAACATCAGCATTACCAGCAGTATTTCGTCTATGAGTAACTTCTTTTCTAATAAATCTATGTTTATTAGCAGATTTTGATGTATCAAGATAATAAAATTCATTTGTTGCCACTGAGTTGGCGTAAGATTTATTGTATTCAAGTAAATTTTTTATGTTTACACTATGATTAGCATAATTACATTGGTATAGTTCTTTTCCATTTGCTAATACTGATATTCTCGAAATAAAACTATTTGCTCCATTTACTATTCCCATTTGATCGTTAGCGTAAGTATTATAAGCAGCTCTATTAGCTGCTAAAATTTCATCCGCAACTACATTAGCTGGAATGGCAAAATTAGTTCCATCACGTTGCTGAACTTTAAAATCTAATGCTATTCTAGCGTTATACCAATCAAATGGTGTTACTTCACCTGAATTGTCAGCAATAAATTTAAGATTACTTCTCTCTTGGTTACTATTGTTTGCTGGAGCTGTATTAATACCTTGTTCCAGATCAAAAACAACATCTTCATATCTTTCTAAATATTTTGGATTTCTAAATGACTTCATTTTATTTTAATAATTATATAATTTTTCCACCGCTAAGAATAGAATTCACTTTTGCATTTATTTGTTGTTGAGTTAATTTTTTGTTTGGAATTATTGTAGTATTTTTATTAAAATTAACTACTTTTTTAGCAGGGGGTTTTCGGGAGGAACCTTTTGATAACATTTCCACTATCTTATCACCAGCCTTCTTACCAGCATGTTCACCAGTTTTTGTTGCAGCTGCTGTTACTGCTTTTTCTACTCCTTTTTTAGCAGCTTTTTTCATTGTCTTTCCAAATAATTTTGAACCAACAGATTTAAAAACATCTGTTATTCCTTCTCCATATATGGAGCGCTCGCTGCTCCAAATGTGTTGTCTTGTATATTTACCCATTTTAGGGTCAAATCTTTTTTTAAACTCTGATTGCCTACTCATTTTTATATAATGAATATATATTTTAGTTGAGGGAGGGGGTCATTACATAGATTGAAGTATTAAAGTCATAAACCAATCTATACCATTAAAATCTACTGGTCTTCCAAGTGAGTCTGTAACATAGATTCTCATTTCATCAATGTGAAATGATGATAAAGGGCAATACAATGGTCTTTTAGGTTCAAACGTAAATGGAAAAGACCTTGTAAGATTATCAGTTGGTATCACAGCAATAGTATTTGTATTTATTCCATTTACAATGCTATCAGGTATTGCGGTTGTGTTGATATTTAATACATCGATTGAATTTGTTATATTTGGTAGTTTTGATCCATACTCTGTTTTTGTAATAAGTTTCTTTTCAAATCCAATCAGGTCTCCAAATTCTGTTCCTCTCAGATCAAGTTGATAATCACCTTCAAGTGATATGAGAACTCGATAGGTAGATAGTATAAAAGTTAGATTGATTGAATAAGTTTTCTTTCCACTTGAATCTGTTGAGTGATGAGACTTTTGCTCCATATACTGATGAATATAATCATTAATATCAGAGTGGGAATACATTCCATCTGTAAAAGTAATTGTTTGCCAGTTGGTTCCATCGTGAGTGTATTTGATTTTATTGTTTTTATAATCACTTCTAATGTTGTACCAAGAATAAGTCATGGACAGCCGATCAAGAGCAAGTTGATGTTTCTTTTCAGGGTCAAGTTTCAAAGATGGATTAAACTTAATAGTAAAATCACCAGGTTTGCTTGTTCCTCTTTTTTCCCTATTTATTGAGGAAATGTGAATAGCTCGTTCTTCCATTTTATCTAATGATTAAATAATTTTTTAGTAGATCGTTAAGTTGTTTTTTTGTAATTACCTTCATTTGGTTGAGAAGATGTGCAATTTGAGAAAACTCAGGTATCACACCATTATTCCCAGCAAGAATTGAACCACCAAGTAATTCAAGTCTTTTTAGAAGTTGATGTTGGTTGTTAAAGTAAATCATTCCTTGCCCCATTTTATACTCAAGCGAATCTAAATAAAGTTTAAGAATGTTTTTGTATTTATGTAGTAAATCTTTTTGCATTTTAATCCTTTCTATTTCTTCTTCGTCTTCTTCTGTTTTATATTTTTTTCTATTCAATCCAGCTATTTCTCCTGTAAAAACTTTTACATCATTTTTTACTTCATCACGTATTTCTTCTAGTCTGTCAATGTCAGTACCAAAAAAATCATTTGGTCTTGGATAATCCATTATTCTTAATAAATCTAAGTCAACTTTATCAAAATTTTTTTCAATGTTATAACGCGTAGGTGATCTTGGTCTAGATGTTGATGGTTCATCATAATCACCTTCCAAAGCTGGTAATTCTCTCATTTCAGCCAATCTTAAATTAGTTTCATTAATTTTTTCCAATCCTGATGTTAATGCAAGTTGATTTTTTTTAAGTTGTGCTATAGTTGCGTTTTGCTGCTCATCAATACTTTTTTTAATACTATCTTGAGATTTAATAAGTGGTTTAAATGTCTCTTTAAAACCTTCCCGCATATCTTGTTTTTGCCATTTTGTTATTTTTATTACATCTCTCACCTGTTGAGTTAAAGTGTCAGCTTCAATTTTATTTCTTACAAATTTTTTGGCTTCTTCAATATCCATTTTATTTAATCAATAGATAAAATGGAAATACCAAACTATGATAGTGTTGATGAACCAAATAAAAAATATAAACAGTTATTTCCTTACATGCCATCAGACACATTTCGAATGTTAATCTGTGGAAACAGTGGAAGTGGTAAAACTAATCTTTCGTATCATATGTTAATCAAACCACTCTTATACTATGATGAGATTTATCTTTATGCGCGTAATCTAGAACAGGATAAGTATCAAAAGCTAATTCAAAAAATGACAGAGTTGAGTATAAAATTGGGGTATGAAATACTTCATGTAAGTAATGATGAAATAACTCCAGTGACAGAAATGGAATATGAAGACAATCAAAAACTTGTGATATTTGATGATTACGTCTGTGATAAAAACCAGAGACAACTTATTGATTATTTCATCCAAGGACGACATAAGAATTGCTCTGTAATATACTTAAGTCAATCATTTTACAAAACTCCAAAGGATATTCGATTGAATTGTTCTCACTACTGTCTGTACGAATTTCCATCATCGAGGGAAGCAAACAGAATATCATCCGAATTAGGAGTTGATAAAGAGACATATAAAGCAGCAACAAAAAAACCCTTTACATTTCTATACGTCGATAAACCTAGAAAACGTATTGCAAAAAACTTTACTAGTACCCTCCCTTAAAAGAAATATAATCATTAGATAAAATGGGAATATTTAACGAACAATCTTTTGATCATCCTTTTGCTAAAGGAATACAGGGTGCTCCAGGAGCTGGATTTAGTCTAACCACAGATGGAAATTATGATATGAATAAAAAAAGACTCACAAATGTTGGAGCACCCAGTGCTAATACTGATGCTGCTACAAAAAAGTATGTTGATGATAATTCTGGTGGATCACCCACAACAACACGATTAACAGTTGATTCAAACATTGATATAAAGGATAGATATCGTATTTTAAACCTTAAACATCCAGTTGACTCAGATGAGCCAGCCACAAAACAATACTCAGACAGCAGATTTCTTGACAGAAATGGTTCACGAACAATGATTGGTAATCTAAGCATGAATAATAATCAAATAATTAAAGTTGGCACACCAACAGCTAATGATGACGCAGCAAACAAAAAGTATGTAGATGATAAATCAAGCGGATCACATACAACAACACGATTGACAGTTGATTCAAACATTGATATGAAGAATACATACCGAATTACAAATCTTAGCACACCACTGGATGGAAAAGAACCTCCTACAAAAGATTATGTAGACAACACATTTCTTGACAGAGATGGTTCCTACCCAATGAAAGGTAATCTGAACATGGATAATAATCGAATAATTAATCTACCAGCTCCAAATGGTAATAATCAACCAACACCATTAGCTTTTACAGATTTGAAGTATGTTGCCCGTGATGGTTCATCTACAATGACTAATAATCTAAACATGGATAATAAAAAAATAATTAACCTTAGACCACCAACATCAGACACTGATGCAACAACCAAAAAGTATGTGGATGACTCAATACCTGATACTAGTTCTTTTATAAAAAAAGATGGAAGTGTATCAATGACTAATAACCTAAATCTTGGAAACAAAAAAATAGTTGGTCTTGCAACTCCAACATCAAACACAGACGCCGCAAACAAAAAGTATGTGGATGATAACACAGGTGCTCCAGATTTAAGTGATTATTTAGAAAAAGATGGTACAGTCGCTATGACTGGGAACCTTAATGTTGGTAATAATAAAATAATAAATCTTAGTAAGCCAACCCAAGACAAAGAAGCAGCAAACAAAGATTATGTCGACAAACTAGTTCATCACACTGCAGTTCAACCAAGTCATTACAATGACCAGTTTGCTTATCTTATGACTAGTGGGTCTCAATGGACTGATGAAATAGATACTGGAACTAGTTTTAGTGTAGATAAGATAGATGACTTACCACCAAACAAAGGAAACTTTCACGATTATAATCACAAAGTTATTTACATGTCTATATACCAGAATTCCGAGAGTAATTACAAGTATAAAATGGGAATTAATTTTTACAGATTAGTTCGAAATACTGATTACACGTTGTGCCTGGAAATACTCAACACGACTCCAACCATTTGGCATAATTCTCAAATAAGTGTTGACAAAGGAACTTCAAGTGGATTAACAATAGGAAATGTAATTATAAGTAAGCTCTCACATAAGTATACCAATTCAAAGGGTAAAACAGATACTATTTACTACCATAGAATAATAGTTAATTTTCGGAAGTTGGCAAAAGGATTTAGATTCTTTCTTCACATTCTTGTTGATATACCACTGGATGGAATTTACAAAAGGTTATTTCCACGTAAATTTTCAGATGTTTACATGATTGCTTATGGAATTGTTGGCACATTTAGCAATATTGATCCAGATAAAGTTTATGACTATCACACAGCATTTGATATCAAACCAACAGAAGTGGTGTATAATGTTGATATAAATGCAAATCAAAAAGAAATTAAAAATATCAAACTTGACCGACAAAATGATAATAGTGCTGCAACAGTTGCATTAGTAAAAGAAGTAGCTCCTTTTACTAAAAATGCTTTGTACAGATTATACTTTAGTGAGGTCTATGACTTTGCTAATGCGGATAGTTATGGAATAAATATAGGTTCATCTGGGGTTATTATAAATTCTTTAAGGCCTAATATTACACTACCAGCTAATAAAGACCTAGATGAAATAGAAAAAGATGGCTTACGTGTTAATGGTTACGATATTACTTTTTCTCCTACACATTCTTCAAAATCTACTTTATGTATTGTTTTTACTCATTGGAGAAATAGGAGTTTTACCCTAACTAAATATTATCAACAAACAATAATATTTTAGTAAAATTAGATTATAACAAAACAAACAATAAAGTAACTTTAACTGTCAATACAGCAACTCAAAATTTTACCATGCTAAGTGAATTTAGTGGAAAAATAATTGTTGTATGGCTAACAGAAAATTTTGATACAAATGTAACAAAAGTTAAAATAAGTAACTATAGTGGAACATTAACTATACCAGCTGTTTACTACAATGTTAATCAACGTTGGAAGTTTACAACTGAAGATGGAGTGTTATATAGATTAATGTATTCTCCAAACTTTTACGACACCGACTCTGAACAATATCATAAAGTAGTGCTTCAAGAAAAGTTAAATGGAAGTTATATAGTATAAATATAAATGAAGGATATCTTTGAATTTAATCACATAGACCCATCTCTGTCAAAATCAGATGTCAAAACCCTAAAAGACTTTTATAGTTATTACCATAAGAAATTCTGGTGTTTTAAGAAATGTTTTAAAAGTTATAAATTTTTAGATAATTTTTTTACAATCTCTGGTATATGTTTGGTTGCAATAGGTACTATTAGTGGTGGAATAACTCTGAATCCTGTTATTCTTGGTGTTATAAATGGAGCGGGAGTTATTATTGCTGGAGTAGGAAAGAAAAATAATTACAAAAGAAAAATTGAGATGTCAAGGATAGCATTTACAACGTATGAAAAAGTTCTAATTGAATTGAGATCTGCACTAAGAGGTGATGAGTGGAATAAACAAGAGTTTGTTGATAGGATGAAATTGTTAGATGAAATGATTATTGATCAGACTCCAATAGCAGATAGATTTGAGAGTAGGTACGAAAAGAAGTTTAATAAAAAATAATAAGAAATTTCTAAAATAATTATTTTAGAAATTATATATTTTTTTCTATTCGATGAAATATTTTGAGATGAGTATTTAATGTATTTTGACTACAAAATGCTTTTGAGCAATATTCGCAGGGTATTCTCACACCTTCCATATACTGGTGTATTTTCCTAGAAATTTTATCATAATCATTAGATAAAATAAATAAATTATTATTTTTTTTATATTTATCTTTCATCTTTATTTGAGATTCTGATACTTCAAAATTATTTGTTGGTGTTTTAAATTCTATACACATTCCAGAATAATCATGATGATAATTTAAGATCATCAAATCTGGTTGCCCTCGCTGATACCCTTTTTTCCAAGAGTCTAATCGCTTTTCCTCCGTATCCTGATTCTCACCCAGTCCAGCAACTAGAATTGCATTTGGGTAATAATTTTTGATTAGATTCACGACTTTGTAATGCAACTCTTTTTCATTAGAAATCATAATCATTTTATTATAGGGGGAATCAAACATTTTACATTGACCGTATTTACGAATTGAAGGTAATACTTCAGAAGTAGTCCATCTTTTAAACTTTTTAGCTGATTCCGGTTTAGAGGATAAAACTAAAGAGTAGAATCCACTTTCGTTTATATATGTAAAATACTTACCTCTTACATCAGAATTGTTGGCGTGCCCATTTTGGGTACGGCAACAAATTTGCTTTTTATCCTCATTATCAACATGATTACAAATAGCTTTTCTAGTATTACTATATCCGAGAATCTCAGCAACATCTTTTCCCTTAAACCAAACATTTTGCTGTTTGTCGATAAATGATTTTATCTCAATTCCTAAATCGTTATTTTTGTAAGATTTCTCTATCATTGCAATTTTATTCTTTAATTATATTCTTTAAATAAATTAATTTTATTTAAGGGAATCTAAAACTGATGGATGAAGTTTGTATAATACTTCACAAATATGTTCTGAATTTAACAACGATCTAGGATTAATTTCTATACGCATTTTAATTCTTTACTATTAAATTTTAAATCTCAATTTAACATATTTATTTAATAAATGATAAACACTATAGTTCATTATGTTAACTTCTATTATCCCACACTCAGAAATCTTAATTACTCAGAAAATCTAATTAAGACAGCGCTAATATACAGGTTTCTTTACGAAACTACTTTTAAGAAACATATTACTCTTGAAACAATAATATACAAATTAGAAAATAGATCTATTAAATCGGATAATAGTATTCTTAATAATCATCTTATGTTCTACAGAGCATTTAAATCTTTTTATAAACATTACAAACTTGGGAGAGGATGTGTATATGTATTTGATTCTCCAATACGTAGTGAAGTACTTGGCTATCTAACAGGGATTATCTACTGGATATTTCATAAAGGTTTTGATTAATCTAAACATAGTATAAAATGAATGCTACAGTTACAAGATCTGATGTTGAAAAACTTGGACGTGAAGTGATTGAAGAAGTAGATAATTTTTTACATGATGAATGGGTAATTAATACTTTCCCAAAAATGAAATTAGAACAGCAAAATTTTGATAAATATATTATTAGAGATAAAAAGTTAGATATAGTAGAAATGCATGAAATTCTTAGAGATATATTTTTAGATATGGAAATAAATGAAGATTTATATTACAAAAAGAGATCATACGAGAATTTTTTTAGATAAACATTTTCTAGATTCAAAGATTAAATTTTATATTAAATATTTAATATAAAATTATTCTAATCCTAATAATATTTTAGATGCGTCTCTTTTTAACTTTAAGTACTCAATCTTTAAATCTCGCAGGTAGTCTTCTTTAGACTTATAGTTATCTGGTGGTATTTTATTACTTTCAAAAATATATCCTAATAAAAATTCTTCCCCCTCTGTAATATTATCAAATATTTTTTTTGCTTCTATTTCTGGTGAATCAACTTTATTACTCATTTTATATTTATATTATTTCTTTAATTCTTTATAACTTTCCCACCACTTTTCATATATCTCTAAAGTTTGAGGACTAATCTTAAATACAACAAGTTTATACTTTTCACATCCCATCTCCTCCAATAATTTTTTGATTAAATAATTAATATTAATTAATCTCTTTCTAAAGTATTGCTTGTTTAGTATTTTCATAGTATGATTATCTATATTTATTAATCTGCTGTAAAGTTCATATTTTTCTTCATCATTGAGACCCACCCTTTTAGAAATCTGATTAACTTTTTTCTCATAGTGGTATTTTCTATGGTAAATACTCTTTTTTCTATAATGCAGTCTATCTAAATCTTTTAGATCAAATTGACCTAGTACATGTCCATTTGATGTTCCACATTCATCACAGATTTTGAGACCATAATCTATTGAAAATGATGAAGTGTTTGGACAATTTTTACACTTAGATTTTGGAGAAAATTGCTGCATTCGGTTGTTATAGTTATGTAATATATTTAGATATTTATTTATTTCTTCCTCTGAATAAGTCATTTATTATTTATACTTTATTTATTTTTAAATAATTTTTATCTAAGAGCTAAAGTGTGCACTCCATCCTTTAAGACCTTTCTTTTATCATCTTCATTACTCAGAGCTATTTTATTTACTTCCTTTGAATATATATCATGCTTTTCACTTCTTATAATTTTCATTGTTCTCATTTGTTTTTCACCCGAAAATAAACATTTAACATAATCATCAAAATCTATTTTCTTTTTTACTACATTTTTCTTTATTCCTTTACACTTTTTTAAATCTTTTTCATCCTCAACTCTAAAGCTATATAGTTTAGGTCTCAATCCAACAAAATGTGTTATTTGTTTTCCTGCTACTTCATCTTTAAACATACCAATTACTTTTTTATTTAATCCTGTTTGTATACCAGATTTATGATTTGGTGGATAATCACTTGTATCAAATTTATCTTGAACATCAGAATTTATATCTTTATAAAAATCATCTGTGTAAATCTGAAACATTAGGCTATCAGTATCAGTAAACAATAACTCAGCTTTATTTCCATATTTCTCTTTAATGTAGTTATAATGAAAATTGAACATTAATGTTTTTGACAAATCTAAAATTGCTTGACCAACATATACTGGTTTATAAAAATATATTTCAGTATTTATCATATGGATTGCAATAAGATTTCGATCAAATATTGTACATCTATCAAAGTTTGGACGACTTGATAGTTTGACAGCTTTCTTACGATTATCAATAAGATGTATATTTTGCCTTTTCCTTATATTTTCTATTGTTTTACCAAAAACTGAGTTATTCATTAGTTTGAAAAAGTCTTTCTCAAAATTGTTGGCTGCTGTCTTTCGAAGTTCTGTATTTTTTCGGATATATGGCTCCATCCAAGAACTTTGATAAAATGATATTCCTCTGTGAACAGCTGTAATCCTCATTCCCATCTCAAGATATTGTCTAAGATTTCGATAATGAACAACATAGTTTTTTCTTGGTTTGAAATGACAAATTAACTTTTCAACACCGTTTACAATCATCTTCTCAGGCGCTAAAGGATAGTCATTATGTTTTTCCCATAGGTGTTGAGGATACTCCAAATCAACTTCAAATATATATCCTTTCCTCCCAAGATTTGACATACTATGATTTGCTTTCTCTAGAATTTCATCTACCTTTTCCACTGTTATATTTTTCATCCATTTAAATCCATGTGTTGGGAGTTGTTGAGTCATTGCCCAACCGTAAAGGTTATTTGCCTCAAGATATTGAATATAACTAGACTCCTCATTAGGATTATAATTTTTCATGTATTTGTTATTCGCTTCTGCATATCTTTTTGATATATGTGTTATACCACCACGAATACCTTGCTCAAACATCATTAACATATCATAATCATGTAGTAACTGTAATTTCTGACCTGTTTCTTTAAGACATGCGTCCCAAGCTAAACCAGGAGATGTGTAATAATGAACTGGATCTAGTTTGTAATGTTTGAGGCAAGTTTTTCTAAAGTTTTCAAATACATCTGCTAGAAGTAATACATCAGACTTTAGGTAAAGATTGTGATAATCTCTTATTGTTTTACATCCAAATGTATTCCATACGCGGATAGCGTGTTGGTAATCATCATCAGTTATGTCTTCATCATTTAGTTTAGAATAGAATTCCTCTTGGGGGGGTAATTGTTTTTCTGATAATTTATCAAATGATGAAACATAGTCATATGGATATACACCTTTACGTGTAAGAAGTGATGTATTAGATTTAAATGCATGTTTTGTATTAATAAAATCACAAGGTTGTAAATTTGAAACAAGATTAGCAAGTGATGTTTGAAGAAACTTAAAAGAATCTAAAAATCTTATTTCAAAATTTACATCAAAAGTTAACCCACTAAAATCTTTATATTCCCCAACTTTAATAGTTTTAGAAAATGAAATATATTTTTCTTCTGTAGATGGAATACAATCTAACTTCCTTCTAATCTAGCAAGTTGTTTAATAAATAGATGAGCATCATAACCCTGAAGATTGTGAAATATAACTGGTAATACTTTTGGTTTTTTACACATAAGATTACATTTGTTATGAGCTGCACCGCGATACTGTCCTGTGAAATGGCAATGATCTCGTACTTTATCCTTTTTTAATTCACCACTACAGATATGACAAGTTTTAGCTTCTTCAAATGATTTTTGTTCTGCACTAGTTAGTCTGAGAGGTTTTGGTCTTAAATAAAAGTCATTATAAATTCCTTTTGTTACTTCTGAAAGTTTTTCTACAAATACTTTTGAAATGTCTTCATCCTCTGATTTTTTTGTATAAATAATTGGTGTAATTTTTTTATTAACTATTCCCTTAACATAAAAACAAAATCCTGATGGTTCATGCTTTTGATAGTTGTAATTATAAGATTCTTTTGGATTAGGACTGCAACTATTCATTGGTTTAGTAAAGCATTCAAAATCTGCATAAACTACAAAAGGAACAGGAAGTTGTTTGTGATAATTCTTGAAATGTAAATAAGTATTTGGTTCAGGCATTTTTACAAGTGTTGTTTTATTATTAGAACAATATTTAATATGTTTATCTAGTAATTCTTCTTTGGTGAAATGACTAAAACATCTCTTACAAATAAATATTGCGCCATTCTTACTTGAAGTTTTTTGTGATCTTATCAATCTATTAAAATTTTTAATTAGTGTATAATGTGTATTACCATCTTCTTCATACAAAAATAAATCAATAGTATTTTTACAATCTCTCTCTGCCATTCTCAAAGGATAAATAGTCATATTATCATTTGAAAAAACATTTATTCCTGGAAGTTCTAAATTAAGTTTTTCAAATTTGGAAATGTCTTTTAATTTCATAGGAAAAGTAATACCTTTTGTGTTAAGTGAAAACTCGTACTTTTCTAAATCTTTTATTTTTTCTTCATGTGTTTCTTTTGGACAAAGATATCTCAGTATACACCACAAAAAGCATTTATCATCATTGTTTTTAATATTAACAATTGCTTTTTTATTTGATAACCAATCTGGAAGAGGAATGAAAGATGAGCCCTTAGTTGGATTAAACTCAAAAGTATTAACTTCAAGCTTAAAAACCTCTTTAAAATACCATCCGCTTCCATTTGTGTTAAATTCTTCTATACTATCTAAAATTTTACTAAAACATTTATTTATTAATTTTTCTGGATTTGTGGATACAAGATTTATATAAGTATGTGTACTAAAATGTGCTTTAAATTCTTCTACTTCTTCTACTCCTCTATCTGTCTTAACTGTAATTCTTTCCATTATACAAATTAAAATCATCTTAAATTTAATATTCCTATGATTTGTTAAAAATTCTTCTAAAGTAGCATGAACTCTACTTAAATATTCAGGAGGGTTAATACCAGGTATTCCTTCAAAAACATACTTAACAACAAATTTATCAAGAGCTGATTTTTCTATTTTAATTCCTTGCTCATGTTCATACTTAACTCTCTCAAGAGCTTTACGTAAATAATCAGGAGTATCTTTGGGAATCTTTTTATTCTTTATACATTCCTCAAAATACTCTTCAAATGTTTTTATCTTCCTTATTTTGGTTGAGGCTTTCTTTTTAAGATTCTTTCTTATATCAATACCACTTTTTACTTTTTGTCTAGCTTCTACCAATTTTTTATACTGATTTATTAATTTTCTTCTTGACGCTAATTCCTTATAATCTTTCTTAAGTTCTTCTTTTTCTTGTGCTATTATATGTCTTATTTCATCCAAAGACATATTCTGAAATTGTTTATCTGTTACAAAGGGTTGAGAACCCTGAAAACCATTTTCTGATTGGTTAGACATGACGTCTTCTAATAACTGATTATATTAGAAGACGAAAACTTTTAAATTTCAATTTTATTTATCCATGATTCCAATTCTAAATGTCCGTCACAAATTATTTTATCTTCAATGAAAAACCCAAGCTCATAGAAAAAACCCCTAACAACTATTTTATCTTTATTTATAATTAGATCAATAAAATACCAATCAACAATCTTAAGTCTTTCTTCTGTAGGATTAACAAAATATTCTTTAATAAAATTTAATAAATTTAAAATCAAATTATAAATAATAATTTTACTCCAATTTTCTTCATAAGATTTTTTTAATCTAATTATAATATCTTCAATATACAACTTTAATTTATCCAGTTTATTTATTCCTCTAATAAATTGATATTCTCTTTTATACTCTTTTGCATATTCTGGAATTTTATTATTAGCATTTTCCGTCATTTTTCCGATTAATTCCGTTTGAGAGGTAGTACTAAAGTTTCCCACAATACCCATTTTACTAACTACTATTACGAGGATGGGGTGGTATTTAATTTTCTTAATTTTAACTTTCTCACAAACGAAAATACTTATTTCTCGCTGGGGTTGAATTAATATAAGCAAGACGTGATTTATAAGTGATCAAAATTTAACAAAAGAACTGGCAATAATTAGTATGATATGTTAGCTTGTTTTTACTTAACTGAACAGGGGTTAGCCTCCTACACAAACATTCTTTGGGCTTTGTCACGCATTTCTTGATGTCAGGTGGGTATGGGGAGGGGCGCGTAACAAATCCCTATCAACGTCCACGTGGACGGCAAATGTCAAAAGCGAGAGAAAGAGGTTGAAACTGGCTAGAATGAAAGCAGGTTCAGGTGAAACGAGATTTTATAGTTATTAGGACTTTTCGGGCCTAGTAATTACCTTTTCCCCTCGCGCAAGACCGTTCGTAGTCTTTGAACACTAACCAGTCGTAGGTTAAAGAAACAGGTTAAGGGTAGTTCTAAGTCACCAGGGCCCAGTTGTTCGAAGGCCGATTAGCGCTTAACCCAGGTTAAATTTAACACGGGTTTCTTTTTCTTTTGTTCAAAAGCATTTTCTCGGATAATTTTCTCTGATATAATTTAAGAGCATCCAATCATATCAACTTGTTGACAAAATGAATTTCAATGAATTTACTTTTTAAAATTTCATATCTGAATTCAAATTTCGCACTAACGTAAACCCTGAGTTATCTTAACCCAGTTTGAACAATCCGCCCAGATTGTTAAGGATATAAGGCCTGTTTCTTAACTTCGTGAAAAATGCCCGTATACGGTATTTACGCACGAGTTGAATTGTCGTAACAGAAATCGAACAAGTGAGCGCAGCAAGAGCTAGCGAGATTTCTGATACAAAAATGCCAAGCCTAAACTTTTTCAGGCAATCTGGTAATGCATAAGTTAAGTTTATCTACTATGATCTTCTCTTCATTTATTTCTTTATTGCGCCGTTGAAATATATGAAATTCATATTTTCAATCATTTCATCTCCGTGACCAGCTCCCAGTTGGCTTGCCAGCTCAAGCGCTGCACCGGTAACGCAGAGGTCAGGGTTCCAATTCCGGCAAGCATGAATTTTTCAGGCTTTTTTTTCGCCGCAACTACATAAGTTGCGTCTTTAACTTAATCGCGGCGATGATCTTCTCTCCATTTATTTCTCCATTGCGCGGTTCCAAAATATGAAATTCATATATTCATCGTTTCATTTACTGTTGTTCGATTGAACTCTCTATTTACGTCTTTTACCTACAAAATTTTAAAGTACAGACTAACCTGGGGTGGCTCGTTTGATACGTTAACTTCCATACTTCGTTAAGTTACATAGTCAGTACATTTGCGGGATCTGAGACCTTAAAATGAAGAGAAAAAGAGGAAGAGAGCTTTCAACAAAATTAAAAGAGCAATTCTGAATATGGTAATCATCGATGATCGTGATAATGTTTAATAAATTTTTCAATAGAAGTTATTTCAAGTCTTCCCTATAGTCTACCGCTGCAGCGATACTCAATGGGTGCGCGCAAATGAATTTGATTTCGGCATGTATCAAGCATACCGCACCAGCAAGAGCTTGCATCAATTTTCTACTACGGCACATAAAACTTCGCTACCTTTACTTTTTTTATAATCATTCTACAACTGCTTTGGGTTTTTTGTGGGGCAAAACTTCTAGAGTGCTCGAGCAACCACAACAATGACGACGGAAACGAGAAATTGAAAATCAACAGGCCTAATATGTAAACAAACACTCTGAACGTGCAGCACACTCATTGGTGGAGTTGTTTGTCAGGGCGTCACCGCACGACTAATTTTGATCGAAGGGTTAAATAGCGATCGTCGCGACTTTGATTTCGTCGGAAATAGCCATTTTCAGTCTCATTTTTTCCTGATGAAGGACCAACCTCGTCCCCAGGGAAAAGCGCCCTGGGGACGAGGTTGGACTCGGAAAGACGCATTGCCAAAACGTCAGTCTCAGTCATACTTCAATCATTAAAGGTCATTCCTCTGAAATGGAAACTACACTGAGGATTTTTACAAACTTTTCCTATGTGAAATTCAATACAGTTAAACCCTGCTTTACTAAAACCCGCTTCAGTACGGCTCATTGTTACGGACAGGTTGCGTTGCCCCTGGTGAAAGAAAGTCCTTGCATTTTCTCTAAATTCAGCCCGCTTTGTACGGACAACCTGTTTATACGGACACTTCTTATGCCCCCCCTTCCCCCCCTCTAGTATCCATATTAACGTGGTTTGACTGTAATTTATCAGTGACTTTGTCTTGCTTTAGTAAGTTTGCACGGCTTGCTGTCATTTTGGAAACCCTCTTTGACGCTAGAAAAAACTTTGATAATTTGATAAAAGCCTATACAGCCAATTCCATGGCGACTGCCGCCATCTTAGAAAAATGATGCGCGGTATAGTTGGACAGTGCAAAACAGAGAACTGACCTTAACAGCATTTCACAACTGTATCTGCAGTCAGTTTTCCGATCCCATTCATGAAGAGAAATCAATTAAAAGACCCATTTCTCTCTTGCTTACCTCTTATCAAACTATCAGCCAGATTCTTACGTTCTATTTTTTCCAAAGCATCAGCTAATCCTCCAGCAATAGCTTCGCTTCCTTCTCGACCTATCCAACGTACCAAGAGATCTATGCAGCACTCCTTGGTAGAGCTCCCTTTTTCCTTTTCGATAGCTTCAATGATGACGTTTTTATAGCAAAGAACCCGAGCTAGTTCTTTCCATTTTATTCCAATGCCATCAGGAAGCTGTAGCTTATCGTCATTTTTGTTATTCTCAGCCATTTGATGACTCGGATATATGTCACATACAACAAAAGAGATGAATCCTTTGTCCGTTACTCGATCCTTTCCGAAGAACATCAACTTTTAAACGTTAAGACGCAATTCAGACAAAGTTGTGGTTGTCCCCATTAGAAACAAATTATTTTATAGTTCCCGAGTGCAAACAGCAGATAGGTGGCTGGCATACTTAAATATTGGTACTGTTACCAAATGACAAACGTGGATTCCTTTTTCTCTATAGACTCTATAAGGCAAAATCCCGAAAATATGTGTAATTATATTTTTTATTTTATGATAGGAGGGGCTTACTCTCGAAATTTGACGGTACTATTTTTTATTACAAAACTTGTTCCATTCTAAATCGGCACCTTCATCCGATCCAAAACGGGTCTAAAAATTGGTCCCTTAGAGCCGGTAGTAGATTTTCGTGGCCTATAGCATACTATAGCACTATTTATAGCCTTTTGAATAAAGACTGGAACGCCAGGATGCACTCGCATTCCATTGTATGTTTCGTGGTAGATAATTCATGCCATTGCTCGTTGTAGTGTTAGTCGTGGAAAAGTGTACCTACACGTCAATCCAATGCGGCAGTCAAATGGTTCAGATCAGCTAGTTTAGTTTGCCATTTACACTGCTGTAGCTCATCCCCATGATCATAGGTAGCAAGAGCACCGTCTGCCTCTCCATCGAAGAAAGCATTGCAGAAGAATTTATTAGAGAAGGGAAGAACCCTGTTGGCGCTAACATGTGCGCACTCTCTGGCTGTAATATTGCTTTTCATTTATTTATTTGGAGCATAATTATTTCTTTATTTGTCTTGGACACATAAACAATTACAATACATCACGTTTACAATGCATTACCACTAATACTAATTATCGGTTACTAAATTTTACCTTACCTTGAAACAGGTAACTGTTATCGTTTACAGAGGAAAAAAGTGTAATAAAAATAAAAAGAAACACAAAGTCCACAAAAATAGTATAGTTTATAGCGGAGCTCCACGCGCGCGAAGCGCGCGCGTGGGCGGAGCCCCATTGCTAAGTAAATCTACCCATCCCAGAAAATTTGGTAATCACGTGACCGTACACCGACCGACCGCCCGCCGTCCGTCCGCACCACGGGAAAACTAACGTTTACTCTCTCACTTTTAGCTAGTTTGGGAGCCCAAGAGAAAACTAATTGCACAGGCTGTACATCAATGTTGTGATCAGTTGACAGCTATCAAAACAGGGCATCCGCTGACTAGTATCACCTGACCGTACCGCGGGCTCAAGTGTCGACCCATCGAGGTCGAGTATTTTTTAAAGTTATCCGCTGACAAATTACCAGTTTCAAATGATCGCAGGCTCAAGTTTATTTTTTCCAAGGATTCATATCAAATATGTTGAGTTTATGTCACTATGGCCACGTACTATTAGGATTTTGATTTCAAACTGACCCTGTAAGCGAAATTTCATCCAGTTTTTTTAAAAGTACAGGCGGGGAAGACTTTATCTTACCATGGTCACGCGTTGGTCACGCTCTACGTCCAATTTTTATACTCTGATTGGTCAAAATTTGACAGGTGAGTTCATGCGGACAAATTATGCAGCATCTTGAAAGTAGTTTACTTTGACAGCTGAAGCTGACAGAGTTTTGTGTCAACTTGTGATGTTTTTAACTGTCTTTTTCCTCTGGATGTACAAAATGAAATACAGCTGCTCTCAAGAGTCTTCTGTTATTCATGGCTGGTTTGTTTACTGGGTTTTGGTTGACAAATGCGTCGCTTGTCAAAATTCGGTAATTCGATTTCGGATGGCATCGTTTTCGTTTTTCACCTTGCTTCAATGCGTAAGAGCTGCCTCGTACCCAGACGTCTCTCTCGATGTGCGCGCAAAGGAAGTCTGTACCCTTCCCATGGTCCCTTGCGGTGTATCACCAGTCACTCGTTTCGCGCTCGCCTCTGCCATGCGAAAAACGAAGCGCCTGAGGAGGAGGCTGGCGTAAGAGGGTTTAAAAGTCTCCAGCAACTGTGGCCTCCCTTGATAGCTATCAGGAACTGAATCTCGAATGGTAAGCCTAAGTAATTATTGTATTTGATGTTTTCATGAAGTCTTGCACAGTTCACGCTGACAATTTATGCGGCAAGTTTATGTAGGATTTGAGTCAATGATCTGACCTAGTATCAGGTTTGATATAGGCTTACAGATCTTTAAAAAGCCTTCAGATATATTTGCTCACCACAAATAGAAAGAAAACGTTCCGAAGAATATTTAGTTATAAATTTGGCTGTAGAAAGAAAACTTTGAGCGATTTTCTTGCTTCGAGGAGTTCACCTTCGAAAACAGTAAACACCGCGCCGGGAAGCCGGCTAAAACATAAACTTAAGCTTTACGCTTAAAGACTCAGGATTTTTAGAGACACTTTAATACTTGTCTTCGTGAATGAAAATTGTTGTCTCTGTAAATGTTTCACGGAATTATATCTCTTTTTTTTATTGTTAGTAGGCTCTCTTGCAATTTTAATCGCTTGTCCGTGCCGTTTGTTTTCATCGTTCATGACCATCGCTTGCAGGAGTGCCCAAAAATGTCGCGCGTATCAAACGCTTTATAAGATTACACATCGTTATAACTGAAACCA
>CALNXK010000053.1:155000-327500 GCA_942486035.1 Porites lobata | reverse complement strand
AACTTCTTAGCTGGCATACGGTTAAGGCGTCAATTACATGGATTGTATTTCGACCTCGCTTTATTCACCAATAGAACCATTGGAATGACATCATTTTCTATTGTTTAACAGTACAGGGGAAGGTTAAGTTTGGCTATGGGAAGGAAAAAGTGACTGTTTCAATTCCATTGATTGGGCAATTTAGTCCCTAAACACTTTATGTTGTCATTATACGAAATGTGATTTTTTTTTCCTTGTGTAACTGTTCATGGATTGTATGTCATGAAGTTTCGAATAGCCCCAAATATTTCATTGTAGTTTCCTTTTATTTCAAGTGTTTCTTTTAAGTAAGCCTAAAAGTTGTAAAAGGTTTGTTCTTACTAATTAATGAGCTTGTTTTAGATTCTATTTAAGGTAAACAAAATAAAACAACAGAAGTGGCTTAAATGACTCAACCAGTTTAACTTAATGCCAAATGAAAACAACGTGAAATGAATTATCTGGAAACAATGAAAAAACTATGCCAGTGATCCAGATGACCAGATCGCTTTAAGGTCACAATGATCCTTTGTGCCATATAGCTCACTACAGAGTCAAAACCAGCTTTAGTGATCTGATTGCTTCATGTGACCCAGTGGGCTCTTAACCAGCTCCAATACCCCCAATTACCCAGCTGCATCTAATGACCCAGTGAACTGACTGCAAGAAGATGGAACAAACTAGCTTGCTTAAATGACGCCATTGCTTCCAATTTTCGGTGCTCCTACATTCCAAATCTCTCAGATGACATTATAACTCCAGCTGACACAACTGGATGAAGTTAGGCCATCTGAATAACAAAGACGCAATGGGCTTTAATGACAATTGCTCCACAAAATGACCCACGCATCTTTTTTAAATTAGTCATATCTGATCCCACTCACCTCTAATCAATTTCGATTATGTTTCAGCAACTGGGGTGAAATCTTACTTAAAAGGGCATTTATATTTCATCGTGATTTAAGTTTCTTTTAAGTTATGTCAAGTCAATTTTATGATTTAAGCTTTTTTAAAGCAGCCTTAAATATATCTTAAATAACTTTAACGATTTAACCATGGTTTAAGTCATCTTAAAACCTGTTAAATCAACTGAAAGATTCAGGCTTATTTTACGCTGCTTTGACCACAGCTTAAACTTGCTCAGGGATTTAAACAAAGTTTAAGATGACCTTTTTTAAGGTTTGTCAATGAATTACGGTGTGCAAGCTTTTTACGTTACCTAGTGTAAAAGTACGTAATTTTCATAAAGGCAGTCTCTGCGTTTCCGTTAAAACGCGAAAAAATTCTCATAGGCACTCTTTACGCTTCCGTGGATTGCGCGTAAAGTTTCGTAAAGGCATAATTGACTATTTCGTTGAAAAGCGTTAAAGGTAAAGTTAACCCCTAACTTTATCTACTTGAGACAGGTGTGAATGAAACTCGTGCCTCTTAATTCTTCCAGGCTTGCGCTATTTAATGTCCTTCCGGAAAAGATTAGAAACTGTAGTGATTTCAAAGTATACTGTAAGGACGTTAATGCCTATCTATTAAAAAAACATTTGTAAATAGTTTGTTAATTGCATATAAGGTTGTATTACTATTACTAATCTCTATTACATTTTTATACAATCTCCTTTCTTAGTCTGATATTATTGCTTTTTATATTGTAGATTTCAATTTTTTTTTTGAAGTATATTGTAGTTTTTTATTTTTTTATATTGTAGTTTTTAACAGGTGAAGACCCACTAGGTGGATACACTGTTAATAAACCATTATTATTATTATATAGCTACACAATGGCGCACCTTTGCCTTGCGCTTCGCTTCCACATATAACAACCCCCATAATAAACGGAAGTTCCCAATGTTTTTCATCAGAACAGACGAATTGTTACCATCAATTCTAAGCATCTATTTGCCATCACCCATAACGGTAAATGTAAAAAATATGGCTTTTGAGCATGATTACTAAACTTTATAAAGACCTCGCTTTATTTTGGTGTGAGATAAACACTCTTCGCTGAGTGTAAAACTGATTTGGCAAAAACACCAGTTTTTCATAATAAACGACGATTCTTAACCTTTGATATTTCTTTCTAGAAATACTTTTGTAAACTACCTTGTCAGGATAAACAATTGGACCTGACTTTCCGTAATAGACATTTTTATAGATTATCAGCCCATTCTATCAGCAGCGAAACTGGCAGAACTGATGTTACACAGCTCTGGATAATTCATCGATGATCTCCTGCATGGTTGCCCTTACCAAACCATATGTATTTTGAAACTGATTTTAAAGTGTTTAAAATGTATTTTCAGTATCTGAATACTATTTTCCTGTATTTTAATCCTATTTGACAAAAAAATTTAAATTTTCGCCCCTGTTTGGAATATATCTTAAGTGTAGTTAAATTATATTTCATCAAAAGGAAAACCTCTCTCATCAATTTACAATGTATTTTGTTTAATAAATATGATTAAAATAGGGTATTTCAAATGTATTTTGGGCATAGAACCACTAACACTGTTACAAACAGAGTTCAAATAGACTATTTGAAATGTGTTTGAAGGGCTTAAATGCGACTGTTTTTTAAATACTTTTAAATAGGGTACTTTAACACTGTTTTGAGTTGCATCTACAATGTATTTTGAGGCGCATCCACTCACAAAGTTACAAACATAATTCAAATAGACTATTTGAAATATGTTTTGAGAGCCTAAATGCTGACCGTATCTTAAATACTTTTAAATAGGGTACTTTAACACTGTTTTGAGTTGTATCGAAAATGTATTTTGAGACGCATCCACTCACAAAGTTACAAACAGAGTTTAAATAGACTATTTGAAATATGTTTTAAGTCCTTAACTACTGACCGCATTTCAAATACTTTTAAATAGGGTACTTAAACACTGTTTTGAGGTCTATTTGAATTGTATTTTGGGCACACAAATAACACTCTGACTATAAAAACAGATTGTACATAAACTATTTAAAGTCTGCTGAAAGACATCAAATGCTGACCTTATTTTAAATACTTTAAAATAGGGTACTTATTACTTATTATTATTGAGGTGCAATATTGTAATGTATTTTGGGATACTTATACTCAGACTATAAAAGTAACAATTGCACAAAGTTAATTTTTAAGCCTTCATCGCGTCACGAACTCATAAATGACTCAAAACAAGCTGTCATATTGTGGACCGGATTCTTCTCTCAATAAAGCTCGAGGCGGAGCGAAAAATTAAATCTCCAAGCAAATCAAAAAGAAATTGAAAAAAGAGAAGAAAATTAGGAATAGATTTTAGCTTTGACTGACAACACGTAACTGTACAGTGTGCCGATAAAGGATCAATCCGTTCCTACCTGCAAGCTCTCTGCGAAAATCTCCGCCTAGATTTTAGCCGTGATTCAATTAATGCAGCTACGGGACATTCCATAAGTTTTTTTAAAAGAAAATTCTTAAAATCACATTTTAATTTTCATGTAGAAATTTTTCACAAACAGCCGAAGCCGCGGGCCGAGAACCGGATGCACGCGGTCAATTGAGATTTGTCTAAAATAAGTCCTTGAAATTTCATAATAATTAAAACAAACTATCCAAGCTAAGATCTCACCTCGTATATATTGCACTAAGAAACAACGCTCAGATCTGAATAAACTCCGACATATGGTTATCTTTCTCTCATAGACTATTCCGCACATGGATGGCATATTATTTTTGAGATGTCACGCGCGACTGAAATCACGACTTCGCGTCGCGGTGATGTGACAAATGCACGTGATAAGCAAACCGTCCTTTGTCCTTTGCTCATTTCAAATTATTGAACCGGCGGTTGCTGTGAGCTTAAATGCGCTTGATTTTACTGTTTGTTACGATCTTACAAAAGTACACTCCAACTCTGCGGATTGTCGGAACACGTAGATGTTGCTTTTATCACGAATCAAAAATGGTTATGACTTCTCAGCGACTGTTATGTACTTTGAAAGGTTCTGGTTCAGGAGAAGAGCAGGGGCACCCAACGAGGATATAGTTCAAAACCACTGAACATAGCATTGTTGAACGTATTTTAGTATTTAAACGGTAGATATAGGCATATTTTTATCCCCTAAAAACTTTTCATCTGTTCGGATTTCCTAGCTGAAAGTCTAGTGATCCGAAAATTATAGGGATCAAAACTTCCCTTTTCGAAAATTTCAGCCAGGAAAAGGCTCCCGAAAAGGTGACCTTTTTTAGGGTAAATATCCGTTTAAAATGGGTAATTATACCAGTTTGTAGATGTTCGAAAATCCTAGGAGAGGCAGGCAAGCAAGAAATTTTACAACAAATGTTCCGAAAATTCTAGTTCTCAAATCGTCTTCCGAACAGATATTTTCCCGAAAATTGGCGTTTGGTGCCCCTGGAAGAGTCCCGGGAGAAGAGTCCAAGAGTCTAATTGTAAGTATTAAATATACAATGTTCCCTCTATATGCATAACATGTTACTAAGACGCTTAAATATACGCCATATGACAAACAAATGAAGGGTAGTAAACATTTATATAGTCGCGCCCGTACGGTAATTTTAGTTTTTACAGGATTCCTTGCAGAGACTCGCTGTTTTGTATAAATGATCTCAGTCACTTGATGTCACGTCACCGGCCTCTTTCATTCTCGCGTAAATTTGATGGTGTTACTCGTATGCTGTTCTTTATCAGCCACTAATTAATGTTCAGGCGTAGCCTGCAAGCTTCTGATGATATTTGAGTAAAGCCGTGAATATAATAAACAATGTAAGTTACATGCATGTAGATTATTATTAACCGGTAACGTCAGTAACGTTATACCCTTTTGAAGCCAAAGGTTGATAGCCTGTGTACATACCCCCCCCCCTCCGAGTTTTATTGAGGGAAGGGGTCTGTACACAGGCTAAAGATTGATTTGAGCATTTCTGAAAAATTCCATAAGAATTTCCCGAGAATTCTTAGGGAAATCAACGTAAAGTAATCGGCTAAGAGATAATTCTCTTGAAATCCTAGCCTAGGACTGTGTGGAGAAATTTCGCCGAGGTAAATCTTGCTTTTTCAGGGTAATTTTCGACGGTTTCGTATTCTTTTTATTTCATGAATTTAAATGGTATTTCCATCCTGTTTTTGTACTATTTTTATGCTCTTTCGACCGATTTTTATACTGTTTTCAGACAACTCTAAGGCTATTTTCTTACAATTCTATACTGTTTTTGCATTTTTGCATCCTATTTTTGATGTATTTAATTCATAATATATGTGTGCTATTGCTTTTCTTCTTCTGTGGTATTTTAATATTGTTTTCAAAGTATTTTTATTGTATTTGCAAATACGAGTATTTTACTAAATTTCGAAACCGATTAAACAGCTATTAAAATATATTTTGAAGCATAACATTTTAATAGCGTTTTAAGAGTAGTCAAAAAATGACCTGGCCTCAAACTCAGCCGGAATAAAGCATTATGGTCCCTAGTTACAAAATCGTTGGTTTAAGTACGATCGAGTTAATAATATTTTTTTAACGAATTTTTTTCTTCCCGAGGCCTAAAATGGGCAAAAATCATGCGAAATTAGAGTCATATTCAGTAACTCGTACATGTAACTTTTAAAATAAAGTTGGCTACTAAAATATAATGACACTCCTTATTTTTAATATCTTTCCTCTATAATTTTAACTGATTAGTTCGCGATTTGGTCGACAAGAGATTTTTAAAGAAATTTTCAAAGTTGTTGACTCAAAATCGCTTAATCAACGGTCAAAATTTAGCACTTTTTCACGAGCTAAAAAAGCCGATTGGTACATGGCTTTGAACACCAAGGCTTGTTTAGTCTGAAAGAGCATTCTTTTTCTTCAAATTAGCGAAATAAAATTTTTGGGTAAATGAAATCACGAGCGCTGACAAAGCCAAGCAAATGTAAATATTACACTAAAAACGGGCGAAAAAACGTGACCTCTGACCGAAGCACAACCAAATGCAAATTACGGTAGGCGCCAAACTTTCATTATTCGGTAACTTCTTGAGACAATATTGGTCCGAAATGTGTATAGATTCTTTAAATAAAGCTGAGTTAAAGTATTAAGTGTCAAAAAGTCCACAAAGCGGTAAAAAATACAACAAAAGTCACGAGTAATCTGTTCCGTTTTCTGAATTTTACGCAGCGATTTATGCGATTTAACGAATTAACAATTTTTAATCCAACGATACCCACCTGAGACTGTGTTAGTTTAAGAGTCCATAGAACTTCTCAGACGATTCCTTGGAAAGACCTCGAGAAGGAAATGAATGAAGAATTTGAATTTATAACTGTAACAATTTCACTTGCCGCCACGGCAATGAACGAAAACAACTGTCGAACTGCCACAGGCAAACCAGCTTTCAGTGGAGTCATGCAAAGCATGTCACGTCACGTAATTCTGCCCCGCGCATTTGGAAAGGAGGGAAGAAATTCTTCCATGCTGTGCCCTCAAAAATTTATGAAATAAAACTAGTCTTGGACTGTTTCATTTTTGCCCTCGCTTGAGGGCAAAGGTGCCTCTTCCGCCGATATAATCTTGGACTTGATGAGCATCCCCACAAACGAAAAGTGGGAATTTTTTTTTCATACGTTAGCCTCAATTTTCTCGTTTGACCTTAGCTTTATTTACAGACTGGTATAAATGGGAAAATATGACTCCCCTGAAAATGCCACCAAGGAGGCTAAATGTTTGTTTGCCTCTTAGGCCAAATTCACTTCAGGGATCCGGATTTCTTGTCAGTGGAACTTGTGGAAGGCACAAATGTAATAACTGGACCCAAGTGTAATAAAGGTCTATCCGTAATAACATTTGAACCCAAGTGTAATAAGGGTTTCATCTGTCACTACTGAGATAATATGAGACATGTCCACAACTGCCTAAACATGGTTATCTTAACTTAAAAAGCTGACATCACGGTTTATGTGACCAAACAGAACTAGAAAAAAAAGGAACGAGAAAAAATGCCATAGAATCCAGCAATGGCTCTCAGTCAAAGTTTTGGCAAATTTTTGCTATGAACCGTGCTTTTAAAAAAAATTCATCGCTCCAGAACGAATAAATATGTCATTCCCGTTCGCTTACACAAAAGTGCCAGGCTAAACAATTTTAAACCCAGTGGACTGATCTGTTATTATTTTTTCCTCTCGGTCTTCTTGTCATTTTCACTATTTCACTCACGGCTGAATTTTATTGATATTATTTCATGACTGTCAGTACTTTGCAAAAATAAGTTCACGCAAATAAAAATTACCGCACAAATTTTCCCCGCAAAAACTTACTCCAGAGGAAATACTGTATGCTCTAACTTAAATTCACTACACAAGAATACAGTACCAAGAAATCGTGTCTGTTCAATCACAACTGGTCTCTTTTTTTGAGAAAAAAATACTGACGCACACTTGGTATTGTTTGAAAATATGTATTTCTATTGCACGTGCTCAATAAAAACGACAATATTATCAATGCTGGGTACTGGGTACTTTCTGAAATCGCAAAAATTGATCCCCAGCAAGAAAAACCAGTCTGTCCTCATCGCAAAAATTAGTTCCCACAAAACACAAAAAACCGGCAATCCGCAAAAATAAACTCCCGCAAAAATTTCGTTCCACACGGTATCCGTTGGAAAAATGATCGGTCGTTTGATCAACCAGGGTCAGGTCGTTATTTTTGGTTCAGTTCAGGTTTATTAGACTACCTTTGTAATCACCGATTATGTTTATAATTATGTACTTTAGTTTTAAATTCAATTTTGGTAACGACCCCACGGTATCAGCCCCCGACAAAGGTTTGTGTTCCAAACCGACTAATGTCGGAAAAAATGATATCATGTGTTTTCGTTTGTTTGTACTGGCTTTCTTTTCTCTTTTCGCCGATCAGTTCCTTCGACTTTGTCCTTTCAACTTGTCCAAATCTTTTGTTGAGATCCGAATGTGGCCACTAGTTCATTGGCTTCCGAAGAGCTCATTCCCTGTTGTTGGCTTTTAGTCGGGATGTTTCAACGTAAGGAACCACCGAACCACAGGAAACCGAATGATTAGAAAGGCTCGCAACAAATATGTCTCTTGTTCCTCTAGGATACACATGATCAGGCACAATTTTGATATTACATAAATAAAATTATACTGTTTTTCGTCCTACAAATGAGCCTCTTAACTCGAAAAAAATTGATTTACTTGCACGCGCCAGCATAAGCCTTGATTGGCTCCGAACTCAGAGTAACATCTTTGCAGGGGGAGATCTTGGAATTTTTCATTGGGAAGGGGGGGAAGGGTCCAAATTTTGGTTCAGAAAGGACTGTTGAACTTTTTTGTGGTAAATTACTTTTCCCCCGCACCCCATCCCAATAGTCACTGAGAAGGCAGAGACGACTACGTGTTTCTCAATCTGTGAAAGCCAGTCGCCATTGGCGCGGGAAATACTGCTTTGCGAGCAGAGGCGAACAGATCATTGGAGGGTACCCAATTAAAATCACATTTTTTAATATCCCTGGAATTTAGTTTAGTGGAAAATTACAACACGCGTTTCATTAAAAATTCAGCCAGTTAAACAGTAACATGCAATCCTATCGTTGTAAGGATTTTAGTCTCAAACAAGTATCGGGTCTGATGGGGGGTCCGGACCCCCCCCCGGACCCTTCCCCTGGATCCGCCACTGCTTTGGTGCCCTTTAATATCCTTTCTACAGCATTCAGTACAAATTAGAACACACCAATAGCTAGCTATAGATGCACGTTCTGAACTTGAAACACAATCATTATAAACAGCAGATCAAATAAAAGAAGTGCACAGCGCCCCTCGAGCAAAAACGGGGGAAAAAGTTATTCTTTTCTTTAACTAGTTGCAAAAGATACATACCAAAGCTTGTTTTATTTCATAAATCTTTTAGCGCACAGCATGGAAGAATTTCTTCCCTCCTTCCCAAATGCGCTGGGCAGAATTACGCGACCTGACATGTTTTGCATGACTCCACTGAAAGCTGGTTTGCCTGTGGCAGTTCGACAGTTGTTTTCGTTCATTGCCGTGGCGGCAAGTCATGGCAAGTGAAATTGTTACAGTTATAAGTTCAAATTCTTCATTCATTTCCTTCTCGAGGTCTTTCCGAGGAATCGTCTGAGAAGTTCTATGGACTCTTAAACTAACACAGTCTCAGGTGGGTATCGTTGGATTAAAAATTGTTAATTTGTTAAACCGCATAAATCGCTGCGTAAAATTCAGAAAACGGAACAGATTACTCGTGACTTTTGTTGTATTTTTTACCGCTTTGTGGACTTTTTGACTCTTAATACTTTAACTCAGCTTTATTAAAAAAATCTATACACATTTCGGACCAATATTGTCTCAAGAAGTTACCGAATAATTAAGGTTTGGCGCCTACCGTAATTCGCATTTGGTTGTGCTTCGGTCAGAGGTCACGTTTTTTCGCCCGTTTTTGGTGTAATATTTACATTTGCTTGGCTTTGTCAGCGCTCGTGATTTCATTTACCCAAAATTTTATTTCGCTAATTTGAAGAAAAAAGAATGCTCTTTCAGACTAAACAAGCCTTGGTGTTCAAAGCCATGTACCAATCGGCTTTTTTAGCTCTTGAAAAAGTGCTAAGTTTTGACCGTTGATAAAGCGATTTTGAGTCAACCACTTTGAAAATTTCTTTAAAAATCTCTTGTTGACCAAATCGCGAACTAATCAGTTAAAATTATAGAGGAAAGATAGCAAAAATAAGAAGTGTCATTTATTTTAGTAGCCAACTTTATTTTAAAATCTACGAGTTACTGAATATGACTCTACAGTTTCGCATGATTTTTGCCCGTTTTAGCCCTCGGGAAGAAAAAAATTCGTTAAAAAAATATTATTCACTCGATCGTACTTAAACCAACGATTGTGGAACTAGGGCCCATTGGGCTTTATTCCGGCTGAGTTTGAGGCCAGGTCATTTTTTGACTATTTCCACGTCTAGTTGATATTTACGCGGAGCCGCTCTTAAACAGGTTAAAACACCTTTAAAATCAGTCGAAAAATATATCAAAAATATATTTTTGTACCTATTTTAAACCTGCTTTTTTCAAAATACGTTTAAAATTGCCATTGAAAATAGTTTTAAAATAGTATAGTAAATTAAAATATGTTTTTGAAACTGTTTTTATCCTGTTTTTATTCCGATTTATAAGGTATTTAAAAACTGTTTTTGACCTGTTTTGAGCCTTGCAAAAGCCCTGGAATTTTTTATATATTTTAAAAGAATTTTAAAATACTTTAACCCATTCACCCCTGAACCGCCCGTAACCGCCCGTGCGGATCCAGGTCCTTTCTACCCTTTGTGACGTCATCAGTTTTAACGGTCAAGGACAACTTTCTTCGCTAACTTGTGCAGAGTGAAGAGATCTTTCAAACCATACCAAAATGAGCACAATTCAGTCAAGGACACCGGAGAAAGAAGCAAAAAACCACGTGACAAGGACCTGAAAATCTCCATGAAAATCTTGTTCCATTACCCACCTACCTTTCCTTTCACCTAATCCTAAGATCCTAAAAGCTTTCCTAAAAACTCTTCCCACCAAAATGAAGCCTACTAAATGCCCAGCAAGAGAAAAAAAATGAGGCAAGAAAAGCGAAAAAAGAAGGGAGGAGAGAAAGCGAAAAGTAAAAGTCAAGACTGCTGTGTCACTTTTAAACCCAAAAACTGTCGAAATTTTGCTTTCTGCGCATGCCCGAACTTCGCAAGCTGGTATTTTGCATCTGGATCAGAAGGCCGTCAAGTGTACGACCTGTAAACCGGTTTGTGGTAAGTTTTAGCTCTTTATAGCACGACAGTGATCAGAAAACCACTCGACTAGCTTCAAAACGCGTTTTTCGGCAAAATCTCCAGGAGCGAATGGGTTAAAAATTCTTTTTTAATAGCGTTTTAAACAGGTTAAAACACCTTTAACACCTCGAAAAATACATTAAAAGTACACTTTTTACCCTATTTAAAATCTATTTCACAAAACAGGTTAAAAACAGTTTTCAAAAATAGCTTAAAAATACATTCAAAACAGTGTTGGATTTGGGTGGTCTCGCTTTAGGATCTGTCTGCAGGCATCGCCGTACCAGGCCTCTTAATGCGCGGTTCTACATAAGAAGAACTTGCTCGTCACGCCTTTCAGGATCTGGAAGTTCCCCGATAGACATTTCACATAACAGAGTACCAAAGCTGTAAAACATCAAAAAAAAGAACAATAGATACGTACTGGTGTTGTCTCAATGGTAATTAGCTCCACTCTGTTCTTAATGACAAGCACTGAACTCTCGTGAAAATAACACTACGTCGATTCAATCCTAACAACTCTGGTGATTTTATGAGTACGCCTGGTTCAATGACATAGGCAAACCAACGTCTTCTTGTCTTAATCTAGGACATCTCCCTCACGCGAATACACCTTTTTTTTTTACCTTTCTTCATGCGGAAACAAAATTTTGTCTAAAGGAAGTGGTAAAAGTAAAAGTACCAAACTGATTTGGAATAATCAATAACGCACCAAGTCCACCAAATTGTGCCCCTATTAAATGGTCATGCAGTACTCAGATCTGAAACAAATGATTACCAACCTTAGGAGTCTGATTTGACAAAAGTGCTTCAGGTGCGCTATAAATCATACTTCCAGGAGCCACTGTCATGGTCTGCTGCATGAAATTAGCAGTGCCAGTGCAGTGCCATAAACCTCTTCGTTGGTCACCCTGTCGCCATAGCAACCCATTAGCACTGCTGACGTCCCGGTGAATGATTGGGGATGGTTTCTTCTGATTAAGATAGTTAAGAGCACGAGCTACAACCAGACAAATGACACGCATTTTTGTTTCGGAAAGCGGCCGCTCCTCAAACAAAGCTCGCAAACATTTCTCCATGAGCTTTATCACAAATAGCAGACTTCCCTCATCATTTGCGGCGCCCATAAACTGTAGCAAACAAGGATGGCGGCAAGCTGAAGCAATATTCATTTCTCTCTCGAATAAAAGCCTGTTATGGCGGGATAAAATCAGGTCATGGATTTGCTTTACTGCCACAGTACAGCCACAGTACGCACCTTCATTGACACTTCCCCAACCTACCCTCCCAAGGCAATTCTCTGTCTTCTGAATTTCATTACAGGAAATAACCCAGTCGCATGTTTCCTGTCGTCGATGCTCACTTATTGTTTGCTGAGCTAAGGAAAGACTTAAGTCTAGTTCGTTAACTTCTTGGTCTTTTTCCCTCAGCTGTCTTTGAAAATGTTCTTCACGTTGCTGCATCTCCCTCAGCTGCTTTTGTGAGTTTTCTTCATGTTGCTGCATTTTCCTCAACTGCCTCTGTGAGTTTTCTCGACGCTGCTGTGTCTCCCTCAGCTGTCTTTGTGAGTTTTCTTCACGTTGCTGCATCTCCCTCAACTGCCTTTGAGAGTTTTCTTCACGTTCCTGCATCTCTCTTAACTGTCTTTGTGGGTTTTCTTCACGTTGCTGCATCTCCCTAAACTGCCTTTGTGAGTTTTCTTCACGTTGCTGCATCTCCCTCAACTGCCTTTGTGAGTTTTCTTCGCGTTGCTGCATCTCCCTCACCTGCCTTTGTGAGTTTTCTTCACGTTGCTGCATCTCCCTCAACTGCCTTTGTGAGTTTTCTTCACGTTGCTGTATCTCCCTCAGCTGCCTTTGTGAGTTTTCTTCACGTTTCTGTGTCTCCCTCGGCTGACTTTGAAGAT
This sequence comes from Porites lobata, assembly GCA_942486035.1. Lineage (NCBI taxonomy): Eukaryota > Metazoa > Cnidaria > Anthozoa > Scleractinia > Poritidae > Porites > Porites lobata. Next base: position 314,778 of record CALNXK010000053.1, on the reverse strand, counting down.
TTCCTTCGCGTTGCTGCAGCTCCCCGTGCTGTCTTTGCGAGTTTTGCTGTAACTCTCTTGACTTTTTTTGTAAATTTTCTTTGCGTTGACCCATCTCTCTGAGCTTCCTCTTCAAATCTCGTTCGTGCTGCCGTACTTCTCTTGATGGCCTTGGTATAGGAGTTCGTACGCTTGCTCCACGTAGATCTTGCATATTTTCTGTAAGGGTTTGAGACAAGGAAATTAATCACTCAAAGTCGCCCAGGAGAGGAGAGGAGTATGTCTTATGACATTTAAATAATAAGAGAAAAAAGAGAACTGTAAATTCAAGTACAGTGGAACCCCGTTAATACGACCACCGTTGGGCCATAAAATCCTGGTCGTAATAACGAGGTGGTCGCATTAACGGGGTCTTCAAAATAATAGAATGACTCAATGGTTTTTACGTTTGTTGGAAAGAATATGGCCGTAATAACGAGGTGGTCTTATAAACGGGGTGGTCGTAAGGCGGGGTTCCACTGTACAGTGGAACCCCGTTAATACGACCACCGTTGGGCCATAAAATCCTGGTCGTAATAACGAGGTGGTCGCATTAACGGGGTCTTCAAAATAATAGAATGACTCAATGGTTTTTACGTTTGTTGGAAAGAATATGGCCGTAATAACGAGGTGGTCTTATAAACGGGGTGGTCGTAAGGCGGGGTTCCACTGTATTTAAGGCAGAAAGCATAGCTAAGAATAAACAAAAACTGCTGCATTCAAGGTTTATGTGTTAAACGCGTCCTTTATACTGCTTAGGATCAGCAATGATGAAAGAGTACAGTATAATGATACGGAGACACTGATGGTAAGGTTACTAAGCTATTTACAAAGTTCATGAGTGACACACGTCCTACATACTGCTTGGATCAGCAATGATGAAAGAGTACTGTATAATGATACAGAGACACCAGCGTGCAAAGAAAGTGGTGTCCGATAGCCTGGGGCTAGTGGATTTGCTACCGGGCTAGTGAATTCTGTTTTTAACTTGCTCGACGGGCAAGTGATGTTTTTTGAGGAATTCGAAAAACAGAAGAACTGTGAATTCAATTCTGCTAATCAAAAAGTCTTTTGGGCTCGTTGAAATGACGTCTGGGCTAGTAAATGCTAGCTTCAGCTTCCCCGAATGGCAAGCTGTAAAAATGATTTTCTTTTCACCCTGGACACCGATAAAGGCTACTAAGTCATTCAACAGGTTCATATGCGACACACGTTCTACAAACTGCTTGGATCAGCAATAATGATAGAGTACTGTATAAAGATACAGAGACACTGATAAAGGCTACTAAGTCATTTACTAGGTTCATATGCGACACAGGTTCTACATACTACTTGGATCAGCAATGATGATAGAGTATTGTATAATGATACAGAGACTATAATTGTAAGTGTCAATATACTAAGCTATTTACTAGATTCATATGTGACACAAGTCTTACATACTGCTAGGATCAGCAATGGTGAAAGCCACTGCATGTACAATGATATGAAGACACTTATCAAGACACTTCTAAGGCTACTAACTGTGCTTTCTATGCTGTTCCTTCGAACAAGTTCACAGCATCAAGTACCAAACATTACATTACTCCCACAGCTGCATTTGACCTGCGCAAACGATGGGATTCATAGAGCTTCTTGACAATAATAGCCTTGTTTTGGAATTGAAAACGTAGTGAATATAGTTGAACAGCGAAAACTTCTCAGTTTTTTACGTCTAAATAGAAACATCGCGCAGAGGTAAAAAAAAGTAGTGTAAATGGACGAAACCACTCGGTAGTCAACAAATTGTTACGCAGAGTAATGTTGAATTTTGTACAAAATAAAACGTACGCCAAACGGGCAGAATACACACAGACAACCTATCAAAAGAAGATGAAATTAATATTCAGAATTACTTGCACCCATGGTCTCTATGGGTATTGCTTATTTGTTAACTGACATTTCTCAAAAAATAGTTCCTCCCTTGAGCGAGCCCTCATTTTTACTTCCACAAATGTATTTTAGACAAATGTATTTTACGAAACGTGCACCCAAGGACATCGTCTGCTAAAGAATTCATACAAGACGTATTGATACAGTCGATTCGATAAAAAGCATTTTGACAGATGATCAATTTTAAGCGTAAAATTTAATTTCTACAAACATCTTTTCAGATTATCGGGTAATTTAATAACCAACTGAAGTCAGCTTTAACATTCACATCAGCAAAGCGTATTGGGAGTCCATCGCGATCATCTCAGAAGATTATTTTCCGATAGGGTTGTTAGCTGTGACACTGGACAAGCTTTAGAGCGAAAGCGGCCGGCGATGGCAAGGTGAACATATGACGTTTATCTAGACTGTTGAGCAGTCTCCTTTCGTTTGCCTTTGGATAATTCTTCCGTGGCTTCCCTTCAATTGCTGCAATTGACTCCTTTACGGCACGAAGCCACCTGGAATGATCTACAGCTCGATCTTTCCAAGATGTGTAATTTTTTCGTGTCATTTTAAACATATCTTAAAAAGTAGTTTCTGGTCGTCATGTGTCCTCTTTCCCGACACTAATTACCATAAAATACTGCTCTTGGAGGACTAAGTTGTTTATTCCCCCATTTCCTGACCTCCCCAGGGAAGCTGAGAAGAGGTAATGTGAGGTGATGAGAGCTTCCATAGCAACAGAGTCAGCCCTCGACCTCCTGAACACCTCCGCATCAGGAATTCCGTCCTGCCATCTATGCCGAGGATTTAGCAGATGAAGGTGTAATAGTGGACTTGTAAGCTTCTTGACGAGCATTCATTTGCATTGAGTAGGGACGGGAGTACAGCGCCATTGTACATTTTTAATTTTGGAAGTAGGGCACCAAATGCGTTTGTGGCAGCTTGGATTTCCCTTTCTACTTCTAGCTGAGAGGAGTTGGTGTCGGTCACAGTGGTTCTATGATAAGGAAAGGAGTCTGGAATCTTCACACTCCTTCATCAATGTGGTGTTCGCATTAATCGGTTTTAGTTGGCAACTGGTTCACTCACACAGATCATAATTTTGTATGACAAATTCAACATCTCTTCTTATCTATGATTTAATGCATACTAGGATAGGATTAGGATTTTCCTGTTGCAAGCGCTTTTATAATTAAAATTCTCTGTTATTTTTATCTTTCGACAGCTAATCCGTGCGCTCGCGTTAAAAGAAGTAAAAAGGTAAACGCACACACAGTATCACCCACTAATGTAATAATCGGCCACTATTGTCAATGTGATCTGTCTGCTAACCTTGTGGGACAATTCATGACATGGTCTAAAGATAATAACATGTCTTGCAATCCGAAAAAATGTAAAGAACTTATCTTCAGAAGTAAAGGCAACAATTTTCAATATAACCCTTGAATTTGACATTTCTCAAAGCAGTAGTCTTTTTCTACTGGGGGTTACGATCCAGAGTGATTGTAAGTTTCGGGCGCATATTAATCTCAAATTAATTACAGCAAACAAATGTATCCATGTTTTAAAGACCCTTAGAAAAGAGCAATATTCACAAGCTGAAATAGATCACTTGTTCACTGTCTTAGTTTTGCCTAATTTTATTTATGGTTTACCCGTATATGGAACTTCTGAACCTGCTCTTATTATTATACAGAACTTTTTAGCGGAGCTCTCGCGCGCGAAGCGCGCTCAGCGGAGCAGCATAGGTAAGCAAATATGGTAAACTACCCATCCGAGAAAGTTTGGTAATCACGTGACCGTACACCGCCCGACCGTCCGCACCACAGGAATACCACTGTTTACTCTCACACTTTCTAGCTACTTTGGGAGCCCACTGATTGCACATCAATGTTGTGATCAATTGACAGCTGTCTAAACGAGGTATCCGCTGCCCAGTATCACCTGACCGTATCGCGGGCTCAGGTGTCGACCCATCCAGGTGGGGTATTTTTTTAAGTTATCCGCTGACAAGTTACTAGTTTTCAAATGACCGCAGGCTCATTTTTTGAAATTCATATGAGATATGTTGTGTTAATGTCACTTTGGCCCAGCACTATTAAACATTTTGATTTCAAACTGACCTCGGACGCGAAAAACTCAGCCAGTTATTTAAAAATGCAAGCAGGGAAGACAGATGCTTTTCACTTTTCTCACCATAGTCACTCATTGGTCACGCTTCACGTCCAATTTTTATGCTATGATTGGTCCAAATTTGACAGGTGAGTTCATGCGGAAAATTTATGCAGCATCTTGCGACTTGTTTACTTTGCCAGCCGAAGCTGGCAGAGTTTTGTGTCAACTTGTGATGTTTTTAACTGTCTTTTTCCACTGGATGTACAAAATGAAACTCAGCTGCTATCAAGAGTCGTCTGTTATCCATGGCTGGTTTGTCTATTGAATTTTTGGTTGTGAAATGCGCCGCTTGTCTAAGTCGGAAACCGATTTCGGATGGCATCGTTTTTGTTTTTCACCTTGCTGGATGCGTAAGAGAATTATAAAGGCTCAAGCGATCCTGGCCCTACTTGATATCTTGTAGGAGCTGCATCCCGAAATATGGTAAGCCTGAGTAATTGTATTTATATCTAATTTCATGAAGTCGAGCGCAGTTGATGAAGCTAATCTAAGCACGTTTGTATTAAGATTTGAGACACTGATCTGACCTAGTATGAGGTTTGATATAAGCTTACAGAACTTTAGCCTTTAGTCGATATTTAACTTTCCGAAGAATATTTAGTTATAATTTTGGCTGCAGAAAGAAAGCTTTGAGCGATTTTCTTGTCGGGAGTTCATCTTTGAAAACAGCAAACACCGGGAAGGCTGCGGCTTAAAACATAAGCTTAATCTTTAAGCTTAAAGACTGAGGATTCTTAGAGGCACTTAAGAGGCTGTCCGCGTAAGAACCGATAAGGCAAATTTTGGTCTATCACGGATTGTCCTGATTTTTTCAGTGGAAGATAACTATCCTATCCCATGAAGAAATATCACATTTATTTGGACCAACTCAATTTTTTCTCTATTTTACAGAAAGATTTTCTAGGTCACCTAAAACTGGCCAGTTTGCCGTCGGAAGTGGTGCGATTTTAAGGAAGCTATAGGGCTCTTGCAAACCTACCTTAGATAGCCGAATAAGCTGATTATTTTATGTGATTTTAGCTGATTATGTTTTAGCTCTGATTAATAGTTTCAAGGTTTAATGGTTGCATTCTGTGGAAAGTTGGCTGAGATATGATTTTTTTAAAATGACCTTTAATTTGCTTATCGGGAAAAGTAATTTACATAACTAGAGCTGAACGGTAATTTCGCAAAAGTGGCACCTGACCCAGACTCAAGTCTATGATAAAACAGAAGCACTAAGACCAGTCTACTTCTTAATGCAATAAAATTTGTGGGCACTCCTCTTTGCGTGCTGTACAAAGTTCAGTTAATGTTCCAACATTCGCCATTTTGACAGCAAAGCTGGAATTGCAACGGTCTGCATCTGGTCGACTAATTTCCACAGCTTTAACGTTTCTAGTTATCACTAACTGTCATTAGACCCTTTAAATGTTGGACTTTCCAAAACATGTGAAGAAAACTTGGTAATCGCTTTTTCTTGGTTTTTTTTCTTGTCGACGATGAACGTGACTTCATTCTCCGTATGCAAATTAGCCTTAGATGCGTCGTTTCAACAACTTGACATGAAACAATCCTTACATTTCACCTTTCTAAGGAGAAAAATAACTCTCGTTTCCACAGAAAAACACGAACCATCACTTAGAATCCCTTTAAGGTCTGTTTTTTTTTTTGTTTAACGAGGAAGAAGCAGCTGAATAATATATCATGATATATGTTTGCGTGGCTTAAAATAATTCAATTACTGTGGCCTGTCACGCATTCCTAGAGAGGGGCGGTCGATTAGAAAACAATAGCTTTGAATCGATCAATTTTATTACATTATCATCTTTTTTTAAATGGTAGTTATTGATAATAATTAAAAATAAGAGTTAACTTGCAAGGTAAGTCCTCTTGTCAACACAATAAAATTTGTGGGCACTCTTTTTTGCTTATCAGATCTTTGTACACGGCACTATGATAAAAAAAAATGCCCCACACTTTTTCTATCTTAATCCATGTATAGCTTTGCAAAAGGCAAATTAGCTGTAAATTTCAGTTTCATTCAAAGATCTTTAAAGCGTTTATCGGTAGCAGAATGAAACGGGAAAAATAGTTTCTTTTTACAGTAAATACACGAAAAAGGGATTATCTCAGTTTTTAGTTTTTGTTAGGGTATAACATCCGTATTCCCAAGATGATCTTGTTTTGGTTTCAATCTAATTGAATTATAATGCAACAGGTGCCAGTTTCAAATATAATTATGTCATTGAAATCGCCGAAGAGATCAATTGTGAAAAAAGCTGTTCTTTTCGCGAGATCGTCAAGACATAGTGTGGTCCCAGTAGGGGTGTACAGGGAAATGTGTTGGTCGCAGAGTGCATGAATGATATTACGTCGCACTTAGCCAGCTGTCACTTGTCTGAGTGTAGCAAAGTCAATGACTGAATGAATTCATTTTAGCGAGGGTAGAGGTTTGGTAGGTATTCGGAACTGAAATGACAATCTGCCCAAGGCACAGACCATAAATAGCAAAAAATTTCTAAACGTACAGAGATATTCTTATTTCTCCATTTAACATTTTATCTTGCGATGTTTTCTGATGTTCGTTTCCAGTTCAGTTGAGCTTGCAAAGATAGTTCATTTATTTCTACTTTTTGACAGCTGTGTATCTTGCTCTAATCAATTCTTACCTATAAAATACTATACATAAAGGTTAATCCGTGCGTTGTAAAGATAGTTTTCTGATGATTGTTTGAAGAGCATCATAGATGGGGAAAAAAGAAAGAACTTTCCACACGGAGCCAGGATTCAACCTCGTCCCCAGGGCTTTCCCGCCCCTGCCATTTTCTAAGAAGAATGTCCCTGGGACGTGTGTGAAAAGTATTTCATTCTTGCAATAAAAACAATTTTTTTTAACTTAAACAGTGTTAAAACATGTCTCTGGTTTTGTAAAAATTAGTGAGACTTAAAAGTACCAGAATGTTCAGTTCAACTTTATATAGCCGATTTGCTCCTCCTGTGGCAAGAAACGTGAAAAAACTTGACGCCAAAGGGTCGAGAAGAGTACGATTGATCAGTCAGCAACCATGTCCACACCTTTGCCGGAGAGGTTTATTGGACAAGATTTCTCTCTTTTTCTTAGTTCTTTTTTCTTTAAGAACCGCCAAAGATGCTGCTAAGGCTGCAATAAGCGCACTCGCCTTTTCATATACTTCACCTAGTGAAAGCCTACCCTTTCATATACCTGAAACCTGAAAAAGATACCCCTTTCGGGCGGAGCCTCCCCGTATAGGCCATCATAGGGAGTTTCCCCCACCCCCGTTCCAATTCCGTGCTAGCACTTACCTATTGCCAGCCCATGTTGGACTCTAGGTCCGTTTGAGTCAACACCTAAACATAGTCCTAAGTGTAATTACAATAAGGCAATGGACGAAATAACCAATGTAATGAACTTGAATATACATTGAACTTGACCATAGAGATCTGCTGCAAGAAGACGAAGTGTTCGAAAGGCAAAAGCTTGTTGCAGGAATCGCTGAAGAATAATTGAGACCACAACACCCTCAATCAGAAGCTTCCAACCTATGTGTATGTCAAAGAAAGATCAACCTAGTCAGTTCAACGTGGTAACAGAGCCGTAGAGCAGCTGCCTCCTCTGGACCTGTTGAGCCAGACAAATCAAGTCTGTGGATGGATTTGTTTTCTTTAGACTCAGATATTTTGATTATAGTGATTTGCAAATGTTTGCCATTTTCATCTTCGAGGTCTATTTTTCGGAGACATATCTCATGACAAGTGCTGAAAATAGCATTTCTGAGCCTGCAAATTTGAAAATTTTTCAGGGGGAGGACACCCCCAGGCCCCCCTACAAGGCTCGTGCCTTCGGCTCTCGCGATAATGCCCCTCGTTACAAAAAACCTAGCTACAGCCTGGGTAATGCTAAAAAAAAATAAGTTGTGTCACTTTGAAATACCGTTCAAATCCAGGGAAAGAAAAGGAGACCTAATTTACAAACTTTCGTCTTTCATACACTGAGTGCACGTGTTTTTCTCCATCAGCTCAGTAGTAAACATAGACAACATAGGGATCCTTAATTTAGTGTGATTAACAGCCGGCAAAAACTTTGTGGATTTAACAGGAGACGGACCGTAAACAAAAAAACTATGCCTTTTTCTTTTTTCCAAGTGACTACTTTTGGCTTATTGTCGTGTATTACACCATAGGCCGTCATATTAAACCCTATCCTAGTGGCGCCCGGTGATACTGACTCAGTTAAAACGGTCGTAGAATGAATAAATACAAGAGCACGGTATTTCCCACTCAGTAAAGAATCGGAATTAACAGTGATTAAATTGTATGATTATCAATAGCCTGTGAAGACTAAAGGCCTGTTCACAGGCTAGATTACCAATAACTATCACCCCCCAAAAAATATAATAAGATAAAAGAACTGATCGATACACGGTCACTCTGGGGGAATGCGTGACGAGCCACAGTAATTAAATTATTTTAATTCGCGTAAACATATCTTCTTCTGCTGCTTCTTCCTCGTAAAAGAAACAGACCTAAGGGGATTCTAATTCATACATCGTTCGTGTTTTTCTGTGGAAAGAAGAGATATTTTTCCCTTAAAAATATGAAATACAAGTATTATATCTCCTGTCAATTTGTGGAAACGACACATCTAAGGCTAATTTGCATACGGAGAATGAAGTCATATTCCTCGTCGACAATGAAAAAAAAACAAAAAAAAGCGATTACCAAGTTTTCTTCACATGTTTTGGAAAGTCCAACATTTAAAGGGTCTAATGACAGTTAGTGATAACTAGAAACGTTAAAGCTGTGGAAATTAGTCGACCAGATGCAGACCGTTACAATTCCAGCTTTGCTGTCAAAATGGCGAATGTTGGAACATTAACGGAACTTTGTACAGCACGCAAAGAGGAGTGCCCACAAATTTTATTGCATTAAGAAGTAGACTGGTCTTAGTGCTTCTGTTTTATCATAGACTTGAGTCTGGGTCAGGTGTCACTTTTGCGAAATTACCGTTCAGCTCTAGTTATGCAAATTACTTTTCCCGATAAGCAAATTAAAGGTCATTTTAAAAAAATCACTCATCTCAGCCAACTTTCCACAGAATGCAACCATTGAACCTTGAAACTATTAATCAGAGCTAAAACTTTTATGTGTAAAATAATCAGCTTATTCGGCTTTGTGAGGCAGGTTTGACAGAGGCCTAAAGTTTCACCAAAATCGCACCACTTCCGACGGCAAACTGGCCAGTTTTAGGTGACCGAGAAAATCTTCTTGTAATATAGAGAAAAAATTGAGTTGGAACAAATAAATGTGATATTTCTTCATGGGATAGGATAGTTATCTTCAACTGAAAACATCAGGGCAATCCGTGATAGACCGAAATTTGCCTTATCGGTTCTTACGCGGACAGTCTCTTAAATACGCAATTGTTTTCGTGAATGAAAATTGTTCTACAGAATTATATTTCTTTATTGATTGTTAGTAGTCTCAAAAGTACAATTTTCATCGCTTTGCCGTTTGTTTTCAGTCGTTCATGAACATCGCTTGCAGGAGTACTCAAAATGCCGCGTGTATCAAACGCCTTTGAAGATTACACATCATTATAAAACCATTAATAAAAAATAAACACAATAAATACTTTATCATTTGGAAGCGTGACTCTTTTAAAATTTCTTTCCAAATTTGGCGCTTGTCAAAAGTTAGAACCGTCTGGCCGTAAAAGTGATTCTGGAAATTTTTTGAACGGTTTCGCTAAAAGTCCAAGCGTGTTTTGATGGTCCTGAATTGAATGAATGCAATTTGTCTTGAAAAATTGTGAACTACTGCAGTTTGTACGAGGTCTGTATGATAAAAACAGCGCCTCATAGTACTCTTTCTCCACAGATGTGATGTATAAAAAGTATAAAAGATTGGTTTGCAAGCACCCAGATTTGTGGGCAAGATTTTTCAAAGTAAACTTGTCGAACGCAAAAAATTCGGCCCGATTAATTTTGTTTTCCACGCTTAATCTACTGTGATAAAAAGCCATGAATATGGGTGTACATATAAGGCTATCAACTCGATGCAAGATTTGTTTCACTCTAAAATCACTTAGCCTTTCCTTCAAAAGTCACATGAATGTGCCCTTAAGTTAACTGATTTGTGGAATACAAGTTTACTGTTTGATTTAAACTTTAAATTTATTAATAAGAGCTTCGCTTTTAGCCCTGGCTAAATCTATATATTAGATAGATGTCATAAACGCTGTTTTATTTCTTACCCCGTTTCAATTAAAGATCTATTATAGAATCAAGACTGTAAAATTTTTAAGAAATTAACTTCTATAAACAATCACTCGCCAGCTTCACATATTCCTTCAAACAAAGTCTGTTCTTATAATCTCCGTAAAAAACAATGTGTCCGTCCTAAAATCAATACTGAGCGTTTCGTGTCTGCCTTGGTAAACAGATTAATATTTAAACACAACCTTAGTACAGGATAGTTATGATTCTATGATTAGGTTATTTATTTCGTTATGTTTTTTTTTTATGTCTTATTCATAAACAGTTGTAAACATCGGATATGTATCTTTATCTTGTGTGAAATAAAGACCCATTATTATTATTATTATTATTATTATTATTATTATTAGTGATTAACTTTTTTATTACATTGATGGTTAGTATTGCATTAGTGGTGGATTATTACACTAGTGGGTGATACATACACGAGCCAAATTAAGGCCCGAACGGCCGGAATTTGTCCAGGTTTCTATAGCTTGAAACATGCTTAGGAGAATTGCTACTCTCTCCTCGACGGCGGTTCGTGAGTTATACCTGTTATAGGTGCTTGCAGCATCCTTGCTTCGCGAGTTGCTTCGTAGTCATTCAAAAAGGAAATTTGTTGAGAGCATAAAGGAGTGTTTTTCTAGTACAAAAGTGAACACTGAATAGTCGGGTCTGAACTGGAATAGAATAGCTTTGTATATTTCATTGCCTCTGAAGAGAACTATAAAGAGCTTGTAAAACAAGAGTAGAAAGCGGAAAAACAAAAAAACAAACAAAAAAAAAAAACAAGCAAGCTTGAGTTGTACTTTTAGTGGGAGCTATTTTCTATTAAGCTAATTCAAAACGGCCACTTTGCTCAAATTCATTTATTTTCCGCAGACAACTCTTTAAAGCAAAACGGTAAACTAATAGTATAATCCTGTATTACCTTAGGAGCGGATTCACACCAGTTTCCAAAGATGGATTTACGGGAATCGGTCAGATTCCAATATCCTGTCTGGATGACTCAGAAACCAAGGAAAACGGTGTTTAGGAAGTTAAAATCCGAAAAATTTCCCGGGGGAGCATGCCCCCCGACCTCCCTAGAAACTTGCGCTTTCGGTGTTCGCCGTTAGAAAATCGGTCAGTAGTTATCCTAGATCAGCGCCTGTAACTCATATCCTCACTCTTTTAATACTTACAGGTTTCAAAGGACGATGTCACGCACAGCGACGTCGTTTCCTTTCAAGTCATTTCACAATGTGTAGCAGCAAGTTTATCATTTTAGCACTCTGGAATTCTTTAAAATAAAAGGCTGACAGAATGATCTCTCGGTATGTATACAGTACATGTATAAGCACGAATTTGTTTTTGCATCTCTCCGATACGTCAACAACTCGTGCGTAAATACCGTACGCGCGTACTTTTCATGTAACATTCTACATGTATATTTCTTTTAGTTAATCTAGCGGTCAGCGGGAATGGCGGACGTGTTCCCTCCGCCCCTCTGCTTTCTAGTGACCTTTTCCGACATTCTTATGTGATGTAACTATTTCTTCTACGCTATCGTCATTTTGTCTTCACTTATTCTAATCATGCCCAACAAAAGTAAATCCAGTTCGAAATCAAGTTCTGCTGAAGCGGTGGAAGGGTGCGAAGATGCCGAGTTCGCCTCGGTTAGTATTCGTGAACTCCTGCAATTACAAGAGCGTATGTTCAAGAACTTCGTGGAATCCATTGCGGCAAGTCTAACCAAGAGGGTCGACGATCTTGTGGGTAAAGTTTCAGACCTTAAAGCAAGCCTTGAATTCAGCCAGAAGGATATTGAAAACCACAAAACGCAGATTAATTTGTTTGATATGAATTTACAATCGGCGTTTGAGGAGATCACTAAGCTCCAAACACCTGGCGCGAAGCAGCTCGAGAGAGCAACTTACCTCGAAAATACCTCGGAATAGTATCCCATGATGCACCTCGTTTAATGTTACATTATCACTGCGTACGCGACATATCATGATCAGTAATCCTCAGCACGCACGAAATGAACATCTCCGTGCTCGATGTGGATGGTTTCCAAACATGTTTCGGTTCAGCAGCTTCTGCTTTTGAGATTATCGAGTTGGCTTATGTTCACTGTGCTTTCAAGAAGAATTTCAGCGGTACTTTGACTAAGAAGGGTTTTACATGTGTTTCACTGATCTGTCGAGAACTACTTGTGCGCTTGGTCGCACTGTAAACACGAAGTATAAGACTCGGCAAGTGATAAGCTTCGCTAGGTTCACTAGGAGACCCCAGGCCTGAGGAGAACCAAAACCATGACTGATCTAAAAAGTGGCTCCAACAAAACAGCCGCTATGCTGTGAAGCTAATTACCAAAGGAGGATTTATTACAGCATCACGCTCACGGGAGCTCAGTTTATGGCAGTTGCAAATAAAGGTTAACCTATCGATGCGACAAACAATCCTCTGAAGCACAATCTACCCGTTACCGACTCAAGCAATCTTCAAGGAAATTTCCTGGCCAGAATACTGATCTGCTCTTTTGAATAAATAAAGTTTCTGATGTTTCACTTTCAAATTCTGAACAGGCTTGTCTACGTTGTGCCGGCTTGCATGCTGCGTGGCACCTTTCTGTTGGTTCGTATCACACTGAAGCACATCATTTATAGTCACCGCTCCTTCTTCGAATTAAAACAATTATAGTCACATTCCTTTTAAAAATAACCACTTTAAAAATACAAAGTGATTGCTTCAGCATAAAGCGCTCTCGAAAGCGCCCAACAGATTGTAGCCTTCAGCTGTCTTTACCCATGTATCATCACACATGGCGTTGAAATGTGATAAAAGACTCGAAATTTCAGCCATCTTTGGTCGATAAAAAGTCTTCAAAATGTGGGTACTTCTGGGTACCTCTTAGCCTGTACAATATTCAGGACTTCATTTTGCTGGCGTGAGGTCCACATTTGGAACATTTCAACATATATTCCGAAAAATCTTGAATATTCATGACCTTGTTGTGGGTCACTGAACACTCTGTGATGAGAAGACTGATTGAAACCATGAAAACAAATGTTTCTATGTGGAAACTTCGCTCTTAAGCCATTGCAAATCGGAGAAATCATGTCAAATAACGAAATAATGCAATTTTCTTACTTTTACTGGAAATCGAATAAGAATAAAGCCGACGAGAAAACGACCTTATTTCACGACGGAATCTGCAATGACTGCAATAGTGCGTGATGCTTCTGGAAAAATTCATCATGGGATACTATTCGATCGTCGTCTGGTCCGTATTGAAGGCATTGTAGAGGAGTCGGGAGAAAGTTGGGAGAGCACGGACGTTAAAGTGAAGGAGATGTGCACTGAGGAATTGCAGATGGAATCACCTCCTGCAATTGAGCGTGTACATCGAACCGAAAAAGACAAGAAACCCGATGGTACGCCAAAACCGAGAACAGTCGTATGTAAACTCTACGATTGGAAGGAAAGAGAAGCGATCCTTAAAGCAGCTAGAAGAAACAAGCCTCATGGAATCCATATTTATAAAGATCTTGCTGAGGAAACAATGGTGAAGCGAAGAGAACTTCTTCCAAAATTAAAATATGTAAAGGAGGAGGGCAAGATCGCTTACTTTTCCTACGATAAATTAATCATCAAGGACAGACCAACTAGTGCCATTTATTCTCCTGGATAATCGTATTACCTATATGAACGGATTACTAAATGAGTAGCATTGCTACTACCAACCACAAGTGTCCATGTGGAATTTGTTCCAGACCTGTGAACAGGAATGATAAGGCTATACATTGTGGTATCTGCCTTCACTGGATTCACTACAAATGTAATGGACTATCCTTAAATGATTATTGTCTTTTACAATCAAGTAATGAGGTATGGTATTGTAAATACTGTATTGCCTCTATATTTCCTTTTTCCTCTGCTGATGATTCTGCACTTTATAGCCATATGAACTGTAGAATACCATCTCATCTTGAATTCCTGCCTTCGCTTGATGTATTGTCTAAAATTTCTGGTATACCTTACCTTGATAATTCTGATATAGAAAATAACATACCCAATCCTATAAACTCTAAGTGATTTTATTTGCATGACTCCGAAAAAATGACTTTATCATCTAATAAGTCATATTTCTCCTTATTTCATGTCAACCTAAATAGTTTAGATGCTCATCAGGATGATTTGCCTGCTACTCTTGATTTATTAGGCTTCACCTTCCAAGTTGTAGGAGTCAGTGAAACTAGAGAAAATGTTTTAAGAGGATTCAGAATGAATAATGCCTTGCATGGCTATAATTTGCATTCACAGCCTTCCAGATCAGCTGCAGGTTTTGTTGCTCTTTACACCGGCAAATCACTGAATGCTGTCAAAAGAACTGATCTTAGCGTAACTGATGAGGAATTTGAAATTGTTTGGGTTGAGATTAAGAATATAAAATCAAAAAGTATTTTGTGCTGTTGTGCCTATAGGCACCCCTCGTCCTCTCCTGAAAGATTCACCGAGCATAATGAGACCATATTGCATAACTTAGCAAGAGAAAATAAGAATATATTTATACTAGGTGATTTTAATATTAACCTACTAAATTGTGTAAACCATCCTGCTTCTGAAAATTTTCTCAATATGATGAACTCTAATTACCTATTGCCTTATATTCTCCAACCAACCCGTGTAACCGATAGAAGTGCCACTTTAATTGACAACATTTTTGCTAACACTTTCAACTTTAATGCTCTTAGTGGAAATCTAGTCACCAAAATATCTGACCATTTCCCACAGTTTCTGATTATTGAAGATCTTAAAGTAAATGATGCCAACCTTAACTGTTACAAACATGACTATTCTCATTTCAGTGAGGAAGCTTTTGTTGACGAAGTATCTCACCTTGATTTCTCTCCAATTTACAATAGTAATTTGAACACTAATGGCAAGTTTTATCTTTTCTATGACCAAATCGATTCTATTTGCAAGGTACGTGTACCTTATAAGAGGCTTTCCAAGAAGGAGGTTGAAATATCCTCCAAACCTTGGATTACTAAAGAAATCTTTGCTAAAATGAAGTATAGGGATAAACTATATTCCAAATTACTTAAAAGTAAACAACCAAATCCTAACCTTCATTATCTCTATAAGAAATTTAGAAATAGGGTTGTTAAAGATCTGAAAGATAGTAAAACCTCAAATTATAATCAATATTTTTCTTTAAATAAGCTTAACATACAAAAGCTATGGTCTGGTCTTAGATCGATCTTAAACGTTGGCAGCTACATAACTTTCATTTTAAATAACAATAAGTCTGTTGACAATCCTAAAGACATTGCAAACATCTTTAATAACTTTTTTGCAAATGTTGGTAAAACTACAGAGAAGGGAATCCCCCGGGGAAGTCATAGCCCATCATTCTACCTTAGGGGTAACTACTAAGGATCAATTTTTTTATCCCCTGTCACTTCACATGAAATCTGAACTTTTACTGGTAACATAGGCACGTTAAACGTGCATGAGCTATTTTGAATGCTTCAGTGTAACTATAATACTTCGGTGTAACCTTACCATGAGTGATGAATCTACCTTTTTCACCCTAAATGTAGATTTGGTTTTTGTGCGAAATTGGGTATTGCGCTACATAAATGAAAACGCGAAACGCTCAGCTGAGTCGATCCTCAACCTATATATTCACTTTCCTCTGTCTTTCCCTGTTACATCTGGTGCAAGTTAAACAAATTGTTGAAGTAAAATAAATTTCTACTCACCAAACGTTGATTAGAAGGAAAACTTTAAGGTTTCCTCGGAGTTTCTTAAGCCAAAATGTGACTCATCGAATACTGAATAGTTGCGAAATACCAGGATTTTTATCATTGTGGTAGATGGTTGCATCATAATAATTCACGAGGTTTTCACGTGCGATTCTACTCAGTGAAACAGTCTTTAACTCCGAAAACTTATTTCTCCATGTTTTAAAAGCTATTGCTTCTTAAAAGACAAGAGCCTCTTTTAAGGCATTGGTTACAAAACGAAACAGGTCTTCATACGTTCAAGTTACTATTTATCATTGTGAAAAGCCAATCTCCATGAGATGTACAGTCACACAGCTGGCACGTGAAAGTGTTGGACTTTGCCCCCTTTCGTGGTTCGTACGTGAGGGAATTCGAGTTATCACACAGTAATCTAGTAAACACAATTATAAAAATAACTCATGCACACAATTTGCATGTGAAGATGTTGGTCTTTGGCCCTTTTACAATTCCTGCGTAAAAAAAGGCAAATTGTTTTACTACAAAATTTTCTCAAGCGATTTTAAGAAATCACCTCGGCTTTATTACAACACCTGCAATTAAATTATGTTTCATGCAACGTCAAGGTTGATAGTCTAACATTTATTAACTACCAAGAAAATTATCAAACTGCCGAAATATATTTCTACTTGTATCATGTTACTCCACTCAATACAACAGTATCTAATTTTGTGTCAACTAGCTTCTTCCAATTTTATTCCCTAACGCTACTGTTTCTACTTAAGTTACTCATCTTTACTAAATAAAATAGGTTTCAGAAACTATAATACTTAGTATGCAGGAAGGATGTATTATGCTGGTCACTTATTATTCTTTTTTTTTGTTTTGCCAGAACGAAAAAGGTCTGCGAGAGAATGATATTTTTAAAGCTTGTTTACAGGATTAACAATACTCGGTACAGCTTTCACAAAAATAAGCTGCCTTTTTAAACTTCTAAAACCGCATTTTATAGGGCGCATACTTTCGAATCAAAGTCTATATCTAAATATCAATTATTGCTTCATTGGAAGAGCTTTGAAAATATATGATCTTTTATACTCTACCCAGTTGTAGCGGGTGAAACAGAACTCATACTGACGTGCGTTGTACCGATAGCCGAATTAGGTCAGAAATGCCTTGAAGCAGCATCCATACTAAAATATGAACCCTTAAACAGCTGCATCACTGTACACAGCGTTTGAATCATGAAGATATTTAATGTAATTCTTCCAAACACCTGTAGCCGTAATAAAAGACGAATAAATTGTAAAGAATCAAGATGGCGGTCTCAAAGTGCCCTTGTTCGACCTTTACCAATGTCATGTTTAACCCTATTCAGACTGGGGGGGGGCTTTTCGAACCCCCCCTCCGGCAAAATCGTGATAACTCCTACACCGAAAGAGCTATGACGTTCAAATTTCCGACTTTTCCTAAAATTTATCTAGGAACATTTTGGCATAATTACCATGTCCATGTGATTAATCATGTTGCCATAGCCACCAGTTTCTGACACATAGGTTTTGGAAAATTTAAGAAATGGTGATTTTTTTGTTTTAAGATCGCGTTTTTACACTTATAGTGCTTTTTGTTGTTAAAATGGTCTTTGCTTGGGACTAGTTTTTGAATTACATCAAAATGTTTCAACATCGAATATTTGGGGGGGAGGGGTGGGGTAAAATTTGTCACTTTTTTGCTTTGACAAATATGCTGCCCTATTTTCCAAATAACACTTCCAAAGTCATTTGTTTGGGTAATAAACATTAGTTTGATACTTCTTTTATACATTCTGAGCTTTTTCCCCTTTGAAAGTTGCTTTAAATTATAATTTTAACAAAAAAACGGAAATCCAAGATGGCGGATCCAAGATGGCGGATCCAAGATGGCGGATCCAAGATGGCGGACAACCATTTCAAATTTTAAATTTTATTGCTTCCTATTGCTTTTTCTCGCTGTACAAGTGTTTCCTTGTTACTAGTTAATAAGAAAGGATAACAAAGAGATGACTTTACCAATATTATTGATACGTATACGTATCTAAGTGGAAAAATAATAAGAAACATTGAACAATTGGAATATGACGTCACTATGACGTCATCATTGAGCGTGGCTAGTCAAAACTGGGTGTGGGGCTTCTTTGTACGGAGATGATCATTGTGTGTAAATTTCATGACCCTAGCATTATTGGTTCCAGAGATACAGAGGGGGGGTCCGAGGAGCCCCCCCCCCCAGTCACAGATTGACCAAAAAAGCCCAGTCTGAATAGGGTTAAGTAGATGCTAAGATCTCATTGGTTCCTAAGCATCAACTAATAGTACCTTCAACCTTATTGGCTCTTGCAACAAACATCCGAACATACAAAGTTACAAAGTTACAAAGCCACAAAGATACATACGCTCACACCACTGACATATGAGCTATTTTTTCAAAATAGCTCAAAAATGGATGCTAGCAAGTCTTCTGGCCCATACAGTGTACCTGTTACCATTTAGAAAACTATTAGGGACTATACATCTGAGCCTGCTGCATTTTTAGTCAATGATTCTTTTGCTAGTGGTAATTTTCCCGAGAAATTTAAATTGGCAAGGATTACTCCTGTTTTTAAGAAAGGCTCAAGATTTGACACAGACAATTATAGACCAATTATTTGAAAACAGACAGTTATTTGGAAGAGCTAAAAATACTTTCTCCACTTCAGTTTGGTTTCACAGAAAAATGTTCGAATACCCATGCTCTTATTTCTATCACTGAATCTATTCGCCAGTCCATTGATAATAATGAATTTGGCTGTGGCATATTTATAGATTTGAAAAAAGCATTCGATAATGTTAATCATGCAATCCTTTTAACTAAGCTCAACCATTATGGAATAAGAGGTGTTGTGCATGATTGGTTTAAATCTTACTTATCCCAAAGAGAACAATTTGTGAATGTTAATGGTCATAACTCACTTTCCTTACCAATCACTTGTGGTGTTCCACAAGGATCTATTCTAGGACCCCTTTTATTCTTATTATATGTAAATGAGTTGCTGAATACTTCTAGCTTACTAACATTTCATCTATTTGCTGATGATACTAATCTTTATTTTTCTAGCAAAAACCTTAGTCACCTTGAGGCAAACTTAAATAATGAACTAAAATCTGTTGCCGAATGGATGAAATGTAATCGATTAGCACTTAATATCTCTAAAACTAACTTTATTATTTTTCATTCCAGTAAACGTAAACCTAATCACTCATTAAGAACTAAAATTGATGATGCACTTATTAAACAAGTTGGCTCTACTGAGTACATAGGCTTACATTTGATTCCAACTTAACTTGAAAAAGTCATATTACAGGGGCGTAGCCAGGATTTTTCAAAGGGGGGGTCACAGAGGCTAGTCACCAGATCACCATCCGGGGATCGCCGAATATATATGGTTTATACCGCTGTCAAAAGTGAGATATTTTGTTGACAATCATATTCTTGTCATGCTTTATTACTCTCTTATCTATCCTTCCCTCACTTATCGTGTCCATGTCTGGGGTTTAACCTTTCCCTCATTTCTAACACAATTATTTATTATCCAGAAAAAAGCAATCAGAATAACATCTTTCTTCGAACCAAAATCCCATTCTGAGCCTCTGTTCAAATCTCTCAACCTTCTTAAGCTCAATGATGTCATTGAATCACAGATACTCTCTTTTGTTTATCAATGGTCACGCAGATTGTTACCCCCCTGTTTCAGTGAATATTTCAAATTTACTTCTGTTCATTCCTATTCAACGAGGCAATCATGTAATAGAAATCTTTATGTAACCTCAGTTAATACTACCCAATATAGCTTACGCTCCCGAACATTCACTGGTCCTTGTCTTTGGAACTCCTTGCCTACAAGTATAACTAATTCAAATTCTCTTAGAATATTTCGTAAAACCCTCAAGAACTCTATCCTCAATTATTGTTCTAATTAATTATCTGCCTTAGCGCATGAAGAAATACTTTTTTTTATAAAAAATATGTATATATATTCTGTATTCTGTCTGGAATTATATTTTAATGCAGGGGTCATCCACTAGATTAGCCTTTGCTATTTGGATGATCCCAACTCGCTCTCCATTTTGTTGTTACCATTTTTCTTGTATTCCTTAGCTGTACTGTGTTTAGATGCCTATGTAAATTTAACCTTTATCCCATGTAAAACTGAGCTGAGTTTAATAAATCGTCTTGTCTTAATAAATCATCTTGTCTAGTTTCAAGCCTTGTGCAGGCTAGTACTCTATTTCAAGAGATGTTTCCTTTTTTCTTTTACCGGCTCCCAACACTTTATAACTCGGTAGAATCTCAATCAAACTTCAACCTACAGTAAGCCTAGCTTGTTTAATTTTGCGATGGACAAGCTAGCGCTAGTGAGCGTTTCAACATTCTGGGCCAGCGTGAGATGTACCTCTCTCCCCAATCCCCTCTTTTTTCCCTTCCCCCCTGTCCCCTAACCCTTTCGATTCCTGCTACCCAGGCTACGTGAGATACGCCTTTAGAAACAACGAAATGAAGGGGTAAAAATACAATCACGTAGCTCTTCCCAGATCCATCTCGTACTGGTCGATAATGAATTACCCACAGAACGTGTATAGAGAAATAGTTCTAAAAAAAAGAAACAAAAGGAAACAAAACAGAATAATGGAAACGGGCTTCGAGAAAGTCTAACTAATGTTTGACTCCACGCTTTCATTTAGTCTTAAACATGATCTGATCTGTTGACTCCAAATTACTAGAATTGGGGCCAGCCCGATATCATGCTCTCTTTAAGTAAATAAATTTTGTTCTTGTAGTCTACCCTTCTTGTCACGGTTGATAGCGCGTTTTGACGCGAGGATTGCCGTTTGAGCAAATTCCCCATAGGCGTTAATATTTTTAAAATTTAGTCTGGATATTTCATTCATCAATGTCAAGAGAGAATGATCTAAGAGAGCGAATCCCCCATACATGACCCTCTTCCCCTGAAAATTATTTTCGATCTATTCTTGGTTCTGTGTCATACTGCGTGGTTATTTTAAGGACGCCACCTTATTGGTCGGTTAGAGTGGCGTCATGTAATATTAAACTTGGCGGGTAATTCATTTCACTGCCGATCACGCACAGCAAGCGATACGACGTGCAAACTTGGTATTACTTTCGGCGACGAATCAAAAGATTTATACTTGGAATAATCTGGCCAGAGTAGCCGACGAAGAGCAAAGCGGTCCTGGCTTGTGGGGGTTCGCCGGAGAAAGCGGTTCCGACTCGGCGGAAACTGCTTATCATTGAGGTCTTCGCTACATCAATATATAAACAACCAACATCCTATTGCAAAAAACGACAACTGTCTCTTCCGGCGACATCCACGCACACCCGCGAGCTGTGATACCGTCGTTTGGATCCAACCGTGGACACGTAACGAGAAGATAGGTTCAAAGTGGGTTCATACATGAATGTTTGGCCGCCAAATATTTGAACTTTGAGAGGACGCTAGACAAATGTAGGCACACCGCTCACTATAAAAGAATTTAAACCGGAAACCGCCCATCAAAACTCTCTGGCATCCAGGTTAGCGACTGTTTAACAGCTTGAAGCATCTGACCTGATTTGTGTTTGCAAAGCGAAATATTCATCGCCAGTATTAGACGTTAAGAAGAAACTCTCAAGAATAATTCTTAAAAGCAAATGTACTGTTTCTGAACGAAAAATATTCCTGGAAAAAGAGAAAAAATATCTCGCACATTTGCTTAAACAATTGAAGCCAGCCACTCATTAAAGGTTTCGTGTTTCGCACGTGATAACCTTTGCCTCTGGCTTTCACAGTGTGTCAGAATTCAATATTCGTTACTTTAAATGAGGCTACCACCCGTTAGAAAATCTCAATCTTTAATCTCAAAGTGAAATTTTGACTCCAATACTGCAATCCCTTTGTAAATGAAATTCATTCCTAAATAATGAGCGGAGAGTGCTGATCAAAAACATGTCAACAACAGGAGCCGATTAGTATCAGCTCCTGGCGCTAATTACTATAATGGCTGTCAAATGTCTGGCGGCGAAACATGTCACGTTCACGTCAAAGTAGACTGCGCGGGTCACGGAAACAACAGACAAAAATAACCTTCGCAGCACGCGCGCGAACTTTAAATAGATTTAAAAAAATTATCATGGGGCATAGGGATTCGCTCTCTAAGCTCATTCTCTCTTGTCAATGTTAAATATTTAAGACCGGCTATTCATACATATGTAAGGTTTAACCATATGCTTCTCAATTCAAAAAACCAAACTAACTACTCTCGTCATAAGCTTGAGCTACCTGTTTCTAAACTTACGTACATATAGTAAGTCTAATCTTATTCCTCTTTTTATCAAAAATCATATTTCACACTCTTACCTTTGATGGTGGCGGGCATCTTGTCAATAAAAAGCTGAAGCTCATTTGGATCAGCATCTTTTAGTTGAACAGTTTGTCTTTTAGGACCCAAACCCCGTTTTAGTTCCCTAATTGTAACTGTATCCTTGGTGACCTTCATTGTAGTTACAGGCAGAATGTAAAACTGAAACGGTAAGGAAAGATAATGATATAATTTAAGTTACATTGACTATAGTGAGGTGGGCAGTTACTGTACTAAACACAACCATTC
This sequence comes from Porites lobata, assembly GCA_942486035.1. Lineage (NCBI taxonomy): Eukaryota > Metazoa > Cnidaria > Anthozoa > Scleractinia > Poritidae > Porites > Porites lobata. Next base: position 291,993 of record CALNXK010000053.1, on the reverse strand, counting down.
ACAGCCCATTTCACTGAGATCTCACTTGCTGCAGGATAAACAGTTATGCCCTCAGTTACAGCAAAATGAGTTCAATATGTTCTGCTCAAAATCATTTGTCAAGACCGCTCATATGTATATTTTCGTTATTATTTTTTTTTCACCGTAACTTGAGGGTTGTCCAATACTCACAAATAGACTCCATTGGTGTTAGTCACCACTAACACCAATGGAGTCTATTTGTGAGTATTGGACAACCCTCCAATAAAAAGCTGAAGCTCATTTAACAGTACAATTTAAGTTAGTACTGTCAATCCTGTATTAAACGGTCATCCTAGGGAATGGCTTACTCACCGCTTAATACAGGTTGAGGGGTTTCAAACCTAAGAGTTAGTGAAGGAAAATAAGATGGTGAAAGAGCGAAATATCTATCCCACGACAAATTGTCCTCAAACTGTTTCTAGCCTTCTTGTGCCAATAGAAAGAAATTAAAAGCAGACTTTCCAAGTCTCACAACTTTGTCTTGAGTCTCAAGATTTAAGGACCTGTCTCACGCTCTCACTAGTTGACAACTGATTTCTCACGCTTTCTCAAAAAGTCAGATACTAAAGAATTTTGGTGTAGGTTTCGTTGTACAAGTTAGATATCAATAAAAACCAGCTCAAACCAAAGAAAACTGTAATAGAATGTAATGAATCGCAGCTATTCCTTTAGCCTACCGCCCAACTTGCCGCTGCCACCAAATGTGCAGACTTACTGTTTCTCTTGTTTCAAGATGAGGCCAACATAACATAGAAATTGCGAAACCCAAACCGTTAAAACTATTCTTAACGTTTACTGCTACAGCTTTAAAGTGATATGGTGACTTCTTTTGGGACATCTTACGGCTTTTTACCCACTGCATTTCTCACTACTTTTTCCAGTTACTTTTTCCAGGTCTGGTGTTTTGCCTCTGAATATGCTGTACTTTAAAACTTCGGCTATCCTAATGCACGATATCTCCAATAACCGGGCTCCTTCTATAACATTTGAATTTTTCATCCGTTCTAACATGATCCACTCTCATTATAAAAGATTTTCTGCCGCGGGTAATTTTTTTGTTTAAAGATCTAGACTCAATCAGCTATTATTTTCTTTTTTTAGAAGTGGTGTAAGAATTTGGAACAAAATTCCCCTAACGTTGCGAGAACAGCGCAAAGACCCTTTCAAGCGTAAATTACATGAATTACTGATCAAGGTTTTGGAGACTAAAAAGGTGTATGTTGATATGAGTAGCCGCCATTACCACTTTCTACCTGAACTCCTTATCAGTAGCCCAGCCATGTGGTGTAAAAAAATAGATTACCGTATTTATTCGATTAACTGCCCTGGGCGCTTATTAAATTTTTGGACCTTGAGAGTGGGCGCTTATTCGAGGCTGGGCGCTTATTAACTTTTTTCTGCATTTAGCATGGGCGCTTATTTGAGGTGGGCGCTAATTCGAGGTTGGGCGCTTATTCGAATAAATACTGTAATTGAGCACTTTGGGATAAAAGCATAAAACTCGGCACAGTGATAGTAAAAGTTGTAGCGGCTATTTTTAGCGATGAACCCCACTCAAATATGTGCGGGGGAAAGGCACATTATGCCCTAGGAGGGAGGGGTCATGGCCCATTTGTTTTGGCCCGGAAAAGACTCAAAGAAGGGAGAAAGCGGTCTGAAAAACTTTTAAATTCCCATTTTCTTAACAGTAGCACAAGATAAACCTTACAAAATACATGTAACTTGCTCCTAGTAGTTCAACAACGCGTGTGAATTGAGTGATTCTTGTCAGAAGGAAAAGCCAGGTAGAGGCAAGTTAAGCAATGAAGGGCGGAATTAATTTTGAGTTAAAAGCTGACAATATTACTATACATGCACCCGTTCACACTCCAAAACACGTTATTAATATTTTTGAGATCCTTCCTGATGGAGCAAACAAGACTACATACGGAAGAAAGAAAGCGCCAGGCTACTCAGGGAAATTTAACATGGCGGACTGGAATGGCTGGTCTTTTTGCTCGTGTGTGAGACTATGCCGTTTTTGTTTTATCCTTTGATAAAAGAGAATTGCACTTTATAGGAATTTAATTGATCAGGCAACCTTTGGTACAAAAATAAAACATGAGACACAGAGACCTTCAGAGTGGGGTCGAGTAGGTCTTATTTTTAACCACCTTACTGTGGGTGACAAAAGGAGCCCGCAATGTTAATCTCCAGGTTGTTATTATACATGCATCGCATGTATGTAGCCAGCATTCGTTTGGACTTCCACTAAGAATGAATGGAGTTCACAGAATGCAATTACATCACTAGCATTTGGCTCTTCTTTCACTCGGAATCTGTTGCGAGTGTTTGGACCATCCATTACGTGAAACTTAGGCAATGCACAGCGTTGGAGTAAAAGCGTCTTTTCATCGTTGTTGCCCGCACTCCTTAACGTTTGGTTATTTCAAGTTTTCACAGAATAATATATTGATCTCCCTTACACTCTATTTTCATTTTAATACCAAAGACTGAAAGTGTCGAGCTGTAGAAAAAAAGGGAGGAAAAGAAAAACGGAAAAGTTTGTGTTACAAAATTGGGTCAGAATCGACTGAGACAGTGCGTTTTGTGCGAAAAAGATTCTCCAGAAGAATTATGACGTCCTTTTAATTCGGTGCAAAAGAGTCAGATTCACGGTATGATTCATTGTGCCTTAGCATACGGCAGAGTTCTCCTGAACATAGCCGACTGAATGCCTTTAAAACACCACAACTGACACATAGAACTACGTGCAGACGGACACAACAATTAACAGTGTTGGGTCTGTTTGCATGGGACAAAAAGTTTGACTGGTTTCAGACTTTGCTCCCAACAACACGCAACAGGGTGTGCAGACGGACACATGTAACTTCCAACAGTAGTAAACTCACGCATCAGGACGGGAGAAGAGAGAAGACGGCAAACCATCGAATCACAAAACCTATACTTTTAATCTCGGTGGAATATAAGAGACATTTCTCGCATCCTTAGAGACAAATCACAACTCGGTTAACTATTTAGTGCTGGTTTTTATAGTACTTTAGGCACTGCCAGTAGTACCAGGAGTAAAAAATCAAACCGTGAAACAAAGTTATGACGACCCCATATGCTACGCCAGCGCTACGATCACAGAACTGTTTTATTTTTAGTTCCTTGGAGAAACCAAAATGATTCAGTGTTCAAGTTTTCGGAGCTATCTAGAATGAATGAAACAAGGCTAGAGCAGAGGGGGTGATTGATATTTTCCAGCAAGTTCACAGTACAAATTGTAAACACATAAAAGAGCAACGTCTAGGTTTAAAGCCATATACAGATGGTCGTGAAGTCCTCCTTGATGTGAAGACGTTGAAATTGTTTAGAAGAACGCCACAAAGAGAAAAACCGATAGCGAAGCGATGAGTATTGCAAACGCAGCCAAATATTGCACACTGGGGCCCCCTTAACATGGAAAAAAGCTGGTTTCATTGGACATTTGAGATTAACCGCCAAAAGCCTCCCATCTCTCAGTCTTTAAGAAGTTTAATTGAAATCGTTCTGGGCCGGTGGAGCGCGAGTATTAAGACGCAGTCAAGCAACATCATACAGAATCAAGCTGCTCTTACTGTATTACAGCTTAGAAGATTTATAACTCTGTGGCTCGACATCGCAAAGATTCATCGTTAGAAACCTTAGTTATGTAAGTCTCGTGGTACCCATCGCGATAACATCGAACATAACCCTAGTTGTACTACCGCAACTGGTTCTTTACATGGCACAGCAATATCGTCAGGGCTCTCGAGAGATGAAAACTATATCGAGGTGTTGAACTTCTATCATGCAATCAGACATCAGCTTTCTTAGGATGAGAGAACCACCTGGGCCACAAGAATGTCTTTTGGAGAAGCTACTGACCTTTTTACAACCCTTAGCAAACTATGAAGGGTGTTCAAGAAACTATGCCCGTGCTTGAAAGATTTATTCACGGCGTAATGTCTGTCCACACAAGCCGGAGTCAAAGAGTCAATGATGCCAGTAACGTTTTGTCTATTTACGCAGAAGGGAATAACCCTTGAGACCTCCTGTCTACTGGCCATGTATTATTTCAGTACACCAAGAGAGTTGACTACAAAGATGGACATTGTGGAGAACAGTGCTTTGAATGGGTAATATCAAGGGAATCATAAGAGTCAGATGCGTGGAAGCCTCTATGCTCCACATTACTGTGATCATCAAAGGTATACCAGGAGCTAATGCAAAGCCGTTAAAAAAGGAAGTTGAAAATGTTTACGCATTGCCAGTTTTGTGGAGAATGCGACGCTAAGAGGATTAAGCTCGTTGCCTTTACAAAAATAGGGATCTAGCTCAATGACATAAAATGGCTATCTTGGATGCGATTAAAATAACAGTTGCGATATAAATGAAAAAAGCAGAGAATGACGGAAAATGCTGTTAAAATCCTTGACAACATTTAAGTTGTGTTATAAACGGTTACTAGAACAGTGCCTTAAATCATGTACTTTATTTCTGCAGGTTGATGTACTGATAATATCGGTATTTAGTATATACACACTCATTGATCTTGGTAATTCAAGCAATCTGATTGGTTAGCTATCTCGGATTATGACGTTATATTCACCGCGCTAGGCGGTGAATATAAAGCAGAACAAAATCGCTGTCGTGAACTGGGTGTTTTGCCAAAGTTTCATAGTATAAAGCCTTTTTGAAAATACACGAATATCCAAGTGCTGATGACTTTGAAGGCAAGAAAAGACTTCATGGTGTTTAGACACCGTGGTTTATTGTGAAGTGGTTTACTGTAGCTGATTTTTTGTACGCTCGAAGCTTTGTTTACCACTACAGAGGAAAACGAGGTCGCTTTGTCACTGTTTTGTGATTTCGGGATTTTCTCGCAAGACCAATTTTGCCTATAGATAGAAGTTAATTTATGGAGAAAACAGGAAGGCAAATCACATTTTCGAAAATTGTACGTGCCAACAAGTTAACAAGGGAAAGAACATTGGAGATAAACAACGCTCACCTTGATCGAAGCCGCTGTTGACAGCATTTGCAAGAAGCGACAAAGAAAACTTTCTCATTCACGGTGAGTTGACACTAACAAATATAGCTGACTTTTCCTTTCAGAATTGGGTAGTAATTTAAATTTTCGGCGTTTTCTTTTAAACCGTTGATGCTAACGCTTTCAAAACTCGATACAAAAAGATTAAAACTATTATTTGCCATGTTTGAAGATAGTGTAAAGATCTAACTTTTGCGCATCCACTGTTTACGGCTTCGTGTTCACCAATGAATTCTCGCGTCAATCAAACTAATCGTTTTTTAATGGTTTCCCTTCTGATTCTGTTGAGATCACTTCGTGTGAATATACTAAAACAATTATTCACCTCAGGCTCAGTTAATATTGTTGAATAAAACATGAGATTACTACACCAGGACGAAAAAATCCCCTCCCCACCACCACCACCACCACCCCACTACCATGGAGATAAGGGATGAGGTCAGAGCTATTCGCTAAATGATTTGAAATTATGCCAAAATTCAGGAAAGGTCATTGTATTTTCCTTCACAAAAGAAACTTATACAAACATGCGTACAGAGATACTCCCCACCCCTCCCCCTAAGCTGTAAAATACAGAAGTTTGAGTAGTGGGTCGCGGAATGTGATAAATTCAAAACATTCTTGATATGTTTGCCTTCAGGCGATCCTACAATACATTGCATGTTCATAAAAATTGGAAACGAATCGACCCGGACTGATTATCATTCCTTCTAAGATTTGTCTGGAAAGTTTTCCACTTCAAAAGCTTTTCATTTTTTTTTTTTAGTTTTCTCTCTCTCGAAAAAGTCTATCAAAGACTACTATAATGTCGCTCAGCCGGAAAATCATGGGCCAAATTAAACCATGCCGACGATAATCCACGTAAGCTAAAGCCAATTATAAGGTGCACGTTTGGCGCGGTATCAACAAAAATTTTGCAGGAAATTTACTCCTAGCAAACAGATGTAGCGTTTTTTTCTTTTCAGTGACAAACTTTAGAGATATTCAAAACAAAGAAAAATAAATAAATGCTGACTTAATTAATTGTTTGTTCTTTTCCCTTGTTCATGATCAAAGTAAGGGAAAAAATCCAAAAATCAGCAAAGCAAAATTTACAAAAACATGCACATTCCACAATTCTTTCAACCGGTACTTTAAACTTGAAGTTTCTGAAAAAGAAAAAGGCGTCTCGTCTTGTGCTCGTAAATTAAATTCCTGTACCAGGTCAAAGAAGAACGTTAAAACCTCGTTTTGATACACAGGCCCGGGGGAACTTAGCACTGCTGTGTTCGAATGAAAATCTGCTGAGTGTGCAAATTTTCAAGAAGTTTTTACTTTTATGCTGTAGCTCGTTCGTTTCGTTCAAAAACAAAGGTGAGGTTCAGAAATTCATGGGGCACTACCAAAAACTGCTGTTTAAAGAATATTCGCCTTTTTAACTGTGGCCTATTGGGCTCTTCGTGAAAGTAAATTTGCCTTATACTTACTTTGCTCGGGTCGCTTGGACAGACTAAAATGTCAGCCAGGTTTTTAAGTCCTTTGCTCCTTAATGCGTCTGTTAGTCTTACAGCAGTAGCATTATTTCCTTCTTGGTTCATCCAACCCACCAAAAGTTTTATGCAGCATCCCTTTGTACGATAATCTTTTTCTGCTTCAATTGCCTCAATAGTTCGTTGATGGTAGTATAATGCTAGTGCAACGCGTTTCCAGATAACAATTATGTTATCAGGACGATTATAGTCTTGTATGCCAGATTTGCCGAAATTGCGGAAAGTATTTGATGTGGCTCTCCCCGAAAATGAAGCTGAAATGGTCGCGTCATGAGTTTTGTAAATCTTATGACCAGGACTTAAGCCTGTTGCATGGAGACTAGCTGTAAAATAAAAAAAAGGAAATCGAACTGTTAGCTGTTATTTTTTCTCTTTCCTTTTTTTTTTATGCGAAGAAAGTGTCCTATATATCTAGCTGGAAAATTTCAAAAAGGTACAGCCAAATTATAAGTGAAAGGAACTTATTTTTCAACTCTTGCCTCGAAATTAAGATTTTGGTCGATTTGTCCTGGCCGTCGCTCTTAATTACATCATTGTAGCGTCAAAAAAGAACGGGATTTCGCAAGTGAGGTCGCTAGATCGAATGGGACCTTTGTCCTGTACATGACAGAGGCAGTCAACTCAAAATCTGTGCTTTGCGAATACAAAATACTAACATTAAGAAAAAACTCAAAAGTCCAAATTAATCGTGTTCATTTCGTGCAACTTTTTTTACGTTCAGTATTGGTAGAAAAGTGCGACTTCTATTGGCAGATAAATTCTCCGCGAAGTTTGTGAAATATAGATCTTCGAAAAGTGTGCTTGCTCGTTTTGTCAGGATATAAGTAGGGCTTCAGCAAGGAAAAGCCCCGTTGGTGCGTTCCCTTTGCGTTCCGTGTGCTTCCCTTAATTAATAGGCATAAAGGTCGAGTCTATGACGTCATCCATTGTTGTATCCTAGAGAAAAAAATGCGTTCTTCCATATTAATTAAGAGCGTGTCTCCGTAAAAACCGACCAGTGATTTTGGATCAAAAAATTAATTTTCCTTATATTCTGGGATATTAAAGCCTCCACCTTAGTAGTTGCCAAAATGCATTTCGTTTGACAGAAAGTGATAAATATATATATTTTTACGAATTTTTGAAGTTCCGGGCGGTCAGCGCCAGCGCCATAGCCGTTCAAAGTGCAAAAATCGCTAATATTGACCGCACTCTAGAAAACAAACACCTCGCTCAAAAAGACTGATTTTCTTTTCCGTATACAGATACACTACTGTAGATTTCCTAGCCATATCACAGTTCCGAATTATTTATTTATTTCAACGGCAGTGACTTTTTCCCCAGCACGTATTTTCGGCTTTCCATCAAAACACGAAAGTAGCTCAACTTTGAAGGTAATTTTAAAAAGTGTGGCACCTGTCTGAGCTTCGCTATCTGTATGAATACAATCTAGAAATGGTCGTATAAACATAACAACTTTCTTTAATTTTCCAGACATGTTTCGACGGTACATCCGTCATCTTCAGTGTTACATATTTTGAAATCGCCGTTGAATTTAAAGCGCGCGCGATCTTACAAAGTTCGTTACATTGCGTTGTCAATATTGCGTACTAAAACAAAATTAAATGAGTGATGCTTAGTTCTTTACAGGCAGAGAGTCAGGTTAATGTGTTTCACCTGCTGGTTGAGATCGGGCTTCTCCCATTTTATAAACATGGATTCCTTAAGCTTCACTTGGTACTTAGTGGCTGCAGAGTCCAGGATCTGGAAGCAATCCGGTGTGCAGAATGCTCTACAAAACTCTGAACTCTGCAGATGTTTAAAAACGTTCGAAGACCTGTCTGAAAGTAAGTGCTCGCGTACTCGTGTGGAGAAGTGTCGGCTGGTTTCACCAACATAACAAGCATTACAACTTGCACACGAAAATTTATAGACCACACGCGTGCGTCAGCGTCTTTCACATTGAAAAGATCCCTGACTTTGAAAGTAGTAAAGACTAACCTTAAATCAATAGGTTTACATATGCGGTTAGCAAGTTTGCGTATACTTCTCTGTGCCGTGACTGAGAAGTGCCCAACGTAAGGGATTTTAAAGAAGAACTTAGGTGTTTCCTGGGGCTCGACTCCTGAATAGGGCTGTGTTTTCCCTCCCTTGACTTAGAAATATATTTGTTGATAAGGTTCTCAGGGAAGAGATTTCTCTGCAGAATGACGGACAATTTTTGAAGGTCAGTATGGAATCCCATCCAAGTGTTGTTTATCTTAAAAGTTCTATGAATCAAGGTTTTGATTAACCCTAATTTGTAGGTAAAGAGGCAAAAACTCAGACAACTGGTGAGCAGACCTGTGAAAGTCTTTTTCCGGTAAACGGTGGTTACACTTTGGTGTGGGTCAGTGTTATTGATTAGAACATCTAGGAAAGGTAGAACATGGTCAGTTTCCCGCTCCATTGTAAAGCGTATATTGGGGTGTTGATTGTTGATGTAATTGAAGAAAAGGGTTGCATCCCGTTCAGAGTGGAAAAGGCAAAATGTATCGTCTACGTAGCGACGATAGAATAATACCTCTGAATCCCCGTATTGATCCAACCATATATTCTCATGGTGACCCATAAAGAGATTGGCGAGAACAGGGGCAGGGGGGGGACCCCATGGCTACACCATCCACCTGATCATAGAAGTTACCTTTGAACAGGAAGTGAGTTTCCTTGGTAGCAAACTCAAACAGCCTTTTAACTTCATTTTTACTAAGTTTCAACCCTTCAAACATCTGCAGAGTTCAGAGTTTTGTAGAGCATTCTGCACACCGGATTGCTTCCAGATCCTGGACTCTGCAGCCACTAAGTACCAAGTGAAGCTTAAGGAATCCATGTTTATAAAATGGGAGAAGCCTGATCTCAACCAACAGGTGAAACACATTAACCTGACTCTCTACCTGTAAAGAACTAAGCATCACTCATTTAATTTTGTTTTAGTACGCAATATTGACAACGCAATGTAACGAACTTTGCAAGATCGCGCGCGCTTTAAATTCAACGGCGATTTCAAAATATGTAACACTGAAGATGACGGATGTACCGTCGAAACATGCCTGGAATATTAAAGAAAGTTGTCATGTTTATACCACTATCTATATTGTTGCTGCTATCTAGACCTTTTGAATCTAGATATGATAATAAAACTTAACAAGGAATAACATTTTTGTGCTCTCCACGTTTTCAAAATAGACCGCCGTTTGAATTTCCAGAAATTTCGTAAACCTGATAATTAACGAACACTCGCCTTGTCGATCTGCTTGTCAAAGTCTAACTTCATTTGATGACTTTATGGGTCTTATCCAAGTTCTTTCACATTTTAAGGTTATTTCTCAATCATCTGAAACTATATTGGCCGTTGATTCCATGTCCTTGGCTACTGATACAGTAAAGTGTTGTTTCTCGGGCTTCGGAAAATCTAGTTGTGGAGGTTTTCGAGGTTCGGATACAGTATGTAGGTTGCGAGAATGCCAGGAAGATATAACGATCCACTTGAAGACATGCCATCTTTCAAAACTATCTGGAATGATGGAGTACGAATTGATACTAGTCAGGGCGGGGCTATTCGATGTGCGACCACACCGGCAAGAAGAAATGTTCGTGTGTCCAAAACACAGACATAATTTGGGTCGCAACTGGCGTCCTTTGAGGACATGTCGATATCCTCTTCATTCAGGAGCAAGGAAAAAGCTAAAAAATGATCATGTTATCAATTTGTAGATGTCCAAGAATATTCACGCAATTTTTGGAATCACAATTCCCTTTGGGTCAGGTAAGCATTCTACTACACAATATTTTACGTTTTCCCTTTTTTGACGAGCAACGATTGGCACAGTTGGTTATTGCGTAGCCATTGGAGTCTTCTGTGTGAGAGGTCTCGAGATTGGTGCCCATGGCCAGGTGTGACAAATTCTTTCCGTGTAGCTTCAAGTAGCTTTAAATACCCGTAAAACGTGGTACTGATGAAGAGGGGGTTTAAAAAGGTTTGTCTTTCAGATAATGATGAAACGAATGTGAGGCGCCTTTACTTTTTAACTTTCAATAGAATAAAAGAACTCATAAAACCAAGGTAAATGTCATGGTCAAGTATTCCGAATTGTGTAACAAACTGTAAATCTAATTATAAATAAAGACTAAAAGAGAAGGTCGAGGGAATAACCATTCAACGTTGTTGTAAAACCTTGAAAGGGAATCGTTCCATAAGGTGTTTATTTTTCCGGCTTTTTATATCACAACCAGTTATATTTTTTGGCAACAGTGCCACGATGTAAGTGTAGAAATCTTGGATTGAGTAAATAACAAGCATGAAATGAACATTCTTGTTTTACATTGTTTGCATGGTCAAGGGCGTTGGTATAATTAGGACAAGTATATTTATAAAAGGTGCTTAGAATGTCTTTACAGAACTGTCTATTTTTTACGTTGATTCATAGCGTTCTATTTTTCAAAGTAAGAGATAATTTCGGTAAAGTAGATTAGATTAATTATGCGAAAAACTTGGCAATGGTCCCGTTCTTTAAAAACCCTTTTTTGTGACTATCGGGGATTTTGTATTTGAAAAGTTTTTTAACCCTGCTATATGCTATATCCTGAAAACTATTTTTCCGACACCTCAAGACCTAACCGGGAGATTAAAAACTGTTTTGAGTTTATTTTTGCCAGTTGTCAATTATCAATCCGACAGATCAAAATCAGTGTTGGTTCTAAAAATAAGTTTTACGCTACGAATCGACTTTGACTAAAAATTAAATTCATCATTGTGATACTTTTTAATGCACAGCAATTCGCTCTACTTGTGTCAAGAAGCAAAGACAAAAATATGAGGAAAATAAACGTTGGCTGGAGGAAAACACTGAGAGTGAGAAATTAGGAGAACATGAAGAGACAAGGTGTGTTTAAATGCCTTTCAATGAAACACTGAAATGTTAACTCATTTTAATTGCCATTGCAAGTAATTGTGAAGTCTTGTGCACACAAATTTCTCAAAAAAATAACACGGGTATACGCGTCGAACCAGTATAGTCTATAATCACTGGTATGTCTATAGTAAATATGAATTGTATGAAGCGGACACTTTTTATGGCGATTTTTCTTTTTTTTTGTATCAGGGTGTGTTTATGCGTGTGGGAGTGTTAAATTGTTAAAAAATCTTGCTGGGTTGCTATTTCATACTTACGACCATTTTTTTGTTAATTTGTTAATTATACTGCGTACACTGGCAAAACGAATGGCTGCGATGGCCTTGAAGAACAGTTCAGAGTTGCAATGTACCCCGATAGCTTCTAGATTGGCACCATCCAGTGCTATTACACCCGGCCGTGGACTGGACGCCCGGAGAGTGGTCTGGAGAAGAAAGAGAAAATTCTCAAGACGGGGACGAAAGAGAAGGAGAAGAATCATTGATAACGACATACAATGAGGTAATGGCTAGTTTATCAGAAAAGACCAAGATCAGAAAAGTCAGCCTATTGACCTTTCAGTTAGAAACTGGATGGGATGAAGCGACGGACGTGAAAAAGGGAAAATGCATTGAAAAGGCTGTGGAAGGATGCAAAGTCGTATGTGAAGTAATAGCGCCAAACGCTGGGAATCAACTTTTTACATCATGCGCTCAATTATCAGATCGGACCAACGAAAATCCTTCTGGTGACTTGCTTGCTCTAATGCAGGTGTACAAAAATGCTCCAATCTTAAGACCCAGATTCTAAGTCTTTATGCATACCGCTACCCTATGGAAAAGCTACAAAAGCTACACGAGCCCTTCGAAAGCATAACTATGTGGCAAATAAAGAGGGCAAGAGCTCATGCTCGTGAATACGGTCCAGGTTTTACCCTTGAAAAGGCTTCAAGTTATCGTGTTCGACTTGACACAGCCCTTGTGGATCATTTCATAGAATTTGTAAACAAGACCATATTTTTATCAAGACGTTTCGTTTGGAACCCGAAAATTGAAATTGGATAATAGCGAACAAGTGACCATGCCCAATGTAATTCGCACAGTAACTCGCTCCACCATGATGCAACAGTACCTGCAGTTCTGCGAAGAAGAAGAGATAAAGCCACTAAGCCGTGCAACTTTGTTTCGGATCTTCGAGGTCAGAGAAGCCTCTCAACAAAAGTCGTTAGCTGGTCTCGACAATACCGCAACTGACGGATCTGTCGGTTTTGAAAAAATCAAGCAAATTGTGGACGACCTTGACCAGATCGGTCAAGAAGAAGGTTGGTCGGAGGACATAAAGAAGTCGCTTCAGAATGGCAAGCAATATTTAAAAACGAAATACCGTGAACATTGCCAACAAGGAGAGAGCACATGCCCCGACCATTGTGTCATGTTTGCCCCTAGTAACCCTAATGATGAGGACCTTCAAGAGAAATGTGAGCATGAACATACATCTGCCTGTAGCCATTGCGTTGAACTTTCTGTCTGTCTGGACAAGGTAGAACAAGCGATCAAAGGTGAACACACCCAGTTCCACAGTAAAGAACAACAAGAAGATATGCTATATGATTTTCAGAGGTCTGCTAAGGCTGTCAATCACTGGAAATCTCATACTATGAGGTCAGCAAATCAAGAGCGCGCAAAAAAAGATATCCTTGAAGATTTAGACTCTAGCTCAAACTTAATAATTAAGGATTGGGCAATGAAATTTGTTCAGATGAGATACCGCGAAAAACAGAGTGATTGGTTTGGGAAAAGGGGCCTGAGCTGGCACATCAGTAGCGTTCATTTATTTGATCAATGCACCCGAGACTGGTTCGCGGCTGTATCAATAATTGAAGATCTTTTAACACACGTAAAAATGAAGCAACCCGGGCTAAAAAGTGTTTTTTTGAGATCTGATGAGGCGGGTTGCTATCACAGCAACTTTTTGATTGCGGCGGTTCGTGACATTGGCCAAAGACAAAGGGTGGCGTTGCAGTGGAAGCCTATGACTTTTCTGAACCGCAAAGCGGGAAGGATGTATGTGACAGGATTCTCTCTCCTCTAAAATCGTCCGTCCGAACGTACTGTTCCGAGGGTAATGATATTCTGTCTGCGTCCGACATGAGAGATGCTCTTCAGAAACATCCTGTCAGAGGAACTTCCGCTTCAGTGAATATGGTACGTAGACGAATCGAAAAAGAGCCTTCAAGTGAAGAAGATTGATCATTTTAGCGGTTTCCACAATTTCACATTTGAGAGCTCAGGAATAAGAGCAAGACGAGCCTATAAAATTGTTCGAGGAAAGCTTTTTCCTTATGACACTTTGTATTTAAAACACCAAGAGGCGACTGGCCTTATGACAAAAGACGCTGATAAAACATTTTTTGGGGCCAATTAAAGAAAAACGTCTCAAGACTACGACGCCTAAGGATGTACAATTGCCCAGTGGTACAAATGCGGAAAAAGATACAGCTCTCTTTGAATGTGTATTTCCAGGTTGTACGCAGGTCTTTGAGTTCTTTTCAGATCTAGAACAGCACCTTGACGTAGGGAAGCACACCAGCAATCAAGAAACGACGAAGAAGAGTGAAAGCTTATATGACAAGATCAGAAAGGACTGGGCAACAAAATTTACATCAGTGGATGTGGCTGCGAAAAAATCTACACCATTTAATGTTAGCGTCCGAATCATCAACTGACTTAGAAACCCTGCAAATGGGATGGGCACTAAGCAAGGCCCACGCAGGTTCCATCCGGTTTCCTCGTGAGGTTAAAGAATATCTCACAGCCAAGTTTGAAATTGGTGAGCGAACTGGCCGCAAGGCGGACAGCGTTCAGCATGAAAAAGATATGAGAACAGCAACAACCCCTTCTAATGAAAGACGATTCAGTCGCACGGAGTGGCTATCTAAAACGCAGATACAGAGTTTCTTCTCTCGCCTTGCAGCTTCCAAACGGAAAGAATCAGGGACTGTGGGATTTTCTATGGAACAAGAATAAGATATCGAATGTCTTGTGGAAAGTGCAGAGCATCATAATTTAATGGCAAATATTGTTGAAGCAATTGGATTGAAGCACCCTATTACATACGACACGTATGATCTCTGTGACTTACATCGACAGAACAGACTTCCTGCTTTTAATGTCCAAATGCTTAAGAAGGTACTTTCCTATCTTGAGGTCCCCTTCAGATCTAAAGAAAGGATAGCTGATCTGTTGGACAAGCTCAGAAAAGTTGTCACGGAATGTGAATGCCAGGGTCCAGTTCAATGACTTTTCGCGCAGCGTGGGGTCCTGGGAAGGACGTGGAAACTGTAGTAGCGTGGCCATAGTTTCTCAATTCTCTTAGCTGAAATGTGTTGAACCATTTTTGTCGGTGCATTTATGTTAAGCTGAAGAAGAAAATTTATCGAAGCATGGCGATTCAATGTTAATTACATCGAACTTTAGAGAAAATGTTACGAAACAACCGTGTCACGCTCGCAACTCATGACCCTCTCTATTACTTTTGTACAAACCAGATAAAAGATGCCGTTGAAGGACAGGTTTAAAAAAAAAAAAAAAACACTCGATGTTTTTAGAGTTAAAGCGGTTACTTCAGGAGCAAAAATATCCTCTACAAAATGATGAAATACAAAGTCACGTATTTTTCAAGTTTGTCAGGAGACTGGGTTAAAACGCTTTGTCAGCGACTCATCGCGTCGTATTTGCAAAGGAACGTGTTTTATTTGCCCTAGAAATTTCACTGCGATGTCTTGAAGAGTATAATCTCAATGAACAAGATTGCACCCAACTAATTTTAGCAAAAGACCTTTCAGGACGGTGTCTCGAACCAGTCACGCTCGCGGATATTGCCATTTTAAAAACCAGATAACTTCTTTAAACGGACCAACGACATGGAATCAACGGCCAATATAGTTTCAGATGATTGAGAAATAACCTTAAAATGTGAAAGAACTTGGATAAGACCTATCACGCCATCAAATGAAGTTTGACTTTGACAAGCAGATCGACAAGGCGAGTGTTCGTTAATTATCATGTTTACAAAATTTCTGAAAATTTAAACCGCGGTCTCTTCTCAAAACGTGGAGAGCACAAAAATGTTATTCCTTGTTGAGTTTTACTATCATTCCTAGATTGTATTTATACAGATAGCGAAGTTCAGACAGGTGCCACACTTTTCAAAATTACCCTCAAAGTTGAGCTACTTTCGTGTTTTGATGGAAAGCCGAAACACGTGCTGGGGAAAAAATCATTGCCGTTGAAATAAATAAATAACTTGGAACTGTGATATGGCTAGGAAATCTGCAGTGCTGTATCTGTATACGGAAAAGAAAATTAGTCTTTTTGAGCTGGGTGTTAGTTTTCTAGAGTGCGGTCAATATTAGCGATTTTTCCAGTTTGAAAGGCTATGACGCCGGCGCTAATCGTCCAGAAATTCAAAAATTCGTAAAAAAATATCTTTATCACTTTCTGTCAAACGAAATGTATTTTTGTAACTACTAAGGTGAAGGCTTTAATATCCCAGAATATAAGGGAAGTTAATTTTTTGATCCAAAATCACTGATCGGTTTTTACGGAGACACGCTCTTAAGTGCCTAGTCAGTGTTCTTCCTGCAGAAGAGTTTGACTAATAGTCGCGGGTCGCGGGTCCAATGTCGCGGTCGCGGGTCCAATGTCGCGGCAGGGGAAAATGATTTGGAGTTCGAGGTAACTGAGTGAAAACGAGTGAAATGAAAAAAATATAAAGGGAAAAAAATCGTTTTTATGCATGATACTCTACGGTAGCCAATTTACAGGTTACGGTTGTTAGAGTCAACAAAATAATGTCTCAAGAAAAGACCTAAAAGAAAAAGCTGGCCGACTTTTGTGTTCACCGCAAGCTCATTTTGTTTTCTTTCTATCGGGCCCAGTTATGTATAAATTCAGCTTTGAATATACTTATGCATAACAGTATCTGATAAAAAATGTTACCATGAGTTACCATTGTTTTCTTCTTGTCTATGAATTGCTCACAAATGCTTAGGGGAGCATTCACTGAAAAATGTGGGGTACACTTCATAGACTATAAATTATAAACGTTACAACAACTTAAAACCTTTTTTAAAAAGGCTAACTCGGGCTCGACAAGCTACGAGTCTGTCGGTAGAAGAAACGAGAACTGTTTCAATTTTAACAAATGTTTTCGGCAAAAATAAAGAAAGCGCTTGTTGAAAAACTTCCTGGTCGCAAACTCCCAAAATAAACTCTTTGCACAAGAAACTGAAAAGAGGAGGAGAGACGTTGGGCTTGAAGTGCCAGTAAAGTACATTCAAGCGGGTATTCATGGCATGAATTTAATATAGAAACAAGTAATAATCCACAGCAAGTGGGGATTAAGCTCGATCTTTATCCTCTCTTGTCCACAGAAAGGAGTTTGTTCCCACTAACGATTGAAATCCGGAATCCAAGTTCTACCAAGAGAGAATAGATCATAGTCTTTTGGTTCTACTGACAAAGACTTGAATCCAGTACCTGGAATCTGGAATTACTTACCTAATTTATTGTCTTTTCTTAGCTCTGGTAGAGTTGATAACTTACCGTTTTCAGTGTCTGGTTTACTTTCTTTTTCAGCTTCATGATATCGGGCGTTAATATTTCCTTACCTACTTACTCACTTAGTTACGATGCATGTTTTCAAGATTTGACTGAGACGCACATTGAATGGCTTCCTATTGTCAGGTTGTCCTGGTTGCCATTCAGGTGAAGAGAACAACAAGGTATATTGAACACTCTGGGTAGCCGTCTCAGTTGTAAAAATAACAGCATTAAGCGAAAATCTTGCTTCGAGGAACAGACTCCTTTCTGTGGATTATTACTTGTTTCCATATTAAATTCATGCCTTGAATACCGCTTGAATGAAGTTTCATGCGCCTATTTACATTTTCTTTCAGTTTTGCCGAAAACATTTGTTAAATATAAGAGTTCTCGTTTCTTCTATTGACAGACTCGTAGCTTTTTGAGCCCGAGTTCGCTTTTTTTAAAAAAAGGCTTTAAGTTGTTGTAAGGTTTATAATCTGTAGTCTATGAAGTGTATCGCATATTTTTCAGTAAATGAACCCCTAAGCATTTGTGAGCAATTCATAGACAAGAAGGAAGCAATGGTAACTTATGGTAACTTTTTTATCAGATACTGTTATGCATAAGTACATTCAAAGCTTAATTTACACATAACTGGGCCCGATAGAAAGAAAACAAAATGAACTTGCGGTGAACACAAAAGTCGGCCAGCTTTTTCTTTTAGGTCTTTTCTTGAGACATTATTTTGTTGACTCTCAGATCCGTAACCTGTACAGTGGCTACCGTAGAGTATCGTGCATAAAAAAAGATTTTTTCCCTTCATATTGTGTTCATGTCAGTCGTTTTCACTCAGCTGTTTCCTCGAACTCCAAATCATTTTCCCCGGCCGCGACATTGGACCCGCGACTGCGACTTTGGACCCGCGACCGCGACATTGGACCCGCGACCCGCGACCCGCGACCCGCGACCCGCGACTATTAGTCAAACTCCCTGCATACTAATTCGGTATAGGTTTACTAATGAGCGTCTCTCTACTTCAATAGAAACAATAGGCTTGCCTCGGCTTGCCTGTTAAGTAATTTGAACCCGGTTTTCAGACCGTCTATTAAAAGAGAAATAGGAATAAGAGAAGCGATCACCTAGCAACACGACAAACGGCTTCCTATATCTTATTTAGCGCTAAGACTCAGACATATCAACAAAACACATATACACAAAGTGGAGTTGAAAAGTCTTTATTTCAATTTAGTTTATGTCTTCTTATTTGGCTCTAAAACTCGGATATATATAAACAAAACATACACAAAGTAGAACTGAAAACTCTCTAAGTTTGTCTGACGTTTTCTCCTATCTATCTCGAGGAAATGAAAAACTTTTACAGTCTCAGCGTTTCACGTACGGTTAATCGGTTAATTATGCGAGTTCATAAGCCCAAAGTTGAATACAAATTAGTTTTTAACTTAACAAGGATCAATTAAAACACACGACTAATAATTGCTAGCAATAAAACCGCAACCGCAACCGCAACCGCAACCTGTGTATGCAACCGCATACACAGCGATTTGAAAGAAATCTATTAAAATAGTCAAAGAAAGCAAGCCATCCTTTTTATGTTTTTATTACACTGCGCACAATGTTTTACTTACCCCTCTCCCGTTTTCAATTTTATTTCCCTCCTCACTTTTTTCCTTTTTCCCTTCTCTACAATTTTATTATTTTCCCTTCTCAATGTTTTTATTCCCTCCCCCACAATTTTTATAATTTCCCTCGTCAATGTTTTTTATTCCCTTCCTCCACCTCCTCATTTATTCTATATATTTTTCTGTCTACAAATGCATCGGCCTCCTAGCGACTCTACATCGACCCTACATCGATCCCACATCGACCACACATCTACCCCACATCGACCCCACATCAACCCCACATCGACCCGACATCGACCCCTCATCGACCCTACACTCACCTTTTTTCCTTTTTAACACTGCTTCGTAAATAGTGAAGCTATATACCACCACCTCCACATCCCTATTGTTTTCCCACCCCCACCACATTTCCATTTTTCCCTCCACCACCACCGCCACATTTCTATTGTTTTCTCTCCACCACCACCACCGCATTTCTATTGTTTTCCCTCGACCACCACCACCACCACCACAACATTTCTATTGTTTTCCCTCCTCCACCACCACCGCCATATTTCTATTGTTTTCCCTACACCACCACCACCACCACCACCACCATCACATTTCTATTGTTTTCCCTCCTCCTCCACCTCCTCCTCATTTCTATTGTTTTCCCTCCAAGTTTGGCCTTTTAGGCCTTTCGAGGGAAAACAATAGAAATGAGGAGGAGGAGGAGGAGGAGGAGGGAAAACAATGGAAATGTGGTGGTAGTGGTGGAGGAGGGAAGCAATAGAAATGTGGTGGTGGTGGTGGTGGAGGGAAAACAATAGAAATGTGGCGGTGGTAGTGGTGGTGGAGAGAAAACAATAGAAATGTGGCGGTGGTGGTGGTGGAGGGAAAACAATAGAAATGTGGCGGTGGTGGTATATAGTTTCACTATTTACGAAGCAGTGTTAAAAAGAAAAAAAGTTGAGTGTATGGTCGATGTGGGGTCGATGTGGGGTCGATGTGGGGTAGATGAGAGGTCGATGTGGGGTCGATGTGGGGTCGAGTAGGGTCGATGAGGGGTCGATGTGGGGTCGATGTGGGGTTGATGTGGGGTCGATGTAGGGTCGATGTGGGGTCGATGTGGGGTCGATGTGGGGTCGATGTGGGATCGATGTAGGGTCGATGTGGGGTCGATGTAGAGTCGCTAGGAGGTCGATGTATTGTGGATAGAAAAATATATAGAATAAATGAGGAGGTGGAGTTGGAGAAGGGGATTAAAAAACATTGAGGATGGAAAATAATAAAAATTGTGGGGGAGGGAATAAAAACATTGAGGAGGGAAAATAATAAAATTGTGGAGAAGGGAAAAAGAAAAATTGAGGAGGGAAATAAAATTGAAAACGGGAGAGGGGTAAGTAAAACATTGTGCGCAGTGTAACAAAAAAATAAAAAGGATGGCTTGCTTTCTTTGACTATTTTAATAGATTTCTTTTAAATCGCTGTGTATTTGACTCTTTTTGTTTTTAATAAAGTTTTTAAAACGGTATCTCTTGCGGTTTTATTGCTAGCAATTATTAGTCGTGTGTTTTAATTGATCCTTGTTAAGTTATTTGTTTATATAATAATACGTCAAGGTGCTCCCTTGGGTCTAGCTGTAGTGATGAACTAATTTGTATTCAACTTTGGGCTTATGAACTCGCATAATTAACCGATTAACCGTACGTGAAACGCTGAGACTGTAATAGTTTTTCATTTCCTCGAGATAGATAGGAGAAAACGTCAGACAAACTTAGAGAGTTTTCAGTTCTACTTTGTGTATGTTTTGTTTATATATATCCGAGTTTTAGAGCTAAATAAGAAGACATAAACTAAATTGAAATAAAGACTTTTCAACTCCACTTTGTGTATATGTGTTTTGTTGATATATCTGAGTTTTAGCGCTAAATAAGATATAGGAAGCCGTTTGTCGTGTTGCTACAATCAGGGACAAAAGTAGTTGACACACTTGTTTAGAACGGCTGCGTTTATCAAACATTTAATTCATTTATTATTTCATTCCTTTTAAACGCCATAAATCCCCTCACTCCCCGAATCAATGTTGTCTGAAGTAAAGGAAAGACTTGAGGGTCCAAAATACAACATTGATTTTGGGGGGGAGGGGTGGAGGTAGACAGGGGAAGGGGATAGGTAAGTCCACTATTCAAAAAGGGGCCATTTTACGGAAGTGTCTCAACACTTTTGTCCCTCATTGTAGGTGATCGCTTCTCTTATTCCTATTTCTCTTTTAATAGACGGTCTGAAAACCGGGTTCAAATTACTTAACGGGCAAGCCGAGGCAAGCCTATTGTTTCTATTGAAGTAGAGAGACGCTCATTAGTAAACCTATACCGAATTAGTATGCAGGAAGACACTGAATAGGCACTTAATTAATATGGAGGAACGCATTTTTTTCTCTAGGATAAAACAATGGGTGACGTCATAGACTCGACCCTTATGCCTATTAATTAAGGGAAGCACACGGAACCCAAAGGGAACGCACCAACGGGGCTTATCTTTGCTGAGGCCCTACTACTGATATACCACTTCACATTAATTAATTTACCTTTGCTTTGATTTCGTTCGCAGACAACCTCAAGTTCATCCGCACAGGAGGTCGCCCCTTCTTGTTTTCTTTTTACCATATAGCCCTTTTCGGTCTCTTTATTTGTGGGCTCTCCGCCTGGCAAGACGAAAAAAAAACTAGAGGCTTGAAACATTTCTAGTATCTTTTCAATCGATTGATATAAAGGCGTTCCACCGCAAATGTAGGGCTCGACGCTTTTCAGTAATCCCAGACTTTTTTCTTTGGAGCGTTTTTCGTCATCGTCGCACTCATGAAAAACATTTGAGGCATCTTGTGCATCGAAAATGGAATTTACAGTAACACCTATCTTTTCTTTCAGCAAATAGGTCTCGGCAATATTCAAAACTTCTTTGATGTCTTCTTCTGTAGCCGTTTTAAAGTTGGTCACCACTGAGGCATACACATCTGGAATAAAAGAGCCAGACGGGTTTTCAGGCCAGTCGCGGCAAGCTGGTGGTAGGAACTCTTGAACGAATGTTTTTAGAAACGCCTCGTCAGATACAAATTTGTTCTGCAATAACACAGCCGTTTTATCCGTCAAGGCTCCGCTAACGACTTCTTCCTTTGTCCACGTTCGGACAGCGTGTGCGCCAGCTCTTTCTAGTACTTGTAAGATCCTGTCTATCTGTCCACGTGTAGCAGGCCCTTGAATGGCAGTTTCAGTTTCTTTGTCTTCATACTGAATCTCGTCAAGAGTTCTCATGATATCAAAACTGTATTCACAAGCAATAGCACCAAATTCTGCGGCAAATACATGGTTATCAGAAAAAAGATCGTATTTGATATGGTTGTCAAAAACTTCAAAGATCGTGGGAGCCCATGGTCCTCCTTCTTCATCCCTCCCTATGTAATGAAACATGGAACCGGTGACTTGAATAAGGATTCCAGTGAAATATGCGCCTCCCTCTTTTCCTGCAATTAGAAAAGATACGAACTCTTTCGTACAAGTTCAAACACAGCACAGAATGGTACTAAATGAGGCAGGGAATGACAGGGACCGCGCTGCAGTTTTTTAAGTGCGGGGGGCGCTAAACTCAAGTGCGCAGGGAGGCAGGGGGTGGTCCGAGAGCGTCTCTGTGGACCTCAAATGGAACTTTTGTAGATGTTATAAGGATGAACAGATTTCGTTTATCAAAGAACGAATTGATATCATACAATGTAGTAAAAGAGATGAATGCAGTATGTTTTTCACTTTGGGGGAAACAGCCTTAAAATTCCTGTTGCTACTTAACTCAATAAGTATTACATAATTGTAGTGTTTTCAAAAGTCCATAAATTCCATTAGTCCTGAGATTAGAACAGACCAGTAAAATTTCATGATTTCTAGCCTGCGAATACAGCTGTTTTTCCTCTTTCCCAAGCTGAGAGGAGCAAGGAGAGACGGATGTCTTCATAGGGTACCAGGTTTCCTGCGAGATAGGTCAACCAAACACTGATAGTCGAGCAAAGGCTATTCTTATTTATGATTTTGTGCGCAAGTTTACGTGAAGCCTCTTAGGCTGTTCACATGCCAAAGAAAGACAGCTTCGCTAATGCCCGTTACACGGACTTCTTGGCGCTTTTTAGCGACTTTCTAAGCGGGAATATTCTAGCCGCAATTTATGGTATTTTCCAATCTTTATTCAGCGGTTCCATTGGGTTTATATAATTAAAACGTTAATCACCTCATCTCTATGTTTTTGGTAATTCATTTTCACTCAAATAATACTCACGAAATTCCCGGAAGCTAGTTTATGGGCGCAAAAAACAGCTGCACAAATACTGGGAATACGATCTGAAAGAGTATAGTTGATTCTTGGATGGACTAAAAAGCATAAAATTAAATAAGCGCTATAAGACTCTGTGATGAGCCGGACGTTACTTAGTGTTAATAGGCTAAGGCTGAGGATTCGTACTGAGGATGATGACGCCCGTCGATTAGAATTCCAGAATTCTTCATTCATCTTACTTATCATTCAAATTTCACTTCAATACGTAATTAAATCTGGAAAAACGAAATATATTTTGGTATATACGACCTATTACACATTCTATATCGCTCTAAAACAAAAAAAAAACACAATACTTTTCCTTCTCTAACTCTTAAGAACCTGATAATGATAGGTTAGTCATTCACTCACTTAAACATTTTCGTCTTCATTTTAAACGTAGTCTTAAATACACATTTTGAAAATCAAACAGAAAGCAATAACTATAACACTATGGGTTTTTTAATGTTGCGTTTGGCCCGGGTGGTATGCCAATTTCCAGCTCAGTATTTCAGTAAGCTTCCTGGTATCAACCTTCCAAAGCTTACTCGGCTTTTGGGAGTTTTCCCCCCGTTTGTCGGCCATTTTTTTAAGCGGGTGCGAGAACGTGAAGTAAAATTACGTCACGTCGTTTACGAAGTTTGATTGGTTAGTTATCTTTTCTTTGCGTTCCAAATATGGTACTTTCGAAAATGAATAATCACGAGCATCGGACAAGCAAACACATGAGAGTTACACGTTTCAACCCCTTATGGGTTTCTGGCAGAACCTGAATTGGGATGTCCAGATTCAGATGATCTCTCTGGCATTAGTGCAAGTACAAGTATTAGTACAAGTGGCACTTCGACGGAAACTAAATGTCAAGATAAATTGGTGTTCGTAGCTTCTTTTTAAGTCTTTTAAAGTCAAATAGCAATAAAGGAAATCATTGTAACACCTTTTTGTGGGTGAAATAGAATCTACTGGATCTAGAGCAATTCTATGTCATCCCAAGAAAGGTGTGATTGTTTTTAGTCTTGTAACTGTTTTCAAAACCAGTGGGTCATGATGTGGCACTTTCACTGATGATTTTCATCAGTATCAGATGGCAGTGGATGATTAGCTAATTCTTGCTGGCATTACAAATGGTTCTCTTTTAGCCTATCGAAATTTTGCACCTAACAAAATCGATTAAATTCAACAACGGGTCCACTGGGATACATACCCAGAAAAATGTATCTTTCACCTACAACGTGGGTCACCTACATGTAGGAGTAATTGCCAAACAATTCTCCCAAAAAACCAAGTTTGGTTCACAGTTGTAAATTAAAATGTGTAAAAGACCTGCCGAGAAATCCACTAAGATGGTATGATGGAATCAAGCTTAAAAGTCATCGTACTAAATTGTTATGAAGATACTAGACAGCTCAAGACACCTTAATTAAAGTTTCTAAGCCAAAAGCAGAATAGAGCAACTTTTTATTAAAAAATGGAATTCACCATGGTTGCTGGTCGGTGTTGTCTTGAATAACATCATGTACATACTTACTAAGTGAATCAGACGATGGTTCATCTTCTGCTTCATTACAACATTCATCTACAGGTGCAGATTCACTCCCATACATTGCTGTATCCTCTTCGTTATTAACTTGCGCTGCTATTAGATAAACAACCCACCATAAGCATAAGCCTCGTTCCCAGGGTCTCTCTTTCCATCCCGTCCGCCAGATATAAGGAGAGAGACCGGGTCGGAGCTAGTCACGAGGATACAAGAATCGGGGGGATGACAATAAAAAGATTTTGGGAAGGGGCAGAGAAGGGAGAGATCTGAATCTACCGAGTTTATAGGGTTCTTTGGATAGTGAAGCCATAAAATTATGCCTTACCATAACTCAAATGGTCATGTTGGTTTGCGGAGACAAGTCAAGACTAGGTTGATCTCGAACGACCATAAACCTCTACAGATCCAAGGTTAGCGACAATGTCACTTGCTGGAAAATGTGTTTAACGGTCGGGACATTTTCCGCTCAAAATATCTTTCACGAGGGACATCGCGCATTTGCCGTTTGTGCACTAAAGAATAAATTATGGCAGTAGCGCTGGTGCTGAAATCAGTGAACTGATATCAATTTCATGAACAACACTGTATGTGTTCAATAGAGCTTATTCACGATATTGTCATCTATTTAGGATTGACGGGATAAAAGCAATGTTTCGTGATGTTTTACATGGCAAACAAGTGATAAAATTTGCCGAATAGTGTATTAGCGCTCGAATTTCATCATTCTCACACAACGATCAATTACTAAGTGTCGCCGTCCGGCACACCTCGAAACGGACTAAAACTAGTTCAAAGCTAAGCTACTGGATGAGAGAATCAACTGCAGACGTGGACTCCGTTTTGACAACAACCCGTTTTTGCGGTATATAAAGGTTTTTTTCAATACATTTTTAAACAAAAAATATTAAGCCTACGAAATTCTCAGCGAATGACCACACCAGTGACGTCACGTGGCTGACAATGCAGAAGAAAAGTTTGCTAATAGGGAGCTTAAGCAACAACGACGGCCACGGCTACGAAAACGTCAATTAAATAGTGTGTTCGCGCTGCTTCAAATTAAGCTTCATCGCGCTTTTTCCGTTTCTTAAATTTCGTCAAATGTTGGTGAATTTTTCGGGAGCTACAGTAATTCTAAAGGGTGGTATCAAAGTTTTGGAAAAGAAAAAGAGGGTCGTTGTCTTGCGTTCACGTCCTCCACAAAACGTGAAATTAGGCAGTTTTACGTCGTAGTCGTGCAACGACCGCAGAGAAATGTATAAAAAAAAGCGTGATGCACTTGCAAAGTTGTGGTTTTGCCCGTGATCTAAACCTATCATTGCTTTTTTTGGCATTCTCATCGCGGTCGCCATTTTCGTTGCTTAATCTCCCAGCTCATGGCGTCACTTTCGAGTTGGCTATAAAACATCGACTGTTCATATTATTCTACCTTGAAAAATGTCTAGTTTATTAAAAAGATTCAGATATTAACACGAGCTACAGGTGTGTTTCTGGCGAAATAGAGAGTGAAGATGAGGGTGATGTTAGCGTAAATAGAGGCCTTTTGGAGTCAAATCACCTCGAGCCTGTTCCCTTGGAAGGCTATGTGGAACAAAATGAAGGAAAAGTAGAAGGCGGTCTACCTCCGGCATATTACTAGAAATACACAACACCTCTAGATCTTCGCGCAAAATTTTCTCACCAAGCAGTTGTTCGCTCGTTTAACTTGTTTACGGCGTCCAATTCGTTCTTCCGACATGGACTGAAGCCTCAGAAAATGTTTTAAAAAAAGCCGACGTGGACTGAAGCTTTATTCCGAAGGATAAAGTAACTTTAAGAAAGACTAACGTCCGAAAACGGTTAAGGGAAGCTATGAATTACTAAGTTAAACATTACTAACCACGAATTAATCTACCAATTACTAACAAGGATACAGCAAGAATTTCGGAAAAGCAAAGAGCTAGAGTCGTGGATATACGACAAAGTACGAGGACCTCTTTATCTGGTATAAAAGATGTCAACATCATAGTTGCCAGTACTCAATATGAGCACGACTGTCAAAAAATCCAGTAGGCTTGGTCGAGAAACTAAGAATTTTTCCAAATGATAGAGCGGCCATGAAAAAAATATATATATTAAGCGATGTGAATAGCCGTCCCTGACATTTGTACAACACTAAAACTAACAATGGAAGCTAATGTATTTATGATGTAAGAAAAAAGGGTTTGTTTCATAGTATGCCTGTTTCATGGCAAAACATTTTTTCGCTTTACCTTAAGAGAGCTGTGAAAGTGTTGCTAATATGTATATATGGATATGTGTTTATTTGCTAACAAAAATTATGTTGCGTGATATTTGGTACGAACTAATTACATATAGCTACGAAGTTAGTTTACTTTGAACAGAACTCTAAAAGCTTAATAATGTCTGGTTTTTTTTGCCATAAAATCTTAAAATCTAAGAAATGGTGACAGAAAACTTATCTGTGTTACATCTTTCAGTTCAAAGGGGACAGAGAGCAAATTGTTGTTGCTTGAACTCTAAATCTCATGTCTTATAAGTGTTCATCAGTAGGATGCCTAAAATGTGTGTAATACCACAATTGGTTTCGGCTCCATTAAATCCTATACCAATTGTAGACGCTTTTATACGTGTATTAACAGCGATAGCGCAATTTTCAGCGTTCTGGTACGGTCACAGTACACATTTTGAAATGGAGATAAGAATAACGAGTTAATTTTTCCTTACTGAATCAAGTGAGTACTGTTTTCACTTTACGGGATGGCCTTTTTGAAACATATTATTTAATAATAACAATAATAATAATAGTAATAATAATATTAATAATAATAATAATAAATACATTCTTATGTGGCGCATTTACAAAGTTCAATGCGCCTTACAATGATTTACAAACAGAAGATAAAATCAAAATCCCTATCTAATTAAGTTCACCATAATGTTTACTAAAATAAAAAAGCTTTCCAAAAAAGATGAGTTTTCAACTTGTTTTTTTAAAACAGATTACAGTCTTGGCATTCTTAATGTCCTCCGGTAGGGAGTTCCACAAGGTTCGGTGTTAGAAAAGAAAAAGCTCTGCAACCGCAGTTTTCAGATTGAGCTTTTTGAAGACAGGGTAGTGAACGTGACGCTGATATTAAAGTTCGTGACGGTTCATACATTTCAGTTAAAGGCTTCAGGTAGTCTGCAGACTGGCCATGTATAGTCTTAAATGTTATGAGAATGTTAGATTCAATCCTCTTTTCAACTGGAAGCCAGTGCAAGTTCCTTAGTATAGACGTTACATGATCTGAACGTTTTGCGCCCATCACAAGACGTGCCGCGGTATTCTGGATTCGTTGGAGTTTATCCCTTTGATATTTAAGAATACCGTGCAAAAGACAATTACAGTGGTCCAATCGCGAGATGACAAGGGAATTAACTAACATTTTAACTCTGTCTTGCGAGAGATATTTCGGCATGCGTCCTATTGATCTTATGGCGAGAGTAGACTTCATTGATGTGACTACTAAATGGCAAATTATCATCCATAATAACACCTAGATTCCTTGCTTTCTTTGCGATGTTAATTTTGTTAAAATTCAATTAATATTTCTTTGAAATTTACAGTAGCCGTACTTCATTAGTTAATTTTTTTGCGAATATTGATAATACACTTGCAATTGTTTTTGCGGCCTAGTACTGTGCGGAATGCTCGATACATTCGTGCTGGACCGACTTCCGCTGTACTCGTGTGAAAACTTGCAACACTGAGAAAATAGTTTCAAAGGTCAATATTATTGCTTGTGGTCACCTCCTTGTCTACAAAATGCCTAAAAGGTGTAAGAAAAATGGAGAAAAGAAACTTTTTTTCAAAGATCAGGATTCAGACATGTAGGTTTAACAGCACACACGTTACAAGATTGGAAACTGAAGTGAAGAAGTAAAGAAGCGATAACATTATTCGCGCCACCATCTTGAATATTCACGGTAAAGAACTGGGCTCGATCTTGTTTTGTAACTGGATAAAAAAAATGTCCGGATTTAGCGTGCACACGATTCCGAATTGCCTAACGTATTCAAAAATTTTCCACTCTGAAGATCGGATTCGTATGCCGGATTCACCGGATACGTGTGGTCGGGGCCCAATAAGGAGGAGGTTTATTAAAGTAAAGTCACTGCACGTGATGTATTATCGACAATTTGATAGGTTAGTGGGCTTAATGAGTTTTTGGAGTGCATTATTGTATTTCTTGATGAAATAACATTAACTTGATGAACATTTTGAATAAATAATCAAACAACTATATTATTGAATTCGGCTTTCCCATGATATAAAGAATCACGCAGATCCCAGGGAAACTTACACAATTACACCATCCTCCATCTGCATAACTATTCACAGTATTCATACCATTCTCAGCATCATTTAATAACTGTTAAATACCTTCAATATATATGAGGTTATTGTGGTGCTCAAATTAGGAGTTATTACAAAGGTCAACATAGCCGCTGTGGTTGGCCGCCATTAAGGAATCGTAGCGGTGTAGGGGTGGCAGAAGTCAATATAAGCTTTTGTTTAAGTCCTTTCTTCCCTTCGTTTCTGAGCATCATCCTGATTCATTCATTTATTTCTATCTTAACGAATAAGTTACACCTTAATCAGTATTGACTAGACTTAAAACCACAAAAATAGCACTAGATCGCGCTGTTAGGTCAGTGGATAGCAAATCTATAGAAATGGCGAAGTTGCCGAAAATGATCGTAATATTATATCATAGTTTAATCTTATCTGCAATAGCCCTCATGCAAGTTTACGTCAGACGAGTAAATTTCACCACAGGTAACCCAGGCTCTGTGGTAGTACCACAGTACGGTTCTAGTAAATTTACAGTGTTTGTATGGGGTAAAAATACGATCCTAAAATCTAAATATAAGCCAATGAAACTTACCCTGCAGTTAGTTGTTGTTGTCCTTATTGCTCCAACGAAGTTTCGTGATAATTTGTTCAAATTTACTCTATATACAATTATAATATACAAGGTAGGCAACACGAGATGCCATCTTCGCCGCCATGCTCTCATTCAATACAACTTTTTCCACGAAATTCGAACTCCAACAGAAAATAAACATGCCAGGATCGTAGTAATAGGATAGCAGCAGATATAGAAACCAATGAAGCTTTCCCAGATAAAAAAACCAATCCTGCAGACTTTGACAAACTCGAAGGATGTAATCCAAAATGGCTGAGAATATGCAAGCCGAAGTAGCCGGGCCTGATCAACGCGCGGCCAAGAAAATAAGGCCTGGGCACTGTACAAAAAAGATCCATCCCGGGTGTCCTGGGTTGACCTTTCTATATAGGGACTGATACATAGCTTTACCAAAGTTAGCCACCGCTGCTGGAAATACATTTGGTCGAGGGCTATTGTTCACTTGAGACAAACGCGACTTGCCCAAGCAAACTACATGTTCCAGTGCACGCGTCAAAATGAGAAAAAAGCACGTGCATCACGTTTTTTTTTAAATAAACAATCAAATTAAGTGTGATCGTGCGATGCACATTCCAAGCAGATGTTTGGCTAATCTAAAAAATTCGTGTTTGTTGTTAATGTTGTCGCTGTCGCCGTGGTCAATTAAGCTTTTGCGCTTTGAAAATTGAAATTTTCCGAGAGTTAAAAAAAATTGCAAAATGCAAACATCACCTTTCACATGTTTCCTTTTATCTCATATTGACGCGTGCACTGGAACATGTATTTTGTTTGGGCGAGTCGCGTTTGTCTCAAGTGAACAGTAGCCCTCGACCAAATGTATTTCCAGCAGGGGTGGCTAACTTTGGTAAAGCTATGGGCGCGATCCATTCAACCAAAATTTCCGGAAATTTCCTATTACTACAATGCTATCATGTTTACTTTCTGTTGGAGTTCGAATTTCGTGGAAAAATTTGTGTTGAATGAGAGCATGGCGGCGAAGATGCCATCTCGTGTCTCCTAGCTTGCATATTATAATTGTATAGAGAGTGAATTTGAACAAATTGTCACGAAACTTCGTTGGAGCAATAAGGACAACAACAACTAACTGCAGGGTAAGTTCATTGACTTATATTTAGTATTTCCTACAACTTTTAGGATCGTATTTTTACCCCATACAATCACTGTAAATTTACTAGAACCGTACTGTGGTATTATCACAGAGCCTGGGTTACCCGTGATTTCACCACCAGACCTTGTTTTTAAATTGTAAACTTGCGAAATTCTGCATATTTTAAATGATTCCCCGAGCAGTAGAGTTGAGAAGAATACCCACGCACAGAAGGTGCAAATGCGACGAGTTTTGCTCACAAACAAGGCTTGGCGGTGAAATTGGCTCGTCTGACGTAATCATGCGTAAGGGCCATTAAGGTTACTACAGATTTTACCAACTGGCTCTAGCAGCAATAGAATAGAATGTAGTCAATTCAATGTTACTAAGAACTAAAGAAAAGACATTACCTTTGTCGCAGTCTGACAACCATTGAGAACAATAGGACGACTTGTCTGGGCTCTCAAGGGGATTTTTCCCCACGAGAACTATAGGTTGCTGTTGTTTTTCGTCATCTCTTGATTCTGTTTTATAATAACAACGTAGTTAAAATAAGGTCCCTAGTCTATGCCCCATTTAAGAATTTTTTTTTTTTAATTCTTTGGCGTGAGGTGTGAAAAATGTCCCCCGTCTTTGAAGATCAAAACCGTATGTCAGTAATTCAGTCCTTACATAGGCATGAAAGATTCAGCCTATAACAAAATGTTAGAAATTGTCCAGTCCAACCAAAATTTAGCCTGCGAGTAAGTTCTTGTAGGAGGGGGTGTGGGATCAAGCAAAGGCTTGTTCATTTCCCTCACCCAATCGTCTACTAACTGCAGGAATCTAAGAGTAAAGCCCTGACCTTTTATCAGAAAAACGGGTGGGCTGAATATTTTTATTGAGTTACTCCTTAAAGAAATTTAGTTTCATATTTGAGCCTTAATTCTTTAAAAAGAGACAACCATTTTATGCGCCGTGGCTGGAGAACGTAACATAAAACGATTCGTTCGAAAAAGATCTCGTAGCTCTTTAGGTCCTCTAGTAATGAATCAGACTTGTTTTAACCCTATTCAGACTGGGCTTTTTTGGTCAATCTGTGACTGGGGGGCTCCTCGGTCCCCCCCTCTGTATCTCTGGAACCAATAATGCTAGGGTCATGAAATTTACACACAATGATCATCTCCGTACAAAGAAGTCCCACACCCAGTTTTGACTTGCCACGCCCAATGATGACGTCACAGGGACGTCATATTCCGATTTTTCAATTTTTCTTATTATTTTTCCACTTAGGTTAGTAAAATATCAATAATATTGGTAAAGTCATCTCTTTGTTATCCTTTCTTATGAACTAGTAACAAGGAAACACTTGTACAGCGAGAAAAAGCAATAGGAAGCAATAAAATTTAAAATTTGAAATGGTTGTCCGCCATCTTGAATCCGCCATCTTGGATCCGCCATCTTGGATTTGAGGAAAAAGCTCAGAATGTATAAAAGAAGTATCAAACTAATGTTTATTACCCAAACAAATGACTTTGGAAGTGTTATTTGGAAAATAGAGCAGCATATTTGCCAAAGCAAAAAAGTGACAAATTTTACCCCACCCCTCCCCCCCAAATATTCGATGTTGAAACATTTTGATGCAATTCAAAAACTAGTCCCAAGCAAAGACCATTTTAACAACAAAAAGCACTATAAGTGTAAAAACGCGATCTTAAAACAAAAAAATCACCATTTTTTAAATTTTCCAAAACCTATGTGTCAGAAACTGGTTGCCATGGCAACATGATTAATCACATGGACATGGTAATTATACCAAAATGTTCCTAGATAAATTTTAGGAAAAGTCAGAAAATTTGAACGTCATAGCTCTTTCGGTGTAGGAGTTATCACGATTTTGCCGGAGGGGGGGGTTCGAAAAGCCCCCCCCAGTCTGAATAGGGTTAAGGGCCTGTTCATAAAAGGTGCGCCACGCCGACTAGCCGGGCTGGCCTGCTTTATCAAGCTGGCTCAGCTTATGACTTATTTCCTCTTAAAATGATCGTCGTGTTTATATGAGAAGGCGGGCTGGCTTGCTCGCGAAGATCTCCACGCGGCACCTTCTCTATAAACACAAAGGAAGCAAAACAACACAGGCAGGCTAAGCATTTCGAAACCGAGAAATTCACAAAGATTATTTATTGTTATTGTTGTTGTTGTTGTCATAAGGGGGGGGGAGGTGGGGTGTCTCAAGAGAAGAGTTTGAATGAGGTGCTCAAAGCTCAGTTACCAATCATATTTTCCGATAGTCAGTGACAACTTATGTCTGCGCTTCACTGATACAAAGTCTCGACCGGTAGAGTAATTGAAATACTAATGTCCAAAATAATGACGTTCAGTTTTTTCAAGCGATTTTGATATCACTCTGTAGAAAATACACTTCGTAATC
Source organism: Porites lobata (assembly GCA_942486035.1). NCBI lineage: Eukaryota > Metazoa > Cnidaria > Anthozoa > Scleractinia > Poritidae > Porites > Porites lobata. The sequence goes on along the minus strand of CALNXK010000053.1, from coordinate 258,907 downwards.
CGTATTTGTGAGTATTCATTTTGTTAAAGAGGGGCGCAATAATATAATCAGTATCTTTACACAGATTTCGCTCGTAGATAATGTCAAGTTTTGATCCATTCCCTCGTGAAACATCGTCTCTTCCCCCACAACTTCTAGGGGACATTTTTACGGCAACGTTACCTACATGTGCCGATGATCTACAGAAAGTGTAAGGACAGTTTCGACTTTTTTAAGCTTTGTAGCTCAAGGCATTGAGCTCTTGGACCGATGAGAATGTTGAATATTGTGATTATGAGACTCGCATGATGTGCGGACGGTTTTCGAGTAGTCCGAGAACGTTATTCTCTCCGCCCTAAAATGTCAAGAAAAGAAAGTGAGGAAAGCAGTAATACACCTTCTGTCGTACGAAGAAAACGTGATGAAAGGTTTAGTAGCGGAAGCTCGCCCGAGGTACCTCCAACCAAGTCGGCGAAGCAGACTCTTGAAGAGTTAAGCAACAACGAGAACGATAGTAACGTTTGGATAGTCCTAAACAAGATCCGTAGGAACACAGACGAACTATTGGAAGAAAACCGTGCTATAAGAAGGCAATATGAAGAATTAAAGGAATCTTTAGACTTCAATAATGCCGAACTGACGTCTCTCAAAAAAGAAAATAAAGAGTTTGAAGATAAAGTGGCGTCGCTTGAAAAATCTCTCAGCGAGGTAAGAGCAGATGTTGACATCCTCTACGAAGATCTTGGAACGGCGATAACCCAAGTGGATGACGTCGAACAGTATACAAGAAAACACAACTTAGAGATTCATGGAATCGCAGAAACTGCAGACGAAGATATCGCTGAAAATGTTGTTAAGCTTGGAAAAGTCGTCAACGTGCACATATCTCCCTCTGATATCGACATTTGTCACCGAATGGGACCTCGGAACAGCAGCGGCCCCAAACCTATTATTGTTCGGTTTAAATCACATAAGAAGAAAACTGAGCTGTACAAAGCTAGGATATTACAAACGTGGTATATATCAATGAAAATCTTACATATCTAAGGCGCAAGTTGTTTGCTAAAGTTAGAAAATTTAAGAAAGATAATCATTGGCATAGTGCCTGGACTTTGGACGGCAAGATATTTATTAAGAAGTCACAGGAAGAACAGCCGAAAATAATACACGCTGAAGGAGATCTTACCAAAATTTGCTAATTTAGTCTTTTTCTTCTTTTTTCTTTTTTTCGCCTCGGTTACTAAACCCCGATGCTAATTTGCTCCCCAAAATAGGAAACACCTCTTTTCAATACTATTTAAATCATTCACTTTCTTCGCCTTACACCTTGCTACTTTTTTCAGTCTAAAATTTGCATTCTGATATTTAATTAGCGGAGAGAATGGTAGGAGGGCGTCGCTTTGTTTCTAATCGCGATTGAATGCTGCTTTGCATCTTTGCATTAGCCTTCCTATACAATAAGCTGTTCTACAGCTTAATTTATGTGCATTTTGTTACATGTGCTAGAATTTTTTGTCAAAGTATTTAGCTTTTTATGGTTTGCCTTTTATTTTGCAATTGCTTTTCACCTTTGTGTATTGTATTTCGCTTTATTTTCCTTGTTTGTTTATTTAGTTATTTATTTATTTTTTACTGTTTCGCCTCCTTTTTATTTGCCGCCCTGTTATTGTAAAGTTAATTGTGATGTTATGTTAAATAATGTTTAATAAATAAATTATTTTTAAAAAAAATGATTATGATTATATAATCTCAGTGTTCAGCTCGTAACCAGTTCCCTTAGTAGTCGAGAACCCGTTGGAGGTTTCGTGCTGTTCCTAATAGGACAGTCTTTTGAATCTGAGCCGCATCAAGATTCACCCCTATGCTTTCAAGATAACCAACTAATTATAATAATAATAATTATTATTATTATTATTATTATTATTATCGTTATTATTTGAATACAATAATACATGTAGACAGATGCAGTGAATAAATTCTACTGACGCCTTTATACTTTTTGAAAAGTTCAATCATTTAGTTGAGCAATCATTTTTCCTTACCTTTGCAATCACTCATCTTGACAAACTCAACGTCAGAATCAGAATTTTCTCTCTCTGAACCAGAGGATGAAGTTTCACCATCAGCAGAATATCCTGTTTCTATGATATCCTCTTCCCAAATCTGATTTAAGTCCTCGTCAGAAGAAGGATTTGTCACTAATGAGGAGAAGTATAACATGACTGAAAAAGGCATTCAAGTCAAATTCTCTCATCGTATCCAGGGCTGCTTCTTGAGAAAAAGGTTTGTAACTTATACTATGTTCGAGACCATTTAGACAAATGCAATAATCCTTCTATACAGTGGAACTTCTACTACTTGAGGGAACTTTTCAACAATGGCCTTCTCTTCACATCAGACGCGTTCTACACGATCACTTTTGTTTTACCTTTTCCATCGTGACAACCTTTTTCACGACTGCAGTAGTCACTAAACTGCATCCAAACTGTCAAGAAAATAACCCCTTTCCACAACGGCGATTAAGCAAGTAGACGGTGTACAAAATTATTCGCACTACTTTTGTTCAGTAAACATTTTGTTATGAACTGTTTTATTGACATATTTTGATTATGCTATGTATGCTACAATGAGCATTTTTAAAACCCAAAAATCTTTCTACCACTTCACTAAAACCTGATGTCACTTTACACCCTCTCTCGCCCAATAACGGCCATTTTTCTACATTTTTCTTGTCTTGGCTCCCTATAAATGGGTTGCCGTCATGCAGAGGATGGTCGCAACGGGAAGCACGAAACATTTTCGCTAAAACGCTTTGTTCACTAAATACACCAAAACCTCGGACTGGCCCGTCTAACTAAGTTCTTTGCTAATTTAACCTCTTGTGAAAATCTTCAGCCAGAGAGGGAAGTCTTAAGGACTAAACACTATTTGTTATCTCCTGCACGTTCTCAGAGTTCTTGACAAGGACTATAAGGCTTGGGTCAAACGTCGAACTTTTCATGAGACGAACCAAATTTAGTGAGTTAAGAACTTGGCTCAGTCAAGTTCATCTGAATGAGTTTGGATCGTCTCACACTCTCTATCCGTCTGCTTCAGACGAATATAACGGCAGTTATCGAAACAACAATCTTATAAAGGTATGGTCCTTTAAGAATGCCTCGTTATTAATTCATTAAGTCAGTGCTAATTTATTTATATCCCAAAACCTACCTATGAAAAGCTGTAACTTACCAGACTGATATAGTTCAATATCTTCCAAAGCGTTTGCAAGTTCAGTCCAGTCAAACGCAACGCTTCTTGACTGATCTGTGCTGATGTCATACTCTTCTGAATACCTGACACGTAGGGAAGTCAGTCACAATTTGGGAACTCAAGAATAAAAAAAAAAGCCGAACGACTTAAGAGCAACTATATTACCCTAAAAGGCAAGTTTCCTCTCAACATTAACCCACAGGCTAATTGTTGGTTTAGTGAGGGGGGAGGTACATAATAGGGAGGGGGGAGAAATCGGGGCGAAAATGTAGGGAGGAGGGAGAAAATGAAATGTTGGGAGTAGGGAGATTACAATGAGAAGGTAATTTTGTGGCTTTTCTTTAACTTGCGTCATGACAAGGCCGGATGGGGGGACAGAGAAAATGGCGTACACTACAATCCCCTTAGGTCTCCTAGGACTCCCCTGGTCGGACTTAACCAACAAAGCATGGGATCAAACTTGGACGCATCTCAGATTACCAGGTTTTTAAAACTTGATGACGACAGTTGTAACACACAACTCCCTCACTTAGTTGTAAAGGAAGTTCTCTGTCCTTCAGAGCTTCGCTCTAACTAATAGCTGGTCCTTAAAGGATTTTCCCTTGCGATATGATATTCCTTAAAGATTTCTCTTAGCCGTCAATGGTTTTGTATAAGGTGGATTTTCCCATAGTATTTTCCTCAGTCTAAGTGAAACTGCTATTTTGAAACAAATGGTAGTGGCTTTTTACGTGCAGATTTGTTGCTCTGTTGAAGGGCTGTTTTCCTGTCGGCGAATTTTAACTCAGAGAGATACTTTCTCGCAATAGGGACCGGGTAGCCTTTTTTTACTTGGCGATTTTCGAAATCTTTGATAGTTTCCTTAAAAGTGGTTTGAGCATGAGAGGAACAGACCTTAGACCCATGAGCGCTTCTCCGTCAATGAAGCATTTCTTCACGCCTGGTGGTTGCCACAAGTACGTGAAAGGGTTCTGTACGTTGGCTCATGGGCCCGTGGTTGGTTTATGTGTTTGCACGTCTAGGATTGGTTCCCTGTTGAACCTAATCCCTTTGTGCACATTTCTGTCCAATAAAGTGATCTCTGTTTCTTACATCTCAGCCGTGAATTTGATAGTATTTGTCTTTTCTACAATTTTGGCTCTTTATTTTGTCCAGGTTCCATATGCAGGTGTCTCAATATATCTTTTCCAAAACAGCGGTTCAATTAGCCTGGGTGCCCAGAGACTTTTTATGTGCGGTTTCCGGTTTGGTAAAGCCGTTTAAAGTGACCTGCGTGGAAAGCTTTTTTTCTCGCTGTAGTTTCCTCGAAAACCATACCCAGTTCCCAGTGGAGGATCCAGGGGAGGGGCCCATTCCCTCCCTGATTTTTACGCCAATTTTTTTTTTTTTTTTGGAGACAGATCCCCCCTCCCCTTATCTAAGGGTTTGGATGACCAGGCTCCCCCTTATCTCAAGGACTGGATCGGGCACTGATTCCAGACCAAAATGGGCAAAATCTATACCCGTTTAAGACTGAAACGGCGCAAAAACCCTACCCTTTGAGGCGGCACATACGTATATGGCTTATATAATGGAGTACTCCCCCAGGGGTGGGTGTATGGGCTTTCCCTCAATAAAATCTTCGTATGGATACATATGGTGGTTAGGCCTTCTTCGTGTGGTACAAGCTCTGAAGGTTATACTTCCTCAGGAGTGCCCGCCGTTAATTTTCAAACCAAGTTTAGGGAGGAGGGAGAAATTGCCCCAAAAAGTAGGGAGGAGGGAGTAATTGGCTGAAAAAGTAGGGAGGAGGGAGATTTACCGTCCTGTACCTCCCCCCTCTTTAGTTGAATTGATCGCATTCCGGAATACGAATGAGACACAATTTCTGCTTTAACATATATTTTTGAAGCTATTATGTTTGAGAACAGAAAAAGGTTTTGAAATTGTAACCTGAATTTCATACGATTGCTTCGAGTCGTTTTCTCCTCTCAGCAACTGAGTTACTGAGGGAGTAATAACGACTCGAAGTAATCGGATGAAATTCAGGCTATTGAAATTGTTCCTTATACCAAATTTTCTTTTCTTTTCTTTTTTGATATCTATAAAAGGCGAAAACAAACAAAAAATTATGTTTTTATTTACTACTAAATATTTATATTTTAAACACAAATCAACAAAATCTTTTTTAAAAAAAAATGGCGGTTTTAGTTGTAATTTTCAGAGATACCGTAAAATTCCGAACATAAGCCCCTCGGCCTATATTTGTTTCAAAGGCCCTTTTTGAGGGGCTTACTTTTGGAGGGGCTCATATACGGAGGGGAATTTTCGTTTCAAAATTGGCCAGGCTTATACTGGGAAGGAAATTTACCTTTCAAAATCGATTGGGCTAGCTCATAGTTGAAAGGAAATTTATGTTAGTAATTTGCAGAAATTTTCTACTGAATCTCGCCTTGAGGACGCAGATTTTAGTAAAACTCAGCCACGCAAGTACTTTGTCTATATGGAACGAGGAAAACTCAAGCCGAGGGTTTTTGGGTTACGAGTTTGGGGGGCTTATATTTAGAGGGGCTTATACATGGAGGGGCTTATTTTCGGAATTTCACAGTATTTTGTCAAGTATAGTTTAAGGCAAAAAAGTAGCTACTCCACGCCATGACGTATGAGACATTGAAATGTACCTGAAATAACAACCGACCTTTTCGTTGTGGCTCGTAGATATGCTGCAACATCTCCGTGGCCATTTTCTTCCGCGATGTCTTCCGGTAAATAAATATCTTCTTTGTACGCCTGAAAAGCAACCCTCCCAGCAGACAAACTAAAGATCGTTTCAATGAGCCTCATGGCACCGGCTTCTGCAGCTGCGTAAACCAAAGGTTTCAAAATTTTTTGTGGTTCGACTTGTCCTTCTTGATTTGCCAGACCTATGAAAACAACTACCAGAAAGTCAGCTTTGTTGAAAATTATGCTGCATATTATTTAACATTTTTATGAAGCGTCTCAGCTCTATTTTTTACATAAAGCAATCATAAAAAATATTTATATTTAAGCTACATTCCTAACAGACAGCCGAGTTAGAAACGGGATGGCTTTATCATCATTAAAATACGTAACTTATTCCTTTATCAGCTTATATACCATGGTTTCTCCCATTATCAACACTTTCTGTAGTTTCAACTATCCAGATATTTCATCGTCTTTGAATTTGGTCAATTACCTCGTGTATCAGTCTGAGATACTGAGCACAACTTTAATTAAGCACTGCGATGTTTAGTTGCGCTGCAGAAACCCAAGGTAAAGTAACGAGAAACGCCGTGATATGCAAATATCGAGGGACTTCACAGACAGTTCTTGGTATTTTACACATCTGGTAGTCAGGAGGACCAGACTGTTACAGTACTCGACATGTTTGCATCTCATTAATAATAATGGATTAATAATTTCCCCATTTTTATTCCAAAAAGAAGCAAAGACCCTACCCTTTTGGGAGACACATACCTATATCGCTTAAGTAGGGGGGTTAAGTTCCCCTGGGTTTAAATCGACTCTGTTGGTATACAGTCAAATCTCTCTAAGACGGACACCTTTGCGACCGGCACTAAGTGTCCGTCTTAGAGAGGTGTCCGTCTTAAAGAGAGTCAAATAAAAGGAGTAAAGAAAGGCAGGGACCAACTCTAGGTGTCCTTTTTACACTGAGTGGTGTCCGTCTTATAGAAGTGTCCGTTAAGAGAGAGTCGACTGTAGTAACGTTATTACATCAACACGACCTACCTTGCTGCTTGAACATTTTTGCCAAGTTTTGAACGATATCGCTAAGTTCCTCTATTTTTCTCTTGTTGCAAAGTACTTGTTGGTTCGTTTCATTCTCTGGATCCTCATATGTAAAGAATGCTTGTCCTAAATAAAAACCACTTTCTCTAGTGATTGTCACAGTGACCAGTCCAGGTCGTCCACCTTTATGCAGAAAAAATGGCTCTTGGTTAAATTCATACGTAAACCACAAAAGAAATTTTTATAGAAAGTACATATAGCATTCTGGGAGAATATACGTCTTCAAAAATTGAGGCATTTGGCAAGTATTTTGGGTGCAAAAGAGGCTGGCTTAAACCAACTCAATTCGAAGCTTAGAAGCAACTGGATAAAGAGAACGGAAAGGAGGAGGTGGAGGAGGAGGAGGAGGAGGAGAAGAAAATAGTTGCGTTCTCAGTTTTAAACAAAAGAAAAGGGGGAAGAATAGCGACTATTGTACAGGCATTTTTTAATTGAAAGCAAGGGCTTATTTCATAAAGGGGCGGGGGGTGGGGGTTAATATTTAACTGGGTTTAAAAAAACCTGGGAAGGTATTTAGAGGGAGGGCCAAACCGTGAGTAAAATTGGACCCCAAAAGCCTTTAAGTAATGCTAGACCACTAAGACCAGAGAATCAGCGCGAGGGAAACTGAGAAGTAGAAAAAGAAACAAAGAAAAGGGAAAAAAAGCTCAATAGTTAAGTGTTCCCGATTACTAGGCTACGTGTGGCCGGCTAGAAGATGTGACACGTTAATAAAATTGTTCATTCAATAGTCACTGTTAGTTAGCAAGTTCATGCCCCTAAAGGTACAATAACAGTAGTCATGAACTCGTAAGAGTTAGGCTGTGTCCACACTATCTGTACGTGATCTGACAGGTCAAAGGCAATACACTGTTTTGCATAATATCTTTCTGCTAACTGCTAACGGAGAAAGTGGAGCAAATATGTACACAATTATACGAAACATAACTCAACATCATTTTGCGACAGTATCCAGGCACTAGTGCTTAGTGCACCAACAGAAGTGTGTACACAGCCTTAGATTACATGCTTTCTCCCTAGCAACTATTTGTAATATACGTTCTACAGCTACATTTTACCGGTCATAACTGTTATTGCAATTGCCTGATACCATTTTTGATCAAAAGAAACACAACAGAAAAACGCAATGATGATAAAGCGATGAATCACTTCTAAAGTCTGGACCACCATTGCACGCAGTCATCAAAGGACAAAAATGAACTTTTACTGTAGTATTTTCTGAGTTATGGAAACAACTTACGAGGTATTTCCTTCCCAAACATGGTAAAATCGTCATCGGAAATCCGACGGACCTTAACGCTACCGTAGGCTCCAAACGTAGCCCATCCAGAAGTGACTGAAGAGGGAAGGCTGTTTTTAAACTCTAGCCAAAAGCAGCGATTCCCACCCTGGATTAAGAAAACGAGATATTTGTCAGCATTGAGATATTCTAGAGATAGTCTCCGCTTTCGCCTTCACTCCAGACCTTTCCTTTGACAGCTCGCGCCCGCTTTCTTGACCTAGGCAAAATGCCAGCTGTTTTGCAGCCTAGTAAATTTGCTCACCTCAGGACGACCACTTTTGGGATTCATAGTAACATCGAGCGTTTGCTCCTTAGATGAACTCCCTGTATCAAATTCAATGGAAAAAAAATTGTATAAAATGATACCGGTGACTTTAATAATTTATTGGAACATTTTATAGGAAAATATTAGATTCCTATTAGGACTTACAATTTGATAAACGTTCATTTTTATCTTTATTTTTAAAAAATCAGTCCTTGTCGCCCATGTTTGTAAATAGCAAACTGATTGCCTCCCGTCAATGGGTGTTTTAAGCATGTTATGTTCTACCGTGTGGATATTTTTGTTTCTCTTTTTGTGTCCACTATCAACAACGCGTTACCTTACCTTTTTCTTGAGTTTTGTTTAATGAGCCCGTCCCCACTTCATGCACTATCTAACTTACGACAAAGATAGTAGCTGGGTGTTCTTATAATAGTAGGAATCTCTTCCTAGATTTTGGTACGACTGGTACATGGAAATCAAGATCATTTGAGGCATATCTTGTTCACACGTGCTTTAGTTATTATTTCTCAAAGATAATATTTCGACGAGTCATTCTGATATAATGTTGTATTTTAAGCCGTCCCAAAAGAGACGGGAATTATTCAAATTGCACGAAAAGGGGAAATTAGCTCCTTGTTCTGACTTCTACGACCGTTCGCGATTTGTCTGAGTTTGACCGTTGCGAAATGTGTGATTCGCCAAAATCGCATACTTTTCTTTAGCTCGTTGATCTTCTTGTGATTATTTAAATGCCAAAATCGGAGTTTAAAGACATGACGAATGACAGTGTATCTTGATTTAAATAGCAACCCATTACAAATAAAATACAATTTAGTAGCTACATGGCTATATGCTAATGCTGAATTTATCTGTAGAGACAGACTTTTGAAGAGGCAAAAAGAAAAGGAAATAGCTTTTGCGTTTAAACTTCGGTGCGGTTAAAAATGACCAAAACTCGATTGACCAACCACGGCCAACACAATATCGAAATTTCTCGAAAAGGCAATATACGTTAGTAGACTGAATATACATGTATATTTGCAAACAAAATCAGAAAAAAATAAATAATCATAGCCTGTGGAACATAGGGTTTTTTAATCCATACGCAAACCTGGCTCATCACTTTTCCATTCACGGAAAACGCCTTTTCTGCAAGCTAACTAAAGATTCACGCGCAACATGTTGGTTAGTTCAGTCATCACACCAAAACTTGTAACATCCCTTTCCTCACCTTCGTCTGAAGAGTCAGCAGTTCCACAACCATGAAATAGCTAAATAAATAGATGAATCAATCAATCGATTGCATTATTGTCTATATAGAGGAACAAGAAAAGTTGGGCATAAAGGCAAATAGCTGGTAAAATAACACTTTCCATCATCTTCAAATCGAAACACGTTATAAGTGGGAATGATAAAGATCATGTCATCAAGTTACTTGACATTTTACACAGAGAAAATACCTACTCTAAATGGATTCCGGGTACCAGTTACCACTGCTGTCTCTTGGAATAGCCCTTGACCTTGAGTCGAACTTGCTACAAAGCACACAACGGCATGGTATTTGTGAGATAACTCACTAGACAATTATCAAAATATAAAAACCATACCTAACGTAAAATATCACAGAAAGGTCAATTTAAACACCGTGAATTGTTCCAGTTTGTTAGAATCAGGACCTTTTTTAACATCGAAGTAGACATGTGCCGAATCTAATACAAATAAACAATTGCATTACACTCTAAATGCAATAAGTTCGACGTTTTTAGGCAACGATTTGTCCAGTACTAGGAAAGAAATTGCTTGAAAGTTGCCACAATATATTTTATTTTTTATTTATTTTATTTGCCACACTAATTACAAAAAATATAGGAAAAGAAGAAGAAGAAAAAAAAAAAAGAAGTGGCGAGGAGACCTAACAGAAACTATAGGAGCTTATGAGAGGTTAGGCCTCCTCGAACTATGAGCTAGAGCTGTTTCACATCAATTGAAGAGAAGAAGGCGAAAAGTCGAAGATGGAAAGATTTATAAACTGTTTTCATACTTACTCAATAATTTAATCTTCAGTTTTTTCTTAAAAGAGGAGAGGGATTGAGAGTTGATGATCTTGTTGTCAAGTGAATTAAAAAACTTAGGCCCTTGAAAAAAGGGCGAGAACTTCTTCGTGTTTGTACGACAATACGGTAGACGATAGGCCTGGGAATTTCTTGTATTGTAAGAGTGGAATTGATTGCTTTGAGAGAAACTGTTATTAAACTTTGGAGGTAAGAATGAATTTTTGCAAGAATACATAAATTGGCCCAGTTGAAGCAAATGGATATCATTAAATTTTAGTATACCGAGGTCCTTAAAGATGGGGTCAGTATGAGCATTAAAATGTGATTTATTAATAATTCTAATAATGCGCTTTTGCAGGATAACAAGGCGGCGGAGATTAGTTTTATAGGTCGAAGCCCAAACGATATTGCAGTAGTAAAAATAAGGATAAATTAAGGAATAGTAGAGCATACGTAAAGACGATTTAGGAAGAAAGAAGCTGCATCTAGATATTATACCGATTGACTTCGCAACTTTACTTGCAACGTGAGATATTTCCGACTTCCAATTTAGGTTTTCATCCAAAATTACGCCTAGAAAATTTGTCTCCTTTACTTTAACAATATTTTGATTATCTATACTTATTTGAATATTACAAATTGAACGCTTTTGTCTTGGTTTGAAGACCATAAATTTAGTCTTTTTAAGATTTAGAGAAAGCTTGTTTGCTTTAAACCAGATTGACAGTTTGTCCATCTCCAAGTTTAACATATCTGAGAGATAGTTCAGATCTTTATGTGACATGAATACATTGGTATCGTCAGCGAACAATATCAGATTTAATAGATTAGAAGCATTGTTGATGTCGTTAATGTACAGTAAGAAAAATAGATAGGCAGGCAACTTAGGAACAGACTGAGGCTAAGCACAGTTAGCAAGCTATGAAAAAAATTTAACCATTTCTATTCTAGTCCTTGTTTTTGCTTTTCTAAGCCCATCCCCATTTCGTGCACTATTATTCTCGTCAGCGCTAATGATTAGGTCTATTGGGGACGGTATTTCCAATCTTCTGTTTTCAGGCGTTTTAGCAATTCATTCTTCAACGGATATTTCGATGAAATCTTATCGATGCTTTCTTTCGACTATATGTTAAATTCTAAGCCATATCATAGCCGTTCCCTCACTAATTGGTCCATTAATTTTATCAGCATGTAAGGATCGCCTGAGACTAGCTCCACGCTACGAACTCTTTCGTCTTCGCGATTTGTAGGAGGGGGGGCGGGGACCTGTGCGAAAGTTCTCATTTTCTGTCTTTTCCAGTCTATGCTAAAATACAAGTTAAAAGTGTCGATTTGTCATCATGGTGTCGCCACGATCGCGCGTATTTCCTTGCGTTCACTCTTCTTGTTCTTATTTGAATAATTATTTCAGTTCTTAAAGGTCGGGTGAATGTGTAGTTTGATTGATCACAAGTTGTTAAATTTAAGAAACGGTCCAGATAAGAACGATAGCAACAACGGCGACGAACATGTTGGAATGCAAAATAGGTGCTAACTTTTCTATTGTCTGTACTTACTTCTGATTGGCTTAAACAGCAAAAGTTAACAAAACTTCATAAAGCGGTACATATATTCATCCTTACTTTCCAACCATCTTCCATATAACAAAACCTGGTCTCAGTTCGAATAACAAAGAAATCCTATGTGGGGAACATGTAAAATTGTAAACTTTTCTTGGCTATTGTTTTCAACTCTTGTGATTGGTCAAAATCTTTTAACACAAAAAACACCCTTTCAAAGGAGAGTGTAAATGCATTTTATTGCGTAAACGGCCTTCATCTAGGTTTATGCATTCTCTGTGTAAAAATGAGAACATTCCTATGTGGGAAAGCACCGTTGCCGCATAACAAAAGAAATTGCTATCCACCTTACCCAGATCATTACTTAATTGCGTAAGACTAGATGTCCTTTACTAAGAGGGGATCTCGAAAGTTGCATAAGGCAATTGGGAAAAAAATCATCCGAGGGAAAATGAGACGGTATGGAAGAAGAAATAGGCGCAAGACAAAATTAATGTAAGGTCTTTAAAGGGTCTTAAAGTGTTCTCTTAAAAAAAAATGGGAAAACAAACAAAAAAGCGCACCTCGAAGTTTTAAGTAAAAAAACAAAGTTACACCTAAAATATAATAAGCTATTTGGGGGGGGTAAGGGGAGGTTCCTATGTAGAGGTAAATGGAGAACTGGAGGGCTTTAACGTTTCAACTTTGGTCCGCATGAAGTTACAGATCGAAATTTGACAGGCTGATTAATTTAGTTCAAAAATAAGTAGACTGAATATTGCATTTCCTCACCTTCGTCCGACGAGCATGCAGTCTCACGGGTCTGATATATCTAGGCAAATAAAAATTTAAATAAATTCCTTTTATTGTCTTTTTAAAGAACAAAGGAAAGTGGGGCAGGTTCAGCAAATGGCCAGGAAAAGGAAAGTTTCCACTAAATTTAAGGTGGCTGTTTAACATTTTCATATAAAAGCATATCTAAACCAGTCTATATCACTAAAGCCGAAATGCGATATAGAATTAGACCACAATTTTTAGATTAGATGGTCCGTGTAAAAACTAGGCAAAAGAAACAAGGCCCCGGCAATAGCGGCAGTTATTTTTCAGGCGCTGATTGAAAAGAAAAGAATTAAAACAGGCTGTCTATGCGGGCTGATAACAATCACTGGTTACTTCATTTCACATAAAAATACAGTTACTATATTTACACTAAAAGAACTCCTGGTAACACCAGTTGTCACTGCAGTCTCTTGGCAGAGCCCTTGAGCCGGAGTCGAATTTGCTACAACGAAAATAAAGAGATCAATAAATATTACATACCACTTATTAAACGAAAGTGAGGTCATTACAGGGAAATCTGAGACCGAGGCCTTGACCGGGCGATAGCGAAGTCGATACACCAAGGACGAGGTCTGAGATTTGCCAGTAAAGACCGAACGGACGACGACATTTATTTATAAAATGGCCTTTTCATTATGGACCTGGGCATGTGATAAATTAAAACCAACAACTGGTTACCAGATAACTTTACAAACACATGTCATCTCATTGAGTTGTGCACTTGAGCCCGGGCTACAGTCAGATGACACTGGTCAGCGGATATCTTTTTTGCACAGCTGTCAATTGACCAAAACATGACCATAAGGATGTCCACTATCAAGTTAAGGTGATTCCTTAGTAAAAGAACCTAACATAGATTGTAGATGAAACTTGGTTCACTGATGTAACAAGTCCAGAAGATGATAGAAAAGTAATAAAAAGTGGGGGTCACCGTGCTCGTTTTCACGTCACAATGCTGACAAATAAGGCAATTTAGGACCCTGTGGCAAAACCGTGCGGTCCAAAACTAGAAAAAAAAAGAGATTTTCTCCATGATGCATGTGGTATGGCACAGAATTTGACTTAAATGTATTTTTCATGGACTTACCTACCAGAAAAATGTCTTTTAATGCCCTTGTTTTTACTTTACGCTCCAAAGTAGACTTAATTTGGACACGCGCTATTCGACCAGTTATAGCTCAATCCGTACAATTTAGTAAAATCGCCAAAAAACTGAAGATAGATTTATGGCAATTTTTTCTCGTTGAAAGGAAGCACGGTTCTTATTAAAATCATGAAATACAAAATAGGGGTCACCGTACTCGTTTTGGCAGTAAAGCTGCAGCAAGTGCGCACCAGATGCATTTCCTCCGATTTTTGAGAGAGAACTGGGGCGAATTTCACGATGGCGTGTATGTGGAAGGGGGATGAAAGCATTAAAAAATCCGTTTTTACAGAATTTATATCGAGATATCGCAGTAAGGAAGAAATGTGATAAAGATGGCGCTTAAATGAAAATCAAACTACGTTAGCACAAGTTTAACAGCAACCATCGAGGTTCTCTGTGAGGAGGTCAAACGCAGCAACGCGCGTACTGCTTACATTATGCACATTCCCAGTACATACATTGAGTCTCATCTCGGCAAGAAACAACCGCAACCGAAAATTCCAATAGCGTTTCTATTCAGTCAACTTCATTTTAATAATGTTTTTTCAGATGCTCTTTTTCACGGCGGCCAACTTGTTACGCGCAGTAAGATTGCATTGCAAAACCAGCGAATCACCTTAAATACAGATTGTATAATATAATAAAAGAAAATAATACCCGCTTAGCAGCCAATCAGAGCCCGCCTACTATTGTAGCCATACAATAAAAATAATTAAATTATTATGCAGAGGCGGCGAAAAATTGGAAATGAAAAATAATGTGTATAAACAGTATCTGTTAATCATGGGTGGCTTTTGCCCTTAAGTTGTGCCGAATGTTTAAGAGCAGCAAGGGTAAAAGAGCGATCTCCTAGTGTGGTTAAAGTCCTGACTTTAAAAGGATTAAGGAGTTTGTATTAGGAGAAAAATTAAAAAGAAAGCATGTCAAACTTTAGCCTGTACAACTCACCTCCTGAGGAGTAGCCAGTTTCAGATATTTCACCAGTGTTGACATCAATCCGATTTGGCTGACAAGAAATGCAAAAAGGTATTTAGTGATACCCATAACTGGTGAAAGAGTAAAAGGAGTTATGTTACAATAAGACGCCGAAAACTTGAAGATAGAGGGAGGAGCAACGAGTTAAACCGCGCAGTGGGGCTAGTGAAATGAAGACTACATATAATAAAGTCAAAGTATATTTACACCTCGGCAAAATAAACATGGAAGGCAGTTTCTCCACAGGCCTACCAAGCTCACAATGAAAACTCTTGATGGGCTGCAGTATTAGCACTTTGTGTCTCTTTCACGCCAAAAGCTTACGAGAGAAGAAAAGAGCTATTTCCTTTCTAAATTTTCTATTTGCAATAATATAACTTTGAAACAACACAATTTCGATGTTAAGACATGGTCAAAAGTAGCCCACCCTTGCACAACAATATCTCCTTACTTAAACCAATCCCCTTCCTGAGGAAAATCCACATAAAGTTTAGAGAAAATCTCGTGTTTGCAGCAGAACGTTACCAGAGTATTCTTTCCTCTATATTGACTTCATCACAGACAGAAGAATCCAAGGAAGAAGGTTGGTTGCGATTATACCGACTTGAAAACTTTCAGGACTTATCTCCGGACTTTCTTGCTCGCAATCAAAAGTATATTAAGGTTAAAAACTTTTAAAGGGCTCTTTGAACTTTGGAGTTTTCACAATACACCCGCGGAATTACATAACAGTCGATTTTCGGTTTATTACACCAAGAGAAAAAATACACTAGCTAAAAACAGAAACCACACCTCTCCAATGTATAAAGTGTAATACCTCGCTTGTCTCTGAAATTTTACGTCCAGATACCGTTTGGATGGTTTGGTTTTGAGAACTTCTCAATCCATCTGAATTTTTACAATCTTCACTTATCACATCCTCTAAATCCTAGTGCAAAGAAAAAAAAAGTGTGCTTTTTTGGTCATATAATAGAGATAATAAAGCCACAGCCAAATAGCCCAGCAATTCTAAGAAACTATGCAAAAATACCGACTGGTAAACTACGATGTACCTTCCACAAAGCCTCAACGTCGAAACGGCCAGGATTTACGCCTTCCAAGTCAGGTGGAGTGTAGCTACTAGCATGCTGTCCATCTGAAATGGTATAAATAAGGCTTGTTTGACTTGAAGAACTTTATTAGAAGCATGTAACTCTCCGACGAACTGAGATCATGAGATACACAACTGTAATATCAATTTTTTTCACTAAGGAGATAAGATGAATGCGACTAGATTTATTGCCTAAAGACTTGGGCATTATTAACCGATTCAACAGGCTGAAAATGTTTGAAAAATTGTACAAATAACTGAGTAATTACTGAGTAATTAAGTTTGTTTTAATCCTCTGTACCTGGCCTTTATGGAATAAATATAGAATGCTTCATGGAAAGTGCGCGCGTACGGTATTTACGCACAAGTTGTTGACACAAAAACGAGTGCGTAAACACCGTACATAGCACTTTCCATGTGCTATGGTGTTTATTATATACATACTGAGACAATTTATCATTTTGCTAGTCTTTTACCTCAAATCTTTTCGAAATGCTAAAATGCTAAAATTTGCCACGACACATCGCGAAATGACAAAGAAAACAAAGTAAATCAGTAAAAACGCTTGTGAAGATGTAAGGTAATCCAGGAATTACAAGTCATGTTAACTTTTGTTCTCGATGTTCAAATAAAAATAAATGAATTTGAGAAAAAGGGCCAGTTTGAAAATAGCTCCGATAAAAAGTAGTTTACTTCTCGTTCTTCATTTTCCCTGTTGTTTTAGACCCGCTCAATACAATTTTCTTTGTTGACAGTGAAATATACGAAACTATTCCGGTCCAATTTCCGAAATGTTTTTCTCTTTTTAAAAGAAAACATGAAAGAAACTCTGCTTAGTGGTCTTTTCTCGTTGAATAGTTGCGAAACAACTAGGGGCCGCTGCAAGATGCAAAGCTGCAAGCTCCAAACAAAAGGCGGAAATTTTGGCGCGAAACTCGCACACCTCTGTGGCTTTTGATTGGACGTACCCTTTTCTCACTTGTGAAAAAACCGCGATCGCGATTCGGATTGGCCGTGTCACTTTTTTCGCGTGTAAAAAACATCGTCCTCTGATTTTCTAGAACTCATTTGCGTTTGAAAATTTCCGACATAGCTTGTCATTGAGTACATCTCAGTACGTATATGATAATCGTGATTAAGTGGGAGGTTACATATAAACATTATTTTTGTAAACGCGCATCTGGCATGGCGCAGCCTAGAGTATGCTGCATTTTGATGCAAGCAAATAAAATTGCTGACATAATGCTATTTATATTATACGTAGTTCACCTGATAAACAATCAGTCTGATGTGCAGCTCCTTGAACTTGTGACGTCTTACAAAATTTGGAGAAGAAAATGAGTAGGTATTCAAAACTTCTCTCGACTTCACACTAAAGCAGTAAAGGTACAATACCTACTACAACAGAAGCATTATCCGTTACAGTCCTGACATGCATCATACAAAAACTTTATTTTTCTATTAACCATTCCCCTTTTCTTTCTTTGCTTGCCGTTCTCTCATAGACCAAGTTTTGGCCATTTTCAAACTATTCCTTTAAAAAAGAAGGAAGAGGAAAAAAAAGAAGCCAGATAAACTAAATGAGTGAGAAGCGAAAATTATCTGTCGTTACCGGAAGTTCTCATTTTCAGTGTTACATACATGGACTCTCTCCGTGGTCTCTGAAGTGACAACGAAATTCAAAAAAACTTGCTTTCAACCGAAAAAACACCGGTCTACTCGCCCGGTTAACTAAAAGGCTATCAATGAATTATCCCCTTTCTGAAGAAATACGTGTCTCGTAAAACCTCTCGAAGCCCGGTGAAAGATACAACTGTAAAACGTTGAAGGGGGAAAAACTAAAAAGCATCAAAAAAGGGAAAAAGTATCCTTCTTACTATCGTGCAACCTATTTTGTAAACTTAGAATTTCCATTTAAAAACATAGGCAGCGTAATGTACCTCATCCTCGACAACAATGTACATCGCTGACGATCCTGGTAGCCTTTTGACGGTTTCGCCATCCCAGACACGACGGTCGCCTTTAAAGTCAAGGTCAGCGCTCTCCCTGTTAGCGCGTTTAGCACACGAAAAGCTTACGTCAAAAAAAAAAAATAGAAATCAGATGCTGTCTGGGGATGCTGTATAAGCGCGCGCTACAGCAAAGTACTCAGTAGCTATTAACAGTACTAGCATAGTCAGTAACCGCACTGCACTGGATCTGGGGTCAATTTAATAAAACGTTTACAAGTGTAAATGTAGCTATTGTTTGCAGACTCTAAGACAATAGCTACACTTGTAAATTACACTTGTAAAACTTTTATTAAATTAAAGAGGACGCCCGAAGGCTTTTACGCGGGATGTGTTGGTGTAAGAAAGAATTACCGGAATGTTGAATGGAAATGGAAAGTTGAGTGGTGTATGTTCTGTTAAGGACTAATACTAGAAGATGAGTTACTCACAAGGGTTCCTTTGCTACTCAAAACAAAACTGGAGTATGGGGTAGTTTTCTAAAATTTGCATTTCTTTACTAATGTCCTCAAAAAATGCACTTCCACATTCAACAATAGCATGTAATGTATTATACTTCCAATAACTACAGGGCTACAAGGCTGTGCTCTAAGGAAAATTTCAGGGAGCCCCTTCAGGCTCCCTGAGCATTTTAGCTGGGGTGCCTAGGCCTAAAAGATCATTTTAGCTAGGGTGCCCGGACCTCCAAGTTGGTCGCTGAAATTAATAAATCAGTGAGCTGTTAGCTAATTATTAAAAATTGATTAAACAAATTATTTTCTGAATAAGTCAAGCAGAATTTGGTGAAAATTTTTTCATGAAAAATCACATCCCTTTGACCTCCTGAGCGTGCAAAAAAAAAAAAAACCCGCATGTGGTCATATAAAAGTAACTTTTCGCGCCATATGAGAAACATGGGCAACGCCGCCGAATATTTGATGTTTTTTAAAAAGAAATGTAAGATTCTGGTCTGTTTATGCATTTTTTATTTAAAAAATTGGGGACCGAAAATAAGGGCACTATTCTTTTTACTAATCCTTTTGATTTAGGTTGAAAAGAAAATTCGCTTATTAAGATTGATTGAGATCCCGTGGAGCTTTCCAGGAAAACTGTTATGATTTCAAGGAAACTGGGGCCAAGTAACCTCCGGGGGGTTACTTGGGTTCATTTTTGCTGGGTATGTGCCGCTGGCCTCTCAGAGCCCCTACCCCATTATAGTCTATTCTGTGGCCAATTGTAGACCCCATATTAATCACTTTTGGGCAAATATGTAATTTTTGCGATCCCAACTTAGTCACTTTCTATTTATGTATTTACCTTATCAATCCTTTAAATAGGTCATCAAAAAATGAATTGACCCATTTTTTTTAATAAATTGAATGAAGAACACTGTACTTTTCACCTACAGTACAAATATCCTGGTACGTTTGCTAACCGTAAATATGAACAACTCTCTTACCCCCAAAATCCGAAAATGTGCAACCCCATTCTAGTAACTCTATTGAAAATGCAACCTCATTATGGTCAATCCAGTCGTGAAAATGCGACCCCATCCAGCGGCACATCCCCATTAGCCTCTTATAAGGAAGTCGTCATTTAAGTGCAGAACGGAAGTTTTTTCTTTCTATATTATCGGTGAAATGTTCAGGACAAATGAGCTTTTGTGGATTCTGTTAGCTTTTGCGTATTTATTTTTAGTTGATACGTAATGCGATGTCACGACACGAAAGACAATGCGGGACTAAAACATTCTAAAACAATCACAATTAATTGTCATCTCTTTTCTTTTTTATATATCACATTTTACTGGAAGTTATGTTTTAACCTCGCAGAAACAGTAAAAAAAAGGTAAAAATATTTAATTAACATAAAAGAGCGACTCCCGTGTTTATTCAGCGATTTTTTCAAAATACAAAACTATTGTTTTGCGTCGCCGACCGTACTTTACGCCTGTCAGAGCAAAAGTAACAATTTGTTTTGAAAAACTATCTAATGAACCATCCTAATTTGAAGAAAAAATTTCAAAGTTACTTTGAGAAGCTGTTACTATCAAAACTGTGCAGCTTGTCACGTTCATAGTCAAGGATTATGTTACATGTGAATTCACGTGAAACGACCTTTAAACATCAACGCGTTCCCGCTGCCCGATTTAATAACATTTTCTTAAAGCTTTTTGATAGACATGCTACATATTGCTGCATGCAAGTCAACCTCAAGAGTTTCCTAGCGAGCTACGATTTCGCAAGTAATAAATTCTAGACATTAGCTTTTGGACTGTAAATAAAGAAACCAAAACTAGTCAGTCGCCCGGCTGGGCCACCTAGAAAATATTTTCAGTCGCCCGAGGCCAAGTCTCGCGCCGTTAGATCTAGAGCACAGCCTTGAGTCTTTGTCCTCCTCTACGATGTTAGCTTACTTTTCCCTTCTTTGCTCACACAGTATCTTTTTTCTGCTTGTGCAATCCAACCTGACTTGCACGTGATTTGAAGTTGCAGCCAATAAAAATCACACAATTTTTCGGGAAGGGCACGGGATACGGGAAAGTTAAAAAAACAAAGCGATTTTTGACTCCCAAGAAAACGAAAGGAATGCGCTCCCGAATTTAAGACGCTGGCTGACTACGTCATCCCTCGTAAAAACACTTGAAACAACAACAACGACAACAGTGAGACGTACTCCTGGCAAGAAGAATTCAAAATCCCCCATTTGAAACATAGAAACATAAAGTAGGAAAAATTATGTCGATAACGAGATTCGTTAGATCGGATTCGCTGTGACGTCTAGTACTCGAAAGGAGCTAATAGTCAAAACATCAGCTTCTTTATCTCTCTAAGGTGGCCATTTCACTTCTCAGTTGTCACTTGAAAAAGCACCTTTTAAATAAAGTGTTATAATACCCCTTTGAATCTTTATTTAATAATTCGTTTTGTTCCCTATAGAAGCAAAACCAGTTACAAAGTAGAACTGTAGCCCTGAAAAGCGTTTCGATACTGTGGCTTCTTGGCAATTGAATGTTTGAAAAAAGTTAGACAAACTCTCTGAAACTATTCCTCGTGTACGTTGAGTCGTGGAATTGTCACTGTTTTTTTTTTTTTTTTTTTTTTTTTTTTTTTTTTGCCAAGAGTACTGCAATAATTTCCAACCTTCAGATATATAATTAACATAGTATGACACGTACGGTAAAGTATAACATTAAATACATACCACAGCGAGGGAAGGAAAGCGAACAACTTCCCCGAGCAGCACGATAAAAATTTATATAAAACTTTGCTGGTACTTTTTAACTGACAAGTCAGTAGTCTTTTACAAAATAATCGACTTGTTTTTATTCAATACAAAACTCGTCGATCAAATTGTTCAATTTCCACATGTAGCATATCTAAAGTCAGTACCATTTACACGCAACTAATTTAAGAAAATGAAAACCAATAAAGGAAAACTGGAACTCATGCAGACGCTTAAAAACAGATTTAAATGAGCTTAAAGTTGTTTTTTAGCGCTAATTTTGTAGTCGACAAACATCAGCGAGCAACGTTTATATCATAACGAAAACAGTTTTAAATTGTTTTGAACTAAACGGCTTTTTAACTTAATTATCAAAAGATACACACTGGAAACGTACAGACTAAATGTTCCGAAATATTTGGGATCAATCGCTCAGCTTTCATAAGTCGAAAATGCATAGTTGCAAAGCAGTCACGTGGCCTTAGAGCGGCTAAGTGACGGGACAACCTTAAACTTGTTTAAAATTTGGTGTGAATGGAGTATAAGCTGCATTGACATGACAATTAAAAACATATACCTTTTATTTTCCAACGCAGGGAAGGCCTCTACAAGCTTCTTTCTAACATCTATGGCAGACATGTTGCAAGAAAAGACGACGTCTCTCATAAACTGTTCTGTTTTTCTCAGCTGCGATAGAGTGTTAAGGGTCGGTGTTAAAACGCGATCACCGCGTTTCGTAACATCACCAGGTTTTAAAAGCAGGACGTTCTTCTTAAAATTACCAGCAGACGCTTGTTGCTCCATAATCAAGCTGGACAGGAGTAGCCAAGCTTAACAACTGCAAGGTAATAAAAAATAATGATAATAAATGCACTTTTAATTATTAATTTATTTGAGCGCCAATGTATTTAGCGCGAAAGTACTAATTGAGGAAATTATTACTTCTCCAAATGGAGACGGGACCGCCATTTTACGTGGTCATCCGAGCCACGCGAAGGTCTAGCCGTTTGCAGGGCATTAAGGAATAACCTTCATTTCAAGCGCTCTACCGACTGAGCTAGTCCCGTCCCTGAGGTGAGAAACAGTCAGAAGTTCTCTCAATGCATTTATTGCTGAATGTTGAAGTTGTTTACTGCCCTCCTCATAATAATAGGCAATCGAGGAACAAGGTGAGAATTTCGCTGCCTTCAAGACCACATTTTTGACAATTTTTAAGTTTCGAGAGTGAGGTCATGAAAAGTAAACATATTATAACTAGCACTCTATTTGTTGGGTCAGAGGCTCCATGCAATTATTTTAATCCAATATCCAAACCGTTATTGAATTTTATAGGAGAGAAACTTCTCTTAAGTCTTTAAAAAAATTGGTGTTGAATGACAAGAAAGCAACCCAAGAACCCAGAAATCTACTACTGCGTCAGGCCGTAGGCACGTAAAAGGCGGAAAACTTGGGGAGGAACTAAACGCACTGCTTTTGCCTTTGACTGGACGAGGAAAACATGGCAAAAAGAAAAAACATTGCACGTGCCTGTGAATGGCTATAACATAATTTGTCCGTACTAAAACCCACACTGGCCTCCAAAGAAAAATTATCCGACTCTTCAAAACAAATGTTATGGTCGGTTAGAGTCCGAACAGGGCTGGGGAAGTCACCCCCTACCCACTTGGGAGCGCGGTATTATTACGACACGAACTAGTGTTTTGAATTGGGTATGTTTCCTTTTTTAAAATCAACTCTGAAAAACATAGCTTCAGGTGTAAAACTGGGTAGGAAAAGTCACATTTTGGTGAAAATTGGGGAATACGATACGTAACACTGTACTACCTACACTCCCTGGAAAAAAGTGTTGTTACAGCGAACGGTTTTTTAGCTTATGTTCTCCATTTGGGATTTGGTTAACGGCACAGTCAACAACACCGGGTTCACTGTAGGTCTAACCAGAATTATTGAATTATTCTTAAGTCAGACTAAAAATTTGCAGGTTCCAATTTGGCACACAAAAAAGAGAATGTTGCAAGTTGATGATTGCAACAGCTGAATATAAATACTGCTCGGGCAACACAACCCTTTCGAACATCGAATAATAATCGTCCCAGAAGTTAGCAAAGCAAATTTCTTTATACATAAGTAAATGCGTTAAAAGACTGGCTTGTAAACGTTTACAGGTCAGATGTCTGACAAAATGACGTTCGGAGAAAAATCAATGACGGTCAATGACGATTACTTAGATAGCTTCGGGATTATCACTGATGCACTGAGTAGACAGAAAAGCTAATTAAGTATATTAACTGTGTGCAAGTATATTATATTTGAACCGTCCTACTCCGTTCAGCTTCACTCACACACTCTTTTAGTTATACATAATATGTTTTTTTTCCTGCCCAGACTGAACATTCTTTTTTTCTGTCAATTTTAGACTGAAAATATTCTTGTATTCATCAAAGCTTAGGATGTATACTTTTAATAATTATTACATGTACCGTTTACAGAACTGTCATAAGCATCGAACATTTGGTTGAGGTTTTAATAGGACTGTTTCTTTCGTTTCGTTGGCTAGTTTTGCCGTTTAGAGAAAGAAGTAATTTTTATCGCTTAAGAGTTAAAAACACATAACTACATGTTATTAACAGATTTTCAACACAAAAAATTATACCCTTTTCAAAATCTCAGCCTCGGGTTTATGCTTAGAATATTTTTCGCAAATTTCAGCCTCGATATTCTTATAAAAAATACGAATGTACACAAAAAGCGCTGAATTCGCCTTATATGTCTACACGTGCCGAAGGAATTTTCTTCCAAGCATCTGTTGAAGTCCAAAACTGTCGTGTTAAATCAAGCAACAACTCCTAATTGCCATACCTTGAATCTAACAGATGCAATCTTCTCATCCCTCTAAACTCCGTAAAACAAGAGAAGTTCTTAACGCTATAACATGGAGCCAGAGAAGACCGACCAAAGAGTAAGCACGGGAAAAAAAAGAAGGCATTGCGTTTAATTGATATATCACGCTATTGTCTAACAAACAACCTATCACGTGATAGTTGAAGCTCCGCGATTTGCTTCAGTTATCTTATTGAACTGTTTCTAGCTGCTACATAAGCATACTTTGATGGTCACGTAATCAAGCAAATTTGAATGAGAAACACTTGGCCTTCCACTTTTTGCATTCAAAAGTTTATGAATCGACCCAGACGTTAGCTCAATAACAAAAGGAATTACGGATTCTTTTATAAATAAGAAAATTCGTTAAAAATTGGGCTAAAAAAATATTATTTTAACGTTGCCATAGACTACGGTTTTGTGTTCAGTTAATTACGGCGATTATCGACGATACAAGGTAGGCAGAACAAACCTAAGACTAAATGTGCAATTGGAACCGTCAGATTCCGTATGGCTGGGTTAATACTGTATATAACAAGCGCCGGATTCGTCAAAAATGCCTACACAGATCAAAGGCATTTGCTTTCACTTCAAAATGCTACGTCTACTCCAGTCTGATCAAGGCGGAAGTCGAACAGACTGTATCCTACAGACCACATTTTTCACCGCGGTGAACAAGATAAACTTGTAGAGGCTTAGCAAAGTGCTTGAAAGCGTACGTTGTCATTGCACTGTTCAAAAGTTACTTTGTGACCAATGCGCTGTTAATTTACTAGAAGTTCTGAAAGTTTACTGAGAAGGTTCTGTGCCGTTCAGGACGCCAATATAGTCAATATAACTCGGGTGCGAAGCGATTTAAAGAAAAAGAACCGTACTGGATTGGGAAAAATTAAAAGATAGTTACAATTCAAACATCTCACCAATGGGTTTCCACTTAATAGTAAATGAAACCCCTCTAAATGAAACAAAAAAAGATCCTCAGACGTTTGATCGTCGGAAGCCACGATTGTTCTTAGACTGTTAACATAGAAAACAATTTATCAATGCCATACCTTGAATCTAACAGATCCCTCTATAAATCAGGTGAACGAATTTAGTCTTAAACGCCTTCATGAACTCGCGAAAAGTAAATGTCAAACTGGAAGCAATTCCAGTTCATCTGAACTCAAATACTTAATCATGCTATTGTCTAGCAGACCAACTCTCACGTGAGAGTTGAATTGCCTGTCAACAGCGGCTTGAATTGCATTATCTTAAAGTGGACATCTTATGCCGTAGTTATAAAACCTCACTGTCTCCATACAGTAGACTGGCCGGAATTTTTAGTTCCTTTCAGAGGTACATGTATTTTAGTGTTCATTTATCGTTATTTCGGGGTCAGATCATTAGCGTTGCTAGCTGGTATATGCTCGAAGTTACGTGCTCTTTCTATTTCCCTGTAAATGTGGGCAGTTATGGTTCACTGGGGGTCACTCTATTGTCTACTGTCACGAGGTAATAAAACCACCTAACCAGCAGAAACGGGCTTTGAAAAAGTCTAACATACAGCAATGTCGGTTTTACATGATACTTTTTCCAAGAAACCTATTTATTAGAACCTTTGCAAATGAGTTTAAAAAATAAACAGCTCAAAGCGTGAGGAGTACAGCAAATTTAACGTTTCCTTCTGGATATGGAAAACTTGGCTGGTACACAACTACAGAAAGCTCGACATGGAAAACTTACTGTGGAGCACTTTGATGCTCATGTTAAAGAGGCTCCAGGTAGCGAACTAAAGACTCATAGCTAAAGCCTAAAGAAGCGCCGAATGGAGAGTTTCAGATTGATTTTCATTACGTTTTTGACATTCTGATTGTAGAGGTCATTGCATGCTTTGTATCCTCGGGCCTCACTTTAATAAGTCCCGAGGCGTTTAATGATCCTCAGGCTTATTTAATTTTGAGTTTATGCTAATTAAATTTCGCCGGAATATAACTAAATTCAAGTCAAACTTGACTAACCGTCAGTTTGTTTAAGTGATATTCACATTCACATAAATCAGAACAACTTCTTTTGTTAGCCTTTGTCAGGGTAATGCTATGATAAGGGCTTTATCGGAAAGCCGATCTCTATAGAGAAAAATTTAAATTATAAGGAAACGAATTACGGTGCTTGCAAACCTCTATTGCAGCTAGCAATTACAAGTGCCATGCATACTCCGCATCAAAACTAGACTTTTCCAGGTCCCCTATTTTTCGGTAAGATTATCGAGATGGTTCGAGCGCTTTGCGTTACGGGCGGCCACCTTGGATACAAGGAGGGTCGAATCTACTTAGGGAGTTGGGGAACGGTTCGGGAGGAGGCGAGAAAAATCGTCTCCCTCCACCTACTGCTATGAACCCCGACGCCCGCCTCCTCGGTACATATGAAACAAAGATGGCCGCCTGTAACCGTTATTTAATGTAAGCGCTCAATCCCTGACGATCTTAAGAAAAAATAGAGGACTGTGAACAGTTAATGTCAAAACGCATCCTCTAAACCCCCTACCGAAATAACGGTACCTCTTTTTTTTGTTCTCTTGTTTTTGCCCAGAATAAAATTGAGTTGCTAGAGTGGTTATGAGAACAGGGAGGTGGAATGGGGTTGTGAACTAAAACCCGAAGACATCCTTCAAACTTGAAGCAAAACGCGAAAAAAACCAATAACCAAAAGTTTAACCCGAAAAAATCCCATGCTGAGTATTTGAGCTGACCAGGAAAATACTCACAACAGAAAGGATTCCAGAATGGAAGCATTTTAATGTAATCCAATTGGTTAGTAATGAAACAATTATTTATGAAAGTTAACTATATATGTAGATCTTCGAAGTAGAATGAACTACCTAAGCTGTTGAAAAGAATCCAAAAAAATTCAGGTTTGAACAAAATGAAGTTTGGCTTTTCCGCACATGTACTACAGCCAAAGTTATAAAGCATCAAACACGAAGGGGTGAGACCTTGAAAAATGGGTGCGAGCCTCCTTAACTTATAGCTTGGGACATATAGTTCATAAGTACCACATGTGTCAGTTAATAGAACTGTCATTAGCATTGAAAATTTGGTTAAAGCTAGGGCTGTGTTTTTTCGTTATGTTGTCTAGTTTTGCCATTTAGAGAAAGGAATTATTTTATCACTTAAGAAAAAAACATATAATTGCATTGTTGACAGATTTTCTACACACAAAATTATACCCTTTTAAAAATTGCAGCCTCAGGTTTATTCTAAAAATATTCTTAAAATGTCTCAAATTTCAGCCTCGATATTATTTTTAAATAATATTCTTATAGAAAAAAGAGTGTACACAACAAGCGCTGAATTCGCCTTCTTTGTCTACACAGACCGAACGAATTTGCTTTCAATTCAAACGGCCCACAGCAAATCTGATCAAAGCGGAAGTCGAAAACTGTCCTGTTAAAATAAACAACTTTTACAACTCCTCCAGTAACTGCCATACCTTCAATCTAACATATGCAATCTTCTCGTCTCTCTAACGCGGTCAGAAAGACAACAAAAGGTTTTAACGCCATAACAAGGAGCACAGAGTTAACACGGCAAAAGCGAAAACGGAAGGCGTTTAATCACTGAGTCATGCTATTGTCTAATAAACAAACTCTCACGTGATAGTTGATCTTTTCTTATTTTTAAAAAAGCTTCGTGATTTGCATTATCTTCTTGAACGCGATGTAGTTGATGCGATGCGTTTCCAAGCACCGTTGTCACTGTTTTCAGATCGAAGACTTTATGGCCGGAATTATTAAGGCTCCCTAGAGGAGTACGTAATACTTTCGAATTCGTTTCTACTTATTGTGATTTCGTGATCAGATAAAATTTATTGGCGCGGCGTTCGGCTGCGTTGCTAGCTGATACATACTATGCTTTGATAGTCACGTAATCATGCAATTTTGGCCTTTTAAAGTTTATATTCGTCCCAGAAGTTAGCTTAATTGCAAAAGTAATTACGAATACTTTAATAAATAAGAAAATGCGTCATAACTAGGCCAACGTTTACGGGTCGGCAGCCAGCATTTGATTTTAAGTTAATTAATAAAAATTATCGACGATACAAGGTACATTATTGAAGGCAGATCAAACCTAAGACTACTAAGACTAAATGTGCAAGTATATTGGAACCGTCAGATTTTTCATAGCTCAGTTAATATACAACAAGCGCGAGATTCGTCAAAAATGTCTACACAGATCAAAGGAATTTTCTTTCACTTCAAAATGCTCAGGCAGATCAGATTTAATTAAAGTCTGCTGCAGTCTGATCAAGGTGGAAGTCGAACAGTCTCTATCCTGCAGACCACATTTTTCACCGTGGTCACACAAGATAAACTTGCAGAAGCTAAAAAAAGTACTTAAAAGCTTATGTTATCATTACACTGTTCAAAAGTTACTTCATGACCAATGCACCGTTAATTTTCTAGAAGTTTTGAAAGTTTACTGAGAAGGTTTGGGACGTCGATATAGCAATATAACTCGGGCGCGAAGATCTAGAGTTTTAAACGAAAAGAACCCTACTGGCTTGGGAAACATTAAAAAATAGTTGCAATTTGCCCATGGGTTTCCACTAAATGGTAAATGAAATACCTCTAAATGAAACAAAAAGAGCTTCAGACGTTTGATCGTCGGAAGCCACGATTGTTCTTAGACTGTTAACATAGAAAACAATTTATCAATGCCATACCTTGAACCTAACAGATCCCTCTATAAATCAGGTGAACGAATTTAGTCTTAAACGCCTTCATGAACTCGTGAAAAGTAAATGTCAAACTGGAAGCAATTCCAGTTCATCTGAACTCAAATACTTAATCATGCTATTGTCTAGCAGACCAACTCTCACGTGAGAGTTGAATTGCCTGTCAACAGCGGCTTGAATTGCATTATCTTAAAGTGGACATCTTATGCCGTAGTTATAAAACCTCACTGTCTCCATACAGTAGACTGGCCGGAATTTTTAGTTCCTTTCAGAGGTACATGTATTTTAGTGTTCATTTATCGTTATTTCGGGGTCAGATCATTAGCGTTGCTAGCTGGTATATGCTCGAAGTTACGTGCCCTTTCTATTTCCCTGTAAATGTGGGCAGTTATGGTTCACTGGGAGTCACTCTATTGTCTACTGTCACGAGGTAGTAAATCCATCTAACCGGCAGAAACCGGAAACGGGCTTTGAGTCTAAGTCTAAAGTACAGCAATGTCAGTTTTACATGATACTTTTTCCAAGAAACCTATTTATTAAAACCTTTGCAAATGAGTTTTTAACGTTTCCTTCTGGATGTGGAAAACTTGGCTGGTACACAACCACGGAAAGCTCGTCATGGGAAAACTTACTGTGGAGCACTTTGATGCTCATGTTAAAGAGGCTTCAGGCAGTGAACTAAAGACTCATAGCTAAAGCCTAAAGAAGCGCCGATTGCAGAGTTTATTGATTTTCGTTACGTTTTAATAATATCGCGCAACTGGTTTTGAAAAAAGAAATTTCAAAGCAACTTAGCAAAAAGATTTTTCGACAGAGCTCTTATAATTTTTTATTACAACTTACGAAAGCTATTATGTCAACAAACAACAGCAGAGAGATTTTAGCGTGTAGACGTTAGGTAGTGTGTAGACGATTGGTTTTAAGCAGAGAGCAAAGAGAAGGTGAACGGCAGAGAGCAAGAGTCAACACGCGTAGAGCAAGCGAAGACGATCGCCAAAGAGTGCGCGTTGAAGTAGAAGAAGAAGACAAAGTTTTAGCGAAGAACGTCGGCAAGCAGAACGAGACAGCTGGAATGAACAGACAAAGGCAACGCGAAAGAGAAATACAAAGGCAAAGAGAACGGCAGCAAAATAATGACATGATGACAGAAGGTGTTGTGTTAATGTCACTACGGCCCCGCGCTATTAACATTTTCAAGATTTCAAGCTGATCTCGGACGCGAAACTTCAGCCATTCATTTAAAAATACAAGCAGGGAAGAGAGAGGCTTTTCACTTTTCTCACCATAGTCACGCGTTGATGACGCTCGAAGACCGTCCAATTTTTATGCCCTGATTGGTCAAAACTTGACAGGTGAGTTCATGCAGAAAATTTATACAGCATCTTGAAACTTGTTTACTTTGACAGCTAAAGCTGACAGAGTTTTTTGTCAACTTGTGACGTCTTTTACTGTCTTTTTCCACTTGACGCATAAAATGAAATACAGCTGCTATCAACAATCTTTTGTTATTCATGGTTGGTTTGTTTATTGAA
Organism: Porites lobata; assembly: GCA_942486035.1. Lineage (NCBI taxonomy): Eukaryota > Metazoa > Cnidaria > Anthozoa > Scleractinia > Poritidae > Porites > Porites lobata. Next base: position 228,334 of record CALNXK010000053.1, on the reverse strand, counting down.
TTTTTGGTTGAGAAATGCGCCGCTTGTCAAAGTTGGAAATCCGATTTCGGATGACATCGTTTTCGTTTTTCACCTTGATGCGGGTTGAAAAGTCCCTCAAGCGATTCTGGCCTTACTTGATAGCTTTCAGGAGCTGCATCTCGAATGGTAAACCTGAGTAATTATTGTATACAGTGTATGCGTTTGTTTTTTTTATATCTAATTTCGTGAAGTCGAGCGCAGTTTATGAGGCTAGTCTATGCACGTTTGTATTAAGATCTGAGACAATAATCTGATCTAGTATGAGGTTTGATATAAGCTTACTGAGCTTTAAAAAGCCTTTAGTCGATATTTCCTCTCCGCATAAAGAAAAAACGTTCCGAAGAGTATTTAGATATAATTTTGGCTATGAGCGATTTTCAGCGATTTTCTTGCCTTGCGCTAAAAGCTTTAAGCTTAAGCTTAAAGACTCAGGATTTTTAGAGACGCTTTAATACTTGTCTTCGTGGATAAAAATCGTTGTCTCTGCAAATGTTTCACCGAATTACATTTCTTTTATTGATTGTTAGTAGTCTCTTGCAATTTTAATCGCTTTGCCGTTTGTTTTCAGTCGTTCATAAACATCGCTTGCAGGAGTACTCAAAATGCCGCGCGTATCAAACGCTTTTTAAGATTACACATCGTTATAAAACCATTAAATAAAAATGATAAACACAATAAATTCTTTATTATGTTGAAGCGTAACTCTTTTAATGTTCACTGAAAATTTGGCTCTTGTCAAAGGTGAGAACAGGCTCGCCGTATAGGTGATTTTGGACATTTTTTGAACGGTTTTGCTAAAAGCCCACGTGTGCTTCGTACGGTTCTGAATATTGAATGAGTACAATTTGTCTTGAAAAATTGTGAAATACTGCATTTTTCTGCGGTCTGTATGATAAAAACAGCGCCTCATATTACTGTTTCACCTCAGATGTGATGTATAAAAAGTATGAAATGTTGGTTTACACGCACTCAGAGTTGTTGGCAAGATTTTGTTAAGTAAACTTGTCGAACGCAAAAAATTCGGCCTGATTTGTTTTTCAGAAGAATTTGTTTTCCAGGCCTAATCTACTGTGATCAAGAGCCTGATTATGCATCTTACATGTGATCGAAGATGATTGCTATTTTTTGGGTGTATATATACGGTTATCAATTCGATGTAAGATTTTTTTTCACTCTAAAATCACTTAGCCTTAGCTTTCCCTAAAAAGTCACATATTTGCCCTTAAGTTAACTGATTTGTGGATTACAAGTTTATTGTTTGATTTAAGTTGTAAATTTATTAATGGGAGCTTCGCTTTTAGCCCTGGCTAAATCTATATATTAAACTATCCATCCAAGAAATTTTGGTTATGACGTCAGCGTACGTCCGTCTGTACGGACTCTCCGGGTAGTGGAAAGTAGAAACGAATTCCGCCCCTCTCCCCCAGAGACTTTTATCCCCTATTGTTTCAAAAGGTTTTAGAAATGATTGCAAATCAGAATCTGTCAACTGAGAAATGTTTGGTGGACTTTAGGGGCCGACTATTCGACTTTTGAAGGGTTTATGGGTAATTTCAGAACAAAATATCCTGCACACTGATTTTGAAAAGAAAAAAGCGTGCAAAGAATTTACTGGGAAAAACAACATCCTGCACTGAAAAAAAATGTTACACCGTTATATGTGGGGGAAAAAAATTCTAACTCCAGCGAGAGGTTTGGGAAAAATTATTATCTCAAAATCACTCTCACCCCCCTCCCCCACAAACGTCCAATGGTCATGTCAACCATTTAGGGGGTGGGGGAAGAAACTGATTTGACACTTCAGTGGATGTCATCCATCAACATAATGGCTGGCGCGCGTTCATCAAGTGGTGGTTTTCAAGACTAAAGTTTTGCATTTCAAGATTGAAAATACGCCGATAAAAGACACAAATGGAAAGAGAAAGTTCAATGGAATGCTCAGTTACCTTTTTGTGGACAAACGAAAGCTTTTCGCTATGAAATTGTCTTTCGAAGAATTCAACCTTGTTTCTACAAGACGGATCGTTGCGCTTCGCTTGTTTTGAACCAACCAAGGCAGCGAGGATTCTGAAGAAACTTGAGGTACATTCCGTGCTCTTTGGTCAAGGAACTGTACTATATAAAGGTTTCATGGAGGTTTTCTACATTTTGATATCGGCGTGAAAGAAAAACCACAAAATGAGCATTTGAAACTGATTTTTTGTCATGTGGTCAGTCGATTCAACTTGCTTGAGTGGATCCACGATCCAGTTTTGTTACGCGAACTGCTTTTTAGGATTAACTTATGGGTTTTTGATTCAAAATTTTCAAGAAATTAAGTTATTTATCTGTCCGATTGTTCATTCATAACATTATCTCAAAAAACAACCGTGAGATTTTTAGAAACACTTCAGACGGGCTACTCCCCTTTCTTGAATTAAAACTGAAGTGTTGTTTTTGTACATGTTCCATCGATTGCTATTCATTTTCTTATTCATTACTTCCCATTCAAGAATTTTGCAGTGTGTAGAATTCAACAATTTCTGCAGTTTTGAAGTGTGCTGCTCTTTTCCCATAACTCGTGCCCGGAATACAGCTGAAAACCGCTTGAATGAAGTTTTACTGCGTTTGTTTACGGCTTTATTATTGTCGCTGAAAAAGTGAGTTTATCTAAAATATGAAAGAGTTCTCCTCTATTCTAACGACAGACTCGTCGGCTTTTCGAGCCCGAGTTTGTCTATTTTTTTTTAAAAAAATGCAAAGTTGTAAGTTGCTGTATCACAGTTAGTAGCATAAAGGTTAACTTTTTCTTTCCTATGTCTATCCTCAAAGAAAATATTATACATCTTGTAAGCGGTAAAATTTCCTTTCACATATTGTGAGGTATAAATGTAAAGGCTACACAGAACTGTTCATCCGGAAAAAATAAGAAAATAAAAGAAACGAAAAATATAATGGGCTTACGGGAATACAAAAGTTCCTCTTTTAAGTTTTCCCTTTAAGACAGAAATACTGGCCCTAGAAATCGTAACCTGTATATTGCTGCTATTGAAGAGACCTACAATTTCACATTTTTTTCAATTCAGGTCTGTTTGCGGGATAGTTTTCTTAATCATTTAGCCACTCCTTCAATTAATAGGGATGTGAAGATTTCTTTTCTTGACTTAGAGTTTATGCTATTAGGCCCGGTTCAGACGCCGAACTTTTCATGAGCCGAACCTAATTCGAATTAAGGCCGACCCAAATTATTTAGACTGGCTAAATTGATTCAGACGCCGATCTTAATTCCAGCCGAACTAAATTCAGAAGGCGAAAAATGCGCATTTTGGTCAAACTGCTTACAAAATACGTTATAAGAATTTATGCATTAGGTTCGGTACATGAAAAGTTCGGCGTCTGAATCAAAGGCGTTCCAAAGTCGATCCAAAGGCGAAATTCCCGGCCAGGCTAGGCGAAAAGAACGGGTGAGCCGTTCCAAATTGAAACAGGCGTTCCTAACTGATTCAGACGCCGAACTTTTCATGTACTTAAGGTGACTCGACCCAGTTTTTTTTAGGGGGTACCATCCTACTTTGAAGCTCTCTGGTATCCCCACCTTTACTTTTATCGTAAGTATAACACATAGAATGGATAACATATAGATCAATCTGTAATATAACATAAAATTTTTGGCGATCGGAGTAAATGTCACGTGGTTATAATGCCACGCCCCTTTGAGGTCTGAGTCGAAAATCGGCTGTTGCCAGCATTTTTTCGTGAAAATCTCTCGGCTACACATAGTGCGCATTAGTGCCTTGCGCTGAACAGAGTTTCACCAAAATCGCAAAGACCCAATTCGAGAAATTCAGCGGTTTCCAAATTTAGGTCATAATTTATGCGAAAATGGTAAGCAAACTTTACACGGATTATATCTAATAAACTATGAGATTCATCTCTGTATTTTGGGCATCCTTATAACAGATGGGTCCTTGCAAGTCAGCAAAACGCTTTAGGGCCTTGTAAATGCGCGCGATTTCGAGCAAAGCAAACATATAGAAATTATGGTTTTCGCTATTTGTTGACGTTTGTCGGCGTTTAAGAGTCAATCTCACGAAAAAAGCATTTTCTTAAAAATTTGTAGTTTTTTTTCCTTCAAATTTTTTCAGGGCCACAATTGATTAACTAACTACCCGGACTGTGAATTTCATGGTCATTGAAAAAGTGTGACATTATCTTCTATAAGCTCAAACTTGAGTAAACATTGAAGATTTTTAGCGTTTTGGCTGAGCTTGTGCTTTGGGAGTTGTCTATTGTTTCTAGTCTGTCATTATACAGCATTCTTGTTCAGCACGCGAGCAATGACCGCGCTTGGCTGACTTCCGAATGCTCACCGAGATATTATAAATTTGGTACAGTGAGACAGGCCATCGCGTGATAAATAGAGGTTTAACTAACAATTTTTAATCAATTCTCGTGCTTCTTGTGTCTTTGCAAAAAAATCAAGAAGTGCTACACACTAAGTCTACTTACTATTACAAAAATATCATTTTTTCATAGGTTCAATGCAAGCCAATAATTAAACCAACTCGTGACGGGAATATCTCGGTGAGCATTCGGAAGTCAGCCAAGCGCGGTCATTGCACGCGTGCTGAACAAGAATGTTGTATAATGACAGACTAGAAACAATAGACAACTCCCACAGCACAAGCTCAGCCAAAACGCTAAAAATCTTCAATGTTTACTCAAGTTTGAGCTTATAGAAGATAATGTCACAGTTTTTCAATGGCCATGAAATTCACAGTCCGGGTAGTTAGTTAATCAATTGTGGCCCTGAAAAAATTTGAAGGAAAAAAACTACGAATTTTTAAGAAAATGCTTTTTTCGTGAGAAGGACTCTCAAACGCTGACAAACGTCAACAAATAGCGAAAACTATAATTTCTATATGTTTGCTTTGCTCGAAATCGCGCGCATTTACAAGGCCCTAAATTGTTTTGCTGACTTGCAAGGACCCATCTGTTATAACGATGCGCAAAATAAAGAGATGAATCTCATAGTTTATTAGATATAATCCGTGTAAAGTTTGCTTACCATTTTCGCATAAATTATGACCTAAATTTGGAAACCGCTGAATTTCTCGAATTGGGTCTTTGCGATTTTGGTGAAACTCTGTTCAGCGCAAGGCACTAATGCGCACTATGTGTAGCCGAGAGATTTTCACAAAAAAATGCCGGCAACAGCCGATTTTCGACTCAGACCTCAAAGGGGCGTGGCATTATAACCACGTGACATTTACTCCGATCGCCAAAAATTTTATGTTATATTGCAGATTGATCTATATGTTATCCATTCTATGTGTTATACTTACGATAAAAGTAAAGGTGGGGATACCAGAGAGCTTCAAAGTAGGATGGTACCCCCCCCAAAAAAACTGGGTCGAGTCACCTTAATTCAATGTATTAGGTTCGGCTCATGAAAAGTACGGCGTCTGAACCGGGCCTTACTTTTAAATTTGATTGCTTTTACATAAGTATAGAAACGGAGGCTTCGCTTTTAGCCCTGGCTAAATCTATATATTATTCTGATTGTAGAGGTCAATGCATGCTTTGTATCTCCGGGTCTCACCTTAATGAGTCCCGACGGAAAGAATAAGGGAAGCAAATGTTGACGATTATGAAACCAACCAGTGGCTCGAAGTACGAGACTGAAAGCTGAGGCAGAGGGACTGATAATTGCAGCCCAGGACCAGAGCCTCCCTAAAAGTCTTATTTTGCAAGGATTGTAAAGGCGACACCAGTCCACTGTGCAGGATATACCACACGCCGAAGAAACAGTAGATCACATCATATCTGGCTGTCCCGAACTTCTAAAAACTGACTATCTAGAGAGGCACAATAAGGCAGCTGCATATATCCATTGGAAGGCGTGCCAGCATTACGGTATTGAATTCCCAGATAGGTGGTATAAACACAAGTCCCAGACGGTTACCGGAAACGAAGAAGTCACAATTCTCTGGGATATGCAGATACATACGGATAGGGAACTGTCAGCGAACAAGCCTGATATAGGAATCAAGGACCATGCCAACCAGTGTTGCAAACTTATAGATGTATCGGTACCATCCGACCGAAACACCTCAACGAAAGTAATTGAAAAGCTCTCAAAATACAAAGATCTTGAGATTGAAACCACGAGAATGTGGGGAATGAGGACAGAGACTGTGCGGGTTATTGTTGGTGCGCTGGGACTTATTAGAGGGGGAATGGACCAGAATTTATGAAAGATCGCTGGAGCCAGTAACATTAATGAGCTGGAAAAGAGAGAGAGAAGGTTTCTGTCCATCAAAGAAAAAACTCCCCTGGTACCTCAGGACCAAGGAATGGCCCTGGTTCTAGGAGAGTGTAGGAAGCAATTAATAGCACTGAAAACGTTTATAGATGGTTTTCACAGTGACATCATGAAATTGTAAAGTCAAAATAGCGAGGTTTTACGAATTCTTATTTACACTAGGTTGAAGATAAACAAAAAATAAATTTTTGTACAAGTTTCCAGTCCTGTAGCATGTTTCATTTCGAAAATACAGCAATTTGAACTTCCGAGTTTTCACAGTGCGTGACACCAAAACAGGAATGCTGTCTCGTTGAAAAAAAGTCTGTCCTCTTGATTTTCAGCCGTATAACCATTTCAAGTATTAGAAGATATGTTTATGTGCACGTATGCTAGTTCTCGAGTGAAAAGAAAGAGCTTTTATGGAAAAAGTGAACTCCATATGTTTTTGTTGATTTCTGGCGGGCATATTGGTGCACCAAAACGGTGCACCAGTATGGCGTCTCCATACAAAGCTCTACAAAGGTGCGTGAAACGTTTCGGCAAATAACCCAGAAAATGTGGGCCACAAAGACCTGACACTCGGACAAATTGTTCATATATTAGTCTTTTATAACTTTTCACTTTCTTGGCTTCTTCCGCTGGACGGTTTCCAATTTATTTTTTTGTTGCGTGACAGTGAAAACGATTTATAATAATAATAATAATAATAATGAGACATTCATAGAGCGCCCTTTCCCAGGATGCAAAGGCGCTACGTACAGTTAAAATTTAAAATTACAATGAAAGTTAAAATTGTAAAAGCCACAATTAAAAAAAAAAATTTTAAGATATAAATACACCACAGACACGTCATTAATTTAAAACAGTTTTCAGCTGTCCTTTAGAAATGTCCAGTGATCCATTATCCCTAATAATGCTGAGGATGACTGTTCCAAAGAAGAGGCGCAGCAACACAAAAAGCACGACGGCCATAACTGTTTATGTTAAAAGCAGCCACGGCAAGTATATTTTTCTTTGAAGACCTAAGATCCCGTGCGGTAGGTAACTTTAAAAAAGATCTTTAATATAGGGAGGAGCAAGTCCATGGAGAGTCTTGTAGGTAACGATAAGTATTTAAATTAAATCCGGAGATCACTCGGGAGCAGTGAAGATTCGCAAGAACAGATGTAATATGACAGCACTTAGACGAAAGAGTAACAACACGAGCAGCTGCCTTCTTGACACGTTGGAACTGTTTAATCACGTTCTTAGGTAAACCATATAGTAACGAATTATGCACCTATCAATGTTAAGCCGGCGGGGGGAGGCAGGGCATGGGGTGGGGATTTGACATTTTTCAAAAATTTGCCGTCAAATACCCTGCCCACGGGCAAATCATTCCAGTCAGTTCCAACCAAATTTCCCCACTCCGGGCTACACATTGCTGTACAACCCAAGGCTGGACCCAAGAAAGGCACAATAAAAATATCTCCAAATAAAACTCTGCAATCTTTATTTATAAACGTTACTGCGTCACCAAAGATACATGTTCCTGTTAAAGCTACAATTATACGTTTTAACCATTCAATCCGTGTTTTACTACACTGCCCGCAGCGAAGGAGAGAAAAGCAAAAGAAATGGATAAGTTTCCTGGGATTCACATTGTGTCGAGTGATGTTTACGTCTTGTAGACTTTAAAGGAACAGTATCCCGTTACTGCGCATGCACCAAACTTTGATTTTTGGACAGGATGTCCCGAAATCATAGTTTGTCCAGCAAACAAATTCACTTTCCCAGAATTCTTCATTTGTTGTATTTCCCAAGTGTTTTTTTTTTTTGTTTATGCCATCCGTCAGTATTCAGCTTAAAGGGACAGGTTCATGGTTAAGCGCATGCTCATTAATTAAAGTACTTTTTTCCAATTTATTATTAATTCTTTCCGTTACTAATTTCACTCACATGTATCTCAGCGATCTCAGAATGTATTTCAAAGTACAATTGTATTTCAGAGTAACCTGAAGAAGGATGGAGGAGTACTAAAATCGCAGAAAAAAATTAGTGGATTATGCCAACACTACCAACGTTGAATTTATTGTTGACCCGAAGGTTTTATACCATGGTTGATTAATTTACAGCTATTTGCAAATACTTAAGTTGATCAAGTGCAAGTAACTGCCACTGGATTGTGCAGATTGGTTCTTTGTCAACGTTATGACATGATCACATTGCTTGCAGAAAAACAGCATTTTGATAAATGAGCATGGGCTGAACGGTGAACCTGTGAACTCGTTATTTTGATGACGGTACATGCGAAGAAAAATTTTACAATGCTAACTTTGCATCCACCTTGTACAACACTTTTCCGCGGATTTGTAATGGTATACAAAGGCAAATGAAAATTCGGACCCCGTTTCAACTTTTGTACGACTTAACACTTAGGAGGCAGTCTCCCTAAAAGCGTTCCACTCGATTTTGGACTCGAAAAAACTTTTGCCTCATAATTTTACCATCAACACTACTATCCATCCTGATAACGAAATTGCAGTTAGAATGAGGAAGTTGTTTATTTTACTGCCATTCCCACCTTTTCATTGCTGGACGACCGTTAGCGGCTAAAATATGCAAATTTTAGTCTCTGTTATACAGGTTTTTTAACGATCGTTCTAAAGTTCTTCGGGTCATCAAATCCTAGACTATTGCACTCATTTGGAAGCATATTACTTCTTCCTACTGTTCCAATACCGTTTAGGCGTTATCTTTCTGTAATCAGCAAAAACTGGTCGTCTTTACTTCGCTAATCCAATTAAGAAAGCAAACTGCACGAGAAAATGCCTCAAAATCATCAGAAAATTCTCAAAAGTGGCACCTGAACTAGACCTAAAAACATGTTTTAGTTAAAGATTAATAGCTATTTTGTCAAGTTATGCAATAAAACTTGTGGCACAACGCGATTCAGAATTGAAGGTTTCAACTCAAATTTAGGCAAATGTTCAATTTGCGTTGCGTGACGATACCGGCTGCTGTCACAACAAAATCCTCAGTTATTCAAATACTTGGCACTTTTAAGTAAGATATGCCTCATTTTCCTACCAAAACTATATTAAAATTCCCTTTTTCCCTTTGCCAATAATACATATTGTTCAAAAATTAGTTCAGCAAGTAAAAGATACCTTTCCAAGCTTCATTTAATATTCCCACTGCCCCGAACATTCGTGTTAAGTCTGTTATGTGAAGACGGAAAAATACCTTTTCAGAATCAAACCTCTTCTAGCTTAAAATGTGGTCCAGTCTGAAAAAGCTGCATTGACCAGAAGTTACTCCGATCCATCATATTATAAAATCGAACGTTCGAAGAAAAGTAAATTTCCCACTGCTTAATTAAATATGCGTGAACAGGTCAGAAAATGTTTGACTCCTACTTCGCCCCACGTAAGGGTATCCGGATTCCGGAATCTGGAAAATTTTGATATGGAATCCGGAAGCCAGGGCTTTGGAATCCAGAATAGAGCTCAAGCACCCTACTAAGGAATGAAATTCCACTGGAAAAGACTGGAATCCAGCACCCGGAATCCTGAATCCATGGAATGGGATCCAGAATCCAAGACTGTCTTGTGTTCGCTAAACTGGGGCGATAGTACTGGACTGTGAACGGCGAATTACTATTTTCCCTTTATTTACCTTCCACTGATCAGGAGCCCACATTTGAAGACTTTGTAAAATGAAAATTCAATTAGAAAGTTTCTTTCATTTACTGACTGTTTCTTCCTATTAACAGTGGTCAGCTTTTGTTTTCACGCTCCAAGAGACAGTCTGGAGTCTAAGGATACTTTTGTATCGCAGCCAGTTAATAAAGAAGTTGGCACACGCAAATAATAAAGTTTCAACATTAATTTCGAATCGTGCAACATCAGTGAAAGTAACAAGAAAATAAAGTGTGGAAGTTCACGCGGTTTTTCCCAACTGATAAAAGTACACGATTGTCAGGACACCATTACTTCTTACCATGAAACCTGTCATCCATCGAAGTCTGAACTAAGTGAAGCAGAGCCAATACTCTCAAAAGATGGTAAACATTGACCTTACGAAAAATCAAGTGGAACAGATGGTGATCTGCTTCCCCAGGAGGACTCCCATACAAAAGTGACGTGGGTGCTCGTCGTTTGCAGATTTTGGTCTCACTTCGGTTGTTTGGGACGCAAAGTACCTAAATATGCTCATTCAGGTATCGCTTAAGGCTGTGCATAAAGAAATTTGCCAAAAAAAAAAAACGCGGTGACGCTGACCTCACAGAAATCTCCTTTAGGGGCCAGTTTAAGCTTGCGCCACACCCACATTAACCTCCCTTAGGGGTTTAAATAATAAATTATTAATTTTCCGACGAGCAGCCCTTCACTTTTATATGGCAGTCCTCCCGGGGATTACCCACAAATATCGACATATAAACGCGGACGATTTTGGCGGACACCTCGTTCTTCGCATAGAGGACCAAGAAAGGAATATTAGGACCAAGGACGGGCATGTAATTATTTTGGAGATTGCTAAGATCGTATACCATCTATTTTAAAGGATGGGATCACGTACGTATAAAATCGTAAAATCATTGCTAATATCCTTATCACTAGTTCCTTTATCTGTGATAAGATAACGACAAAAGGGCCAATGGGTATTGTCATAATCGTAATTTCAAGTTCAGACAATGATAAACTCTGTAGTCCACTCAATTTTTTTTTATTTAGAATTATGCGGGAAGTGAAGATCCCAACATCACGTTGAGAAAAGGAGGAAGTGGCTTTAAGTAAAATATCCTGATATTAATTACTGTTGAAGTATGGCATAAAGTTACACAGTCAGCTGATGCACTTGCACATTTGATATCATTTATGAGCTGGCGGATTTGAATATCACAAGATACACGCGTGAAACAGAGAGTGATAAGCGCATATCTAAACCTAATTTGGAGTCGGAGTTAAATTGCCAAAATCGTGATTACCTACCTTTAGGCATATTACTGAGAGTACTCATGACAATTGTTTGGTACCACGGAGAATTCACAGACAGAATTTTCTATTGAAGCCCAACGTGGACAAAAACCTCTGAATTCGAACAATCAGAACCCCGCATTGTCGAAGGTTTCCCCAGCATGAACATTTCTCCAGGTCGAGACCCCTACACTGTCTTTACGTCTTTTCTCCTCTCACGTCTTGTTAGCGGTTATTACCCTGTTCTTACAGACGCTTGCATTCTACCACGTTAATGATGTAAAAATACATACATCTGAACAACAGCTGAAGGATCTAGAATCGCATTTTTAAAAATCGGCCTTTGGACCCTCCGTGTGGATCCAACTTCATATTGGTATCGATTTTACTAAATTAGGCGCCACCGCGTTTATCATTTCGTTTTTGCGACTCCAGTGTGGCGCTCATTTGATACACCAGCCTACCGCGGACAATGTTGTTGCAAGCTACTCAGAGACGATCTTATTGCTTTTATATGTCTGCATACCGAGATGCTATGACAAAGAATAATATATAGATTTAGCCAGGGCTAAAAGCGAAGCTCCCATTAATAAATTTGTAATTTCAATCAAACAATAAACTTTTATTCCACAAATCAGTTCACTTTAGAGCACATTCATGTGACTTTTGCTTTGAGAGATAAAGGCTAAGTGATTTGAGAGAAAAATAATTTGCTAACAGTCCAAGAGTACACCAAACCTTACATCGAGTTGACGGCCTTATGTACACCCAAAAAATAGCAATCATCTACGATCGCATTTAACGTCCATAATGGCTCTTGATCACAGTACATTAGGCCTGGAAAACAAATACTTGGAAAGCAAATCCGGCAGAATTTTTTCCGTTTGACAAGTTTGCTTTACAAAATCTTGCTAACAAATCTGGGGGCGTGTAAACCAACCTTTTTGTACTATGAGGCGCTGTTTTTATCATACAGACCTCAGACAGAATGCAGTATTTCACAGTTTTGAAATATAAATTACACTCATTCAATATTCAGGACGATCGAAGCACGCGTGGGCTTTTAGCGAAACCGCTAAAAAAATTTCTAAAATCACCTATATAACGGCCAGCCAGCTGTGGAGTGTTTGAATGAACATTAATAGAGTTACACTTCAACATAATAAAGAATTTATTGTGTTTTTTTTTATTTAATGGTTTTATAACACAGGCGTTTAAAACGCGCGACGTTTTGAGTACTCCTGCAACTGAAAACATTAACGGCAAATTGCAAGAGAGACTACTAACAATCAATAAAAGAAATATAATTCGGTGAAACATTTACACTGTAAGAGAGACAACAATTTTCATTCACGAAGACAATTACGTATTAAAGTGTCTCTAAGAATCCTGAGTCTTTATGGTTAAAGCCTAAGTTTATGTTTTAAAGCCGGCTTCCCGGTGTTTGTTGTTTTCAAAGATGAACTCGAGGCGAGAAAATTGCTCAAAGCTTTCTTTCTACAGCCAAAATAAAAACGCAACGTTTTTTTCTTTCTATTTGCGGTGAGAAAATATCGACTAAAGACTTTTTAAAGTTCTGCAAGCTTAAATCAAACTTCATACTATAGGTAAGATGATTATCTCTAATCTTAATTCAAACATGCATAAACTATAGCCTCATAAACTGCCCTCGGCTTCATGAAATTAGATATATGAAAAAAACAAACACAAATACAATAATTACTCAGGCAGCTCCTGGAAGCTACATCGCTTCAGACTTTTCAATCAAGCAAGGTGAAAAACGAAAACGAATCGATGCCATCCGAAATCGGATTTCCGACTTTGACAGGCGACGTATTTCTCAACCAAAAACCCAATAGACAAACTAGCCATGAATAACAGAAGACTCTTGATAGTAGCTGAATTTCATTTCGTACATCCAGTAGAATAAGACAGTTAAAAACATCACAAGTTGACACAAAACTCTGTCAGCTTCAGCTGTCACAGTAAACAAGTTTTAAGATGCTGCATAAATTTTCCTCATGAACTCACCTGTCAAATTTTGACCAATCAGAGCATAAAAATTGGACGTAGAGCGTGACCAACGCGTTCACGGACAACTAAAAACAACAACTGGCAAAGCGATCATGTAAGAACGAGATCTTGACAAACAATCAAGACAAGAAATATAATACGAAGAACCATTTAAAGGTCAACAATTTTTATTCCCGAAGACGCGTTTTAGAGTAAAGCTGAGTCACGAATAGATTTAAATTAAGCCTTAAGTTTTAAGCCGCCTTCGCCGTGTTTGCTATTTTGCAAGATGAACTCCAGGCAAGAATATCGCTCAAAGTTTTATTTAACAAACAATAGGATAACTAAACTATTTTTCAGAACTTTTTCTTCTAGTCGCGGTCAGAAAACGTCTAAAGACTTTTTAAGTTCTTTACTAGATCAGATAAATTGATTCAAACCATACTAATATAATGTGCGTAAAATGACGGCATAAACATGAAAAAAGAAAACACATAAAAAGCAATAAAATTACTCAAGCTTACCGGTCGAGATGCAGCACGGAAACCCATCAAGTAAGGCCAGAATCGCTTAAGATTTTTCGCAAGGTCCAGCAAGGCGAAGCAAGCTTACTAAGAGTAGCTTATTTTTGAAAACGATGATTCCCGATTTCTTTTTGTCGTGCGGCGGATTTCTCAACCACAACCCAGTAAACAAGCCAGCCAAGAATAACAAAAAAATGTTGATAGCTGCTGTATTTCATTTTGTAGATCCAGTGCAAAAAGACAGGTAAATACATCAAAAGATGACTCAAAACTCTGTCAGCTTCAGCTATCAGTGAACAAGTCGCAGATGCTGCATAAATTTTCCACTTGAATCCTCTTCGCTAGCGCGCCTGTTAATTCTTACTCTATGCCTTTCTCTTCTTCTCTTTCCCGTCGCTTTTCACTTACAAGCAAATAGTTCCAATCCAATCCGCTATTGTTTGTTGCCATAACAATTTCTTCGAAACAGGTTACTAGAAACTGAGCTCCCCGGACAAAATCCTTATGCAATGAGGTAGTTCCGGTCCGTTGAAGTAAACATGTTTCTGAACGCGACGACAGCCACGTCATTTCTTGCGCGATTTCTCGCCAGGAAACAGGTGGGTTGCACAAATGCATCGGGCGGTTTATAACATACTCCTCTCCCGGACGGGCTGACACCTGATTCCCTTCCCTCCCCCGCAAAGAGTGTACGGGCGTACGCTACGTCATAACCAAATTTTCTCGGATGGATGGTTTACCAAATTTTACCAAACTTTTATTATATGTAGGGCAAAACGACTGGTCTTTCATCTGAGCCCGCGAGATGGTCATGTGATAATTGTCAGCGGATGTCTGATTTTGACAGCTGTCAATCTAATTGTACTCATACGGATGGCTTACAAAACTGAAAGGCTAGTCAAGTTGTGCAAGATCTATTGTGACATTTGACATCGGCTTACATGAAGTGTGTGTACGGACGGGCGGGCGTACGCTACGTCATAACCAAATTTTCTCGGATGGATAGTTTACCAAATTTTGTTACCCATGGTGCTCCGCTGCGCGCGCTTCGCGCGCGGGAGCTCCGCTATAAAGACCGCAAATGCTTCACAAATCTTATGAAAAAAATACAAAAACAAAAAACGAGCGAGATTGTATGCGAGTAAACAAAGATCTGGTACAAATTTCCCTAAAATATAATTAAATATAAACCCCCTAGTCGTTCAAAGCTTAACAACTTGACAGGTTAACGGTTTTATTCAGTGGTGGTATAAACAGGTTACAACCGAACACTGTCAGGCTACTCAGTCACTTCACTCACTGTCCATCACGGAATTGATAGCGTACAGCATTACCAGCATAGCACTAGCACTGTACATAGACAATCAGATTTGTGATCGAAGGCCTGTAGATTTATACATCTTAGAATTTATACTAATATCAAATTAAAGGTGTCCGGACACTAACTTAATTCAATGTACATTTCACAACTGATTTCATTTTTTACTTGATAAGAATTTATAAGTACGAGACTTATTGTGGCGTAGAAGTAATCAACGGGTTGTTGATTTTACTTCTTTGAACTCCAGTCCACATTTTCTTATTTTTTCTTTAAGGACTATCGTGTACCATCGTCCCATAAATATAGTGTAAAGGTGAATGTGAGAAGGACCTTCTCGCTGCAAAATGTAAATACTTCCACCTGTCACTAAACAGGAGAAGCATTGTTCTCGTTAATGTTATCTGTAAAACAAAAATGTTCGTTAGAACGCGATTGAAGTATGTCGAATAGCCTCTTCCAGGCGTTCAGACTGTGGGGGCGACCCTCCGAGGGATGCCAGTAACAAAAGGGCGAAGGGGTGGGGTAGGGAGAAATGCGTATTTTTCCCGACCCACTCTATTAATAAGAACGCCAACTACCGGGAGTCGTACAAAGGACGGCTGACCGAGACTATTAATACGAAGGTCAGTGGAAAAGTAAACTTAATCTTCTATAAGCTTAACCTATTTCCGCTTTTTCTTGTTGATAAAGTAAAAAAAAAAAACAGAAAAATTGTCATTTGTAGGATCACGAAGAATTTTTTTACTATCACAGCGGCCGGTGTCACGCAATGCGAATTCAGTATCAATATGCAAATTTAAGTCGAATCCTTCAATTCTGAATCGCGTTGTGCCACAAGTTTTATTGCATAACTTGACAAAATGACTATTAATCTTTAACTAAAACATGTTTTTAGGTCTAGTTTAGGTGCCACTTTTGAGAATTTTGAGATGTTTTTGAGGCATTTATTCGTGCATCTTGCTTTCTTAATTCGGTTAGTGAAATAAAGACGACCAGTTTTTGCTGATTACAGAAAGATAACGCCTAAATGGCATTGGAACAATAAGAAGAAGTAATATGCTTCCAAGTGAGTGCGAACAGTCTAGGATTTGATGACCCGAAGTACTTTTAAACGATCGTTAAAAAACCTGTAAAACGGCATCTAAAATTTGCATATTTTAGCCGCTAACGGTCGTCCAGCAATGAAATGCTGGGAATGGCAGTAAAATAAACAATTTCCTCATTCTAACTGCAGTTTCGCTATTAGGATGGATAGTACTGTTGATGATCAAAATATAAGGCAAAAGATTTTTCGAGTCCAAAATCGAGTGGAACGCTTTTAGGGAGACTGCCTCTTAACAAAGGATTCGCAGGCAATACGTGAGAATAGGCTCCGCCTACTCTGACACTCTACCTATAACTCACGGAGTTCCTCAAGGCGCAATCCTATCACCATTGTTGTTCTGCATTTATCTCAACGATTTACCTACGGCACCGACTTTTTGCAACCTAGAATCGTATGTGGACGACTCAAAGCTATTCATGTCATTTCCTCTCGTTGAGCTTGATGCTGCCATTGAAAAGCTAGAACAAGACCTTCACAGTGTGGCTCAATGGTGCTGTGAGAACCATCTACTTACCAATCCCGATAAAACTAAACTCCTTTTCCTCGGTACCAGACAGATGTTAAGCAGGTTACCAGAAGACCCTAGAGAGGTATTCTTAGGTAAAACACTGAAGCCAACAGACTCTGCCAAGGACTTGGGAGTCTTTCTTGACCCCCATCTGACCTACGATCACCATATTTCATGTGTAGTGTCATCTTGTTTCGCAAAGCTTTGCCAAATAAATAGAGTCAAAAGGAGCTTCGACAAGGTAACACTAGAGTTGTTAATAACGTCATTAGTCTTTAGTAAGATGCTTTACTGCTCATCTGTACGGTCAAATACTACACTCCAGAATATAAACAGATTACAATCTATTCAGAATTTTGCCAGCAAGATCGTAACAAACTCTAGGAAGTTTGACCACGTAACACCTTTGCTTCGAGAGCTAAACTGGCTTCCTGTTAAAGACCAATTATTCTATAGAGACTCCGTTTTGACCTTTAAATGTCAGAACGATCTTGCGCCTCAATATTTAACGAGCAAGTTTACCAAGCGCTCAAATATACATACTCGTAACACTCGTACACGGAACTCTAAGCAGAATCCGCTATACAGAACGGCTATAGGCCAGCGCACATTTTCCTACAGAGGGGCCTACACTTGTAATAACTTGCATAATGAACTTAGGCAAAGTGCCTCATTGGCATCTTTCAAGCGCGCCCTGAAAGACACACTATTGAGGCAGACATTTCCTTCATAAGCCCTAGAATTTAGTAGAATACCATCATAAATTGTGATTTCGAGTTTTTATTGTCATTTTTGCTTTTATAAATTGTAAATAGTTTGTAAATAGTTCCTGAAAAACCTCACGAGGATGTTACTATTAAAGTTATTATTATTATTATTATTATTATTATTATTGTTATTATTATGCAACACTACAATAATACAACTATCATTAAAATTCTGTTTCTTCTATTGCTTCCACATTAAAAGTGAATAAATCGTGTGTAGTATCGGCGAATTATAACCTAAAAACTGAATATTTTTAACTAAGGGTCTCAATGGGGTTAACCGCCCGGGGGCAGTCCCCTATAAAAATGTGACGGGGTGCTCGTCGTACCTTTTAGGGGTTTAAATTTGTGGATTGGTACCGCTTAGGATGCTAAAACCTTAAATGACTGCTGCCAGAGTTTTCTCGGTTAGATTTATGACCATACTTTCAAAAAGTCCTTGAAAATAAAGTGTTTGGGTAAGTTATCTTTATTACTATTAAAATTTGCAGTGCCAGTTATATAATTTGTTATATTTGAATTGGTAACTCTTAGGGTGTTCTCGAAATTTTAGGTCGAGCATCTCTTTCACTTTTATAGGGGAGTACCCTCCTTCCGGGGTTAACCGTGAGCTGTCTAACGGCCTAAAATTTAACTGTCAACCGTCCAAACTGAAAGAAATTTATCGTCCACTGTCAAAAATGCAGACTAATATTAACCTTCGAAAAGTTTTAGCTGATCTTCACGGACTTCTGGTTGCTGAAGAATCACCAGAATGAAAAAATCAGTTCCCATGTCCTCAAAACACTCTCTCTATATAGACATAACAAGACCTTAGAACACGCTTATATCCGAAAATATTTCTAAAATCTGTAATTGTAAGGCAAAGGCAACCTCCAAAACACAACATTTATAATTAACTTTAACAGAAGGTAATATTTAGCTTAACTTTTGGACTAATAAAATTTCCACTTAATAACTGTCAACCGTCAAAAGCTCTAAAATTTAACCGTCAACCGTGAAAACTAAGATCAGTTTAGGTTTCTGAGAAACTGCCCACCCACCCCACCCCTAACCCATGTTTCTCACTGACGTGTAACTTAAGGGCAGAAAGATGTGTTAGGGAAAGCTATCGCCCCATTGAGACCCTCATAACTAAATTAAAGATCCCTGAACAAAAAGTGAGGGACACTAGAGCTCTGTTTTTCACCACCCTTTTTCTCTCTGGACTGAATGGACCGAAGGATGTTTCCAACTGAAAAACTTCTTTTACGAATGAGCTGCAAAATAAAAATAAAGTTAATGTTTCTCAAAGAATATATTTAGTTAATTCCAATAATGTGTTGTTCAAGGGAAAAAGATTCACTTCGCTCGCCGATTTTTTTTATTATTTGCCGTTTCACCCCGTTTTTTTTCCGTTGAAATTTCCCCCAAGTGGAGCCCGGTCCCATTCTAATTGAAAAGTAAAGGAGTATCAGACACCTGACCAGATCATGATTGGCCAGAACGTGCACGAGACCTTCCGCGGATAGCTTAAAGATACTTCAGTGAACCAGGAACTATAGGAAACAGAGGAAACATGGTTTTCGACTAAATAAACGTTAAACTTTTGTGTAACAAAGTCGAATTACTCACATTGAAGTAGTCTTGCCACGTATATTTATTTTACAAAAGCCAGGAAATACGCTTTGCGTTCAGAACTCCATCGGCGTTCGGAAAGGCTTTGTAACTGGTCTCTTTGAATTCTTATTTTCTTATTCTTCTTTTAAGGGCTTACACCCGCGTCTTAGAATTTAAATTGGAAACTAAACGAATGCTGACTGAGTCCTAAATCAAAACAAAGCGCCTCGTCCACGCTCCTCGTCCGCAAATAAGGAGGAATTTTAAAGAGAAATGATATCCGCAAGTACTTACAAGCGGGGTTCCATATGGTTTTTCATCGTTGCTGGTTGAAGGCGCTTCAGCACCTGAATAGGTTTCTTCGCGTAATTTTCGCTTCTTGAGTAAGTAACTCGGATCCGTGAATCGCAAGACCTTCAAATGAAAAAATAGTGAAACTTTTATTTTTCTTTATCTCTTAGCTCAGAATACTTTATATCCATAAAAGTCCCAGGAAAGCGGGAGCAGCTTCAATGAAGTGACGGCGGCCATGAAGAACCACCGCAAAGTCTGTTATAAGTTGTGCTTCTGTTCAGGACTGAACGCTGGTATTGTTTAACAAGTAATCACGAAATTCAATACACTTTAATTCTACTTTTCCTCAAAAATCGCGAAATAAAACAGATCAAATTAAAACAGAGTCGAACCTCTCCACAACGGCCACCTTGGGAACAGAAGAAAGTAACCGTTGTGGAGAGGTGGCCGTTATGGCGAGGTAGGGGTGATATATAAAAACGTTAGGGAGTACAGCATGTTTATTACAACCGTAAATCCTCTATTAAGCCCCCTTCTCAAATAAGCCCCCTCCGTCTAATAAGCCCCCCTCTCTATTAAGCCCCTCCTCCCTTCTCCTAATTATTCTTCACTAATAAATGATACACTGTATTAATCAATAGGTTCTTTGCATGACTTGATCACGTGATCAACTTTCAGTAAACACGAAAACAGTTCACTTTTGAAACATTTTGTTAGCACAAGCTGAAAGAGCATATTAAAATTAGGTAACCCCAGCATTTTCAGCCGTATGGCTCAGAAGTAGCGATTGCAACGGCCGCCGAAACTTGGAAGCATTTGTATGAGAAAAACAACTTTTGCCATCCAGTCACGCTTGCATGGTTTTCCATACAAATCCTTGTTATTTCGTAAGAGAAAGATTTAACGACAGTTTAAAAATGTTAGAATTTACAAGGATTTCTATCAAAAACCATGCAGGCGTGACTGGGTCGCAAAAGTTGTTTTTCTCATACAAATGCTTAAAACTTTCGGTGGCCGTTACAATCGCACCTTTTCAGATACACGACTGAAAATGCTCAGGTTACTTTATTGTAATACGCTCTTTCAGCTTGTGCTAACGCGACCTGTTTTCATTTTTACCGAAAGTTGATCACCTGATCAAGTCATGCAAAGAGCGTATATTACGACGTGAAACTTTGTGCGAACTGATCCAGGATGGTTTATTCACCAACTGGAAGTTCGGAGTTATTTTTGATCCTCAGCTGCCTGACCTCCAACCTTCTCGTACTTGAGCTTTTCCACGTTGTATTCTTGTTCTTTATGGAGAACTGATACCATCGTCGTTTCTAAATTAAATAATCCCCCCTCCCAAATAAGCCCCTCCCCCCCCTCAAATGGGCTTGAAATAAATAAGCCCCGGGGAGCTTAATAGAGGATTTACGGTATGCTAAGTTCATGCTTACTGTATCCCATAATGCATATATACTGATATATAGAGATAAAATACACACACACAAAAAACTGAATAATGTTTTCAATCAAAATGTTAACGTGACAAAAAGAGCAAGGATCGCAACATTCGCTATAAGTTTCGTAGACAATTTATGCTTTCTGCAGCAGTATAAATGAAACACAATATTAGGAAAGCAAAAACAAACTACTATAAAAGGTATTTCGAAACAAATCTAGGGATATTAAGAAATCATAGGCTCGATTTCCGCCGTCTCCCGGGTCCGGTCTTTGATCCTCCCCGAAGAGAGACGGCTGGACGCGTGACCCGTTGACCTTGTCTGTGACGTAATTGGAAAATTGATAATTCAGGCGTCTCCGATATCACTGGAAGTGAAACCGGTCTCTAATTTTCTTATTTATTTGGCTAAAAATTGCATCAAGCGCTCCCTTGCCCGCCCAAATGACTTTCGAAATAGTTTTGTTCGGCACTTTTCCATACATCGTGAAAAATATCCCTCGGTACATTTCTGAACACGGTTTACATGTAGTTAATTTTCTTTGATCTTCGAATATTGGTTGCCTCTTCTGTGGGTCCGAACTGACTGATTCTTGGAAGGGGACCAAATTAAATGGAAAAGTTTCTGATTTACCAGACAGAATTTCCAGCGTATTGAATGTTCCTCTGTCAAATATAAACCTGGACGGTTACATCTGTAACGAACGCAGTTATCGAGACCTAAATCGCCTTGAAAAGATGCTTGAAGATGCAAAATCTGTCCAACAACAATCATTTTAAAAAGTAAAGTTCACAACAAACAATCGAACAAAACGTTGTGTTCCTTCGGATTCTAGAATTCCGCCTAGTGTCTCCGCACATTCGAAATCGCTTCGCCATCCGATGGATCAAGGAAGGACTTTCTGTTTTGATGTGATAATTTCTGCGACAATCTTTGCCACACGAAAATCTGCAGGCGGTAGCATGATTGGCTTAAACCAACAAAGGAAATCGCACGCGTCCAGCCGCTCTTTTGGGGGGATGAGTGTGGGCTCATTCTCCCGAACAGCGGCTGGTAATCGAGCCTAAAGAAATCATGGAAAGGAGTAAATTCAATGTTAGGCAGAAATTTACCAACAGCTGAAATAAACAGAATAGATGTTGGAGATAACTCATGTACGACCACAATAGAAATCTCTTATGCTCTCAATTACCACTTTACTTACATTGGGCCAAGGTTAGACAAGAATATTCCCAAATCTAGAGTTTCTTTAGAGGACTACATTATGCCATCAGATTCTAGTTTTACGCTGAGGGAGACTCACTGCGGTGTTGTTCATTGTTTAGTGAGTTCCATTCGAGTCGACAAGGCTACAGGCCTGGATGGTATTTCTACAAGGCTCTTAAAAGAAGCTTGTCCCGCAGTCGTGCCTTCTCTCACCCATATAGTTAACCTATCCATTAGGTGTGGGTATTTTCCAGACGAGCGGAAAATTTCCAAAGTATTACCTTTATATAATGAGAATATTAAGTCTGATCCTAACAACTATAGACTTATATCTATTCTACCAGTTGTCAGTAAAATAATCGAAAAGGTTATTTTCAAACAACTTTATGAATACCTAACACACAATAATTTGCTGGCAGGTTCTCAACATGGTTTCAGACCTATGCATTCTACTTTTACTGTCTTGCTTGAAGCTACTAACAACTGGTACTTAAATATTGATGATGGTCTAATTAACAGTGTACTCTGTCTAGATCTTAAGGAAGCCTTTGATACCGTTGACCACAACATGTTGTTGAAAAAACGGAAGCTTTATGGTCTCGACCCGCATGCAGTTCAGTGGTTCAAATCATACCCTATCAAATCGCTTTCAGAGTACTTTTGTAAATGGCACTCTATCAGACTATCTTCCTATTAGTTTTGGGTTCCCACAAGGTTCTGTACTTGGATCCTTGTTGTTTCTCATTTGTATAAATGACTTACAAGAATGAGAGTTGTCATCATCTGTACTCATATATGCTGATGACACCTCGCTTACCCTTTCTGCTTATGACCCCACACTGACTCATGAAGAAAAGTTAAACAAAGACTTGGATGAGGTTCAAAAGTGGCTAAAATCCAATAAACTCACATTAAATGTCAAAAAGACAAAATATATGATAATTGGAAGCCACTACCGACTAAGGCATTTAAATGGTGACTTAAACGTTAATGTTAATAGTCGACAATTGAATCGGGTGACTAACTATAGTTAGTACATACACACTCAGTGATCTTGGTGACTTAAGCAATCTGATTGGTTCGCTAGCTAGTGGATAATATGTGAGCTCGGTGTTTTTCCCATTTTTTCTAGAGAACGATCTTTTAAAAGTCGACAAAATCCTAGGGTTGACCTTTTTTAAGCCAAGAAAAGACTTCAAGGGATTCAAAACGGCGTTTTTCCATTTACTGTAGCTGAGTTTTGTGTTCGATGGATTGTTTACATCTCCCGTGTATTCGCGTAGAATAGGCCGTTTCGTAGACTCACCGTTTCCTAACAAGAAAAATTTGGCCCAAAAATCGAAGTTTGTTTACGACAAATTTGAAAGCAAAATGTTTGCAGAAATTCTACCTTTCAAGTAAATAGGAAAAAGAATGCTACACGAAGACGACGTCTTACCTCGAGCAACCGAGCCACCATTTTTGTTAGCACTTCATGCGAAGGACGACACAACAAACCTTTTGGGCTATACACTTGGGGAGTCAACAGAAAACAACAAAGGCCTTCTTTTCTTCTCAGGTAAGGAAACAATTCAAACTTTTAGCGGTTCCATTTAAGCCATTTCGCTGTTGTTTGAGAAGTGATAGCCTTGTGAATTGCCATGTTTGAAAATTCTGAAAAGATCTATTTTTAAGCTTTCGTGTGATTTAATCCGTCAATCAAATCGAACTTTTTAATGGTTTCCTCTGTGATTTTGTTGAGATCACTTCGTGTGTATATACTAAAACAATTATTCTTTTCAATCTCGGTGAATAGTGGCTTGATATATATTCAGCCAATATTCACCTCGATTTCAAAGGATGAGTGTTAAATATCTGGAAATAGAGGTTCGTTCCCTGGTGCCTCGCCAAACCTTACTGAGAATGTATGAGGTCTTGGTCGCTCCTTATTTTGATTATTCCTCAAAGGTCTGGGGATGTATGGGAAAAGGCCTGTGTGACAGACTCCAGAGATTGCAAAATAGGGCTGGGAGAATTATAACATTTAGTGATTGTAATACACGATCTGCAGATATTCTTCAAGACTTAGGACAAGATACCCTTGAGCAAAGACGCTCTAAGCAGCTTGCAACAAGTGTTTTTAAATCTCTGAATAACCTTTACCCTGAGAGATAAAAGAAGGTGTTTAAACGAACCTCCCGGGTTCATTCCTACAACGTACGAGGTGCTTTGAACAATGTTTTTGTACCTAGGCTCCTTACTGAAGCTGCTAAGCGCACTTTTAGCTATAGGGGGGCAGTCATGTTGAATGGCCTAGAAAATGAGCTTAATGACGAGATAAATCTCAACCCTTTCAAGTCTGCCCTGTCTTTGGCTTGAACCGGGGATTGCCTTAAGGGAATTGTCATAGAACATTTTTAGTTATATATTATTTAATGAATACTTTAGGTTAATTTTTGTGTAATTAATTATAGGATAGTTTTTAAATACATAGATATATTTTCAGCATAAGTGTAGTTTCTCTTAAGATTTGTTATGTAAACGGCTCACTGGAAGAACATTTTTAATGAAGTAATACCGTGAGTGGTGTACAATATGGGGGTATGGGGGCAGTCTGTCCTTTGGACCATATTTCACCTTGACCTTGGGATTTTCCTGGAAGCTAAATGGCTTAAAGAGATCCTTCTTTACTCTAGTATGCAGAATATGAGCGCAGATATGAAAAATATTATAATAACAGTAGTAATAAAATAATGAGCCGACGTAATGAAATTATAAGAAGATTGTTTTCTGGGCTTACAGATAGTGAGCTCGAGAATTTAGTACTTGTGAGGGAAGAAGCACGCCCTATTCCTGCTGCGAGGAGACAGAGAGAAGCATGCCCTATTCCTACACCAAGGAAAAATGTCCAACAATTAATACAGTATTTTGAAGCTAATCCTGTTCCGCATTATAGGCCTATTCTAGCCCCCAGAACAAAGAAACAACAACCAGTACCAGCTCCTAGGACAAGGATTAATGTAAAACGAAGGGCTCTCAAGGGTTTTACACAGTCGTTTGAAATATCATTGAAGTCTGATAGAGATGCCCTTATTTAGTTACAAACTACAAGATTAGCAACCAGTAGATTATTTGGAACCATACTCAATAACACAAAAGGTTTCAAATTTGGGGAGACATTAAAAGTAACATTAGTGAGGAGAAAGAATGATAATAATATACATAAGCCAGCCTATTTTAATAATCGGGCGCAAATTGTAATTAACCCCAATGATTTTTTACCAAGCTTTCAATTATCACAGCAGCAAATATTGAACGATATTGGTGTTTGGCTGTCTGACAGCAGTGGCTGAACTATTAGTAGCATTGATGAGCATTATGTTAATACAGTAGTGTATGAGCCCACAAAAGGCAGCTCATATATACCCCTGCCAATTGAACTCCAACATTCGAGAAAGGGTTTGGTTAACCTTAAGAATGAGGATAATGAGTGTTTTTGTTGGTGTCATGTTCGTTATTTGAATCCACAAGAGGATCATCCACATAGAATCAGAAAGTCGGATAGAGAGTTATCAGAACAATTGAATTACCAGGGTGTGGAGTTTCCAGTCAGTGTAAAATATTATACCAAAATTGAGGAGCAAAATAGCATAAATAGTAATGTTTTCGGGTATGAGGATACGCAATTTTTTCCTATTTATGTGTCTGATCAGAATAATAATGATGTTTTGAACCTGCTGCTGATTACTGAGGGAGAGAAGAAACATTATGTGCTAATCAAGGATTTTCACAGAATGATGTATAATAAGACTAAGCAAAGGAAGAGAAAGCATTTCTGCGTACATTGTCTCCAATGTTTCAGTGCCGAAGACGTACTCTCTAAGCATAAGACTAATTGTATGGTAATAAATGGGGAACAAGCAATTAGACTGCCTCAAAAGGGCAATAATATACTCTAGTTTCAGAACTATCATAAGCAGATGCCTGCGCCGTTTGTTATATACGCTGATTTTGAAGCTATTACTGGGAAGGTACAAGGATGCCAGCCTAGTGGTGCTAAATCTTATACCGAAAAATATCAAAAGCACACTAGCTGCAGCTACGGTTATAAAGTAGTATGCTGCTTTTATGATAAATATACTAAACCAGTGAAAATTTACAGATGGGAGGATTCTATTAATAAGTTCATGCAGCAGATGCTTTCAGAAGTGCAATACTGCCAGAAGATTATTAGTACCAAATTCAAGAAGCCTCTGAATATGACTAATGAGGAGGAACAGATGTTTAAGACTGCAGTAGAGTGTCATATTTGTGGCCACCAGTATAAGGAAACAGATATCCAGGTCAGGGATCATTGTCACATTACTGGGCAGTATGGGGGATCAGCGCAACAGGACCGTTATCTGAAGCTGCTGATTAACCCAAAAGAGTTTAAGATCCCAGTTATTTTCCATAATTTGAGAGGTTATGATTCCCATTTTACTATGCAGGAGATAGGCTCCATAGGGAAAAGCAATAATTTGGATATAAACTGCATCCTTAATAGTATGGAGAAATACATGGCATTTATGCTGGGTAAACACTTAGTATTTCTAGATAGTTTCCAACTTTTGGCTAGCAGTTTGGAGAGATTAGCAGATAACCTTCCTGCAGATAAGTTTAATTATACTTCTCAGGCATTCGAGGGGGAGAAACAAGCTCTTATGAAAAAGAAAGGCGTTTACCCAAATGATTATATTACCAGAATTCTCCGGCGACATTTCACTTATTGTTAAAGGGCGACTTAGTATTCAAACTCAATCCTGGCCCTACACTCTCCATTCAAAGCCAAAGTAGACGAAATTTTCATAATTATGTTGATAATTTGAATTCAAGGAATGGATCGATCAGCTCACGGTAAACATAAGATGTTACTAAGTTGTTTCAATGCACGCTCTGTAAGGAATAAAACTGTGGATATTTTTATTTTATTTGTGAGAGTATAGTGGACTTGATTGCCATTACAGAGACATGGCTCACAATTAATGATTCAGCCGTCAAAGCCGAACTGTGTCCTGATGGTTATAAACTGATGGAACATCCACGCACTTTGCGTCGTGGAGGAGGAACGGGGCTCTTATTCCGTGATACGCTGACCGTGAAAATAGTGGATGCTGGTGAAAAAGATTCCTATGAGTTTGCGGAATGGATAGTGTCATCACCGCCTTACAAAATACGGCTCGTTATTGTTTATCGACCGCCGTATTCCGAGAACCATCAAGCTCCAACTAATGTTTTCATCGACGAGATTTCAGATTATTTAGAGTCTCTGCTTCTATATAAAGAACAACTTTTAGTAACTGGCGATTTTAATTTTCATATCGACAAGCTTCAAGATCCTGATTCTCTAAAATTTCTCGACTTACTTCGATCGTTTGGTTTACAACAACACGTTACTGAGGCAACACAACTTCATGGTCATATTTTGGATCTTCTAATCACGCGTGTGTCTGATAATCTTGTACATGGCGTACCGCTCACGCTCATTGATCGGTATATTTCTGATCATGCCATTATCATGTGCTGGCGGTCTCTATGTAAGCCTGAACTTTCTGTTAAGACTATTACCTACAGAAAGCTAAATACATTGATTTGAATAGCTTCAGGAGTGATCTCAAGAATTCTGTGCTGTGTCAGTTTCAGAGCACAGGAGATAAAAACATTGCACACTTGGATGCTGTTGGATGCGAAACGCGTGAAAAACGCAGTGCGCATGCGTTCAAAATTATACGCGATACCAAAACAAACTAGATTCCGGCCGCGAAATTCAAAAAAGTAAGCTCCACACACAAAAGATAAGCTTAGAATTTCACGAACACAAAGTTTATTAATTGCTTTAGTTTCTCTCTTTTGCACCACATACTTTCCTCCTTGCACCAAAGGCGAAAATCATGTTTGAAAGTCCACGCTCGCTCTGGCAGCACTTCGCCGTAGCCATTGTTGCTGTTTTGGTCATCATGTCGCTGAGCTCGGTCAATGCGAACAACGCAAACGACCAATGCATGCTAAGTGGAAAAACAAGGACGGAAAAACCTTGTACTGGACGACTTTACCAGTCAGTTAGTTAAGTTAGTTTAAGTAATTTTTTGTTGTGCTTAATACTAGAACCGGCTGCAAACCATTAAACATATGAAACATTCCTAAATGTTTTTCAATTTAAATGGGGAAGATTTTGCAAATTTTAATTATTGAAAATAGAGACCCTGTGCATGCGCAGACGTTTTGCACGCGTGCCGTTGGATGCCGTTGCCTACATCACTAGTTGTGAACTGCCTTGACGAGTTGCTGCCAGTGATCACTGCTGTGGATAATTTATCATTAAAAGAAGGTTATTTTCCCAGTGAATGGAAGGATGCAATTGTTAAACCTTTATTTAAGAAGGCTGGACTGAGTATGGACAATAAGAACTTAAGGCAAATGAGCAATCTCCAATTTGTTTCCAAAGTAACAGAGAGAGCTGTATTTGACCAGTTACATAAACACTTAGAAGACAATGACTTGTATCCTGTATTCCAGTCAGCGTATATAAGGCAGCATAGCACCGAAACTGCGCTCTTAAGAATTTTCAAAGATATCTTGCACAATCAAGATATCATTGAACATCATGTTACGCTACAAGTCCTTATGGATTTAAGTTCAGCTTTTGACACCGTGGATGGTGATATCATGATTCGCCGATTTGAGATGTCCTTTGGAATCACAGGCACAGAACTGCAGTGGCTGAGGTCATATTTGCCTGGTCGCTCACAACATGTCATCGTGAATGGAGAACGGTCGGAGAGCTTGAATCTGCCTTTTGGCGTACCACAAGGTTCTTGCTTAGGGCCTTTACTATTCACCTTGTATTCTAGTAAGTTATTTGAGGTAATAAAACCTCATTTACCTGAAGCGCATGCATACGCTGACGATTCTCAACTTTATCTATCGTTCAAGCCTAATAATGAAGTGAATGAATAGGAAGCCGTTAAGTCAATGGAATTTTGTATCAGAGCGATTAGAACATGGATGTGGATGGACAAACTTAAACTTAATGATGATAAGACTGAATTTATGATCATTGGCAGTAGACAACAACTGGAAAAGGTTAGTGTCGCAGAACTGTCTTTTGGTGACATCAGCGTTGCTCCTGTTAGTACTGCACGAAATCTTGGAGTTCCGTTTGATCGAAATCTGAAGTTTGATGCTCAAATTACAAAAACATATTGTACAGGTTACTACTATCTGCACAATATAAGAAAGATCAGCAAATACTTAACGTTGGATTCAACCAGATGTTTGGTTCATGCACTGTTAATAGGGCGCGTAGATTACTGTAATAGTTTACTCCACGGTCTCCCAAGAAATAATATCAATAAGCTACAGCGTCTTCAGAATATGGCCGCCAGGTTAACAACAAATACTCCGCGGTTTTGTCACATCACACCTGTTTCAGGATTAAATTCAAGGTGATACTTATAACACGTAAAGCAATACAAGGACCAGTTCCATATTACATACAAAGTTTAATCGGAGTCAAGGAGAAGTCCTCCTACAACCTTAGGTCAAATGATGACCTGTTACTTGCTCCACCGAAGTTCAAGTCTAAAAAGACCTTAGGCGACAGGGCTTTCCAAAATGGCTGTGTCGACTCTATGGAACAAACTTCCAAGTGCGTTAAGGATGGAAACAAGCTTGAAGCCTTTTAAAGCCAAACTGAAAACTTTACTTTTTAAAGAAGCCTATGATTTATAGTTTTAAGACTCATAAATGACTTGTCTATTGCCGTTTTTAAGATGATTTCAATTACTTAGTTTCAATACATTTTTTTAAATCGAGTCTTATAATTACCTTTTAAATTGTATATATAGAGAGATTTATACTAAATTTTTAGGGTTTTTTTATTATTTATTATATTCATTATTTATTTATTTTTATTTTTTGTTAGTGTGCATTAGATCATATATTTCAATGCTATTTTGCGCCTAATAAATAAATAATTATTATATGGACAGTTTTCAGAAGTTTGGGGACCAACAACTACCCCCAAAAGAGGACTTTTATAGTATTCTTACAGATGAGGGCATCAACGATGAGCAATATGAACATGCTCAAAACGTATTGGATACACTTGGGGTGAGGACAATGGGAAATTATCACGATCAGTATCTCAAGAGTGATATTTTACTGCTGGCGGATATACTTGAGAACTTTCCTAAGACTTGCCTTCAGTACTATAAACTAGATCCTGCCCATTATTTTACATCTCCTGGCTTGAGTTGGGATGCTATGTTAATAATGACTGGTATAAAACTGGAGCTTATGACTGATGTGGACATGTTCCAATTTATTGAAACGGGGACGAGAGGTGGGATTTCCTACATTGCTAACCGATAAAGGGAAGCAAATAAAAAGTACATGAAAGAGTATAATTTAGAGAAATCCTGTAAGAATATCCACTAACTAGATGCTAACAACTTGTATAGAGGGGCGATGTCTCAGTGCCTTCCAACAGGTGGATTCAAATGGCTAACCCCCAAGCAACTTGATAAGATTATGAGTAAGACTATAATTATTGCCTGATAATAAACATAGGCACGTTAAACGTGCATGAGCTATTTTGAATGCTTCATTGTAACTATAATACTTCGGTGTAACCTTACCAAGAGTGATGAATCTACCTTTTTCATCCTAAATGTAAATTTGGTTTTTGTGCGAAATTGGGTATTGCGCTACATAAATGAAAATGCGAAACGCTCAGCTGAGTCGATCCTCAACCTATATATTCACTTTCCTCTGTCTTTCCCCGTTACATCTGGTGCAAGTTAAACAAATTGTTAAAGTAAAATAAATTTCTACTCACCAAACGTTGATTAGAAGGAAAACTCTAAGGTTTCCTCGGCGTTTCTTAAGCCAAAATGTGACTCATCGAATACTGAATAGTTACGAAATACCAGGATTTTTATCATTGTGGTAGATGGTTGCATCATCATGATTCACGAGGTTTTCACGTGCGATTCTACTCAGTGAAACAGTCTTTAACTCCGACAACTTATTTCTTCATGTTTTAAAAGCTATTCCTTCTTAAAAGACAAGAGCCTTTTCTAAGGCGTTGGTTACAAAACGAAACAGGTCTTCATACGTCCAAGTTACTATTTATCATTGTGAAAAGCCAATCTGCATGAGATGTACAGTCACACAGCTGGCACGTGAATGTGTTGGAGTTTGCCCCCTTTCGTGGTTCGTACGTGAGGGAATTCGAGTTATCACACAGTAAACTAGTAAGGAAACAGAATTATAAAAATAACTCTTGCACACAATTTGCACGTGAAGATGTTGGTATTTGGCCCTTTTACAATTCGTACAAAAAAAAAAAGGCAAATTGTTGACAATAAAATATTCTCAAACGATTTTAAGAAATCACCTCGGCTTCATTACAACATCTGCAATTAAATTGTTTCATGCAACGTCAAGGTTGATAACGTAACATTTATTTATTGTGACACAGTCTTTAACTCCGACAACTTATTTCTTCGTGTTTTAAAAGCTATTGCTTCTTAAAAGACAAGAGCCTTTTTTTAGGGCATTGGTTACTAAACGAAGCAGGTCTTCATACGTCCAAGTTACTATTATTATTGTGAAAAGCCAATCTGCATAAGATGTACAGTCACACAGCTGGCACGTGAAAGTGTTGGACTTTGCCCCCTTTCGGGGTTCGTACGTGAGGGAATTCGAGTTATCACACAGTATTAAACAGAATTATAAAAATAACTCATGCACACAATTTGCATGTGAAGATGTTGGTCTTTGGCCCTTTTACAATTCGTACGTAAAAAAAAGGCAAATTGTTTTACTACAAAATTTTCTCAAGCGATTTTAAGAAATCACCTCGGCTTTATTACGACATCTGCAATTATGTTATGTTTCATGCAATGTCAAGGTTGATAGCCTAACATTTATTAACTTTCAAGAAAATTATCAAACTGCCGAAATATATTTCTGCTTGTATCATGTTACTCCACTCAATACAACAGTATCTAATTATTGTGTCAACTAGCTTCTTCCAATTTTATTCCCTAACGCTACTGTTTCTACTTAAGTTACGCATCTTTACTAAATAAAATACGTTTCAGAAACTATAATACTTATTATGCAGGAAGGATGTATCATGTTGTTCACTTATTATTCTTTTTTTTGTTTTGTTTTACCAGAACGGAAAAGGTCTGTTGAACTTTGTAAGCGAGAGAATAATATTTTTAAAGCTTGTTTACAGGGTTAACAATACTCGGTACAGCTTTCACAAAAATAAGCTGCCTTTTTAAACTTCTAAAACCACATTTTATAGGGCGCATACTTTCGAATTAAAGTCTATATCTAAATATCAATTATTGCTTCATTGGAAGAGCTTTGAAAATATATGATCTTTTACACTCTACCCAGTTGTAGCAGGTGAAACAGAACTCATACTGACGTGCGTTGTACCGATAGCCGAATTAGGTCAGAAATGCCTCAACGCAGCATCCAGCTGCATCCATACTAAAATATGAACCCTTAAACAGCTGCATCACTGTACACAGCGTTTGAATAATGAAGATATTTAATATAATGTTTCCAAACACCTGTAGCCGTAATAAAAGACGAAAAAATTGTGAAGAATCAAGATGGCGGTCTCAAAGTGCCCTTGTTCGACCTTTACCAATGTCATGTTTAAGTAGATGCTAAGATCTCATTGGTTCCTAAGCATCAACTAATAGTACCTTCAAGCTTATTGGCTCTTGCAACAAAGATCCGAACATACAAAGTTACAAAGCCACAAAGACACATACGCTCACACCACTGACATATGAGCTATTTTTTCAAAATAGCTCAAAAAGGGATATATACTTGAGGCAGATTTAGACTATCCTCAGGAGTTACATGAACTGCACAATGATTACCCTCTTGCTGCAGAAAAAATGACGGTGACACCAGATATGATCTCACCATACTGTAAAAATATTCAGGAACAGTTTGGAATTACCATAGGACAGGTTGCCAAGCTTATTCCAACATTATCCAGTAAAAAGAATTATGTCCTGCACTATAGGAATTTGCAACTCTATCTGTCTTTTGGTTTGAAACTAAAGAAGACCACCAGACCTTCTCAGGAGGGACCACCCCATTTTCCCATCCCTCCCCATTCCCAGTCACTCCTGAGAAGGTTTTTTTTTCTTTTGTTTTGCCCACCACCACTTCCCATTTTCTAGGCTAGAATTCTTCGAAGAACTCTACACTTCTTTATTTTATTTCAATTCATTCATTTCATTTTATTTCATTTTGTTTTTTCTTCCCCTATGGCTTGAGGGTGAACCGGCACTTCTACCAACTCGGTCTGGACCCTGTCAGTTATAGCTCTACCCAACACCCCGACACCGTCTACAAGGAATTTTTCATATAATTTATTATTTTTCCCATTTTCCCAATTTTTCCCTTCTAATGTTGATATGGCCGCCGCAGGGTTTTTACGACAAGATCAACAAGGGTATCTGGATACTAGTATCAATTAGAAAGGCCCTGCGTTTTTCCAATGTAAGGGCCAAGTCGCACTAGAGCGCAATTTCAGATTTGTTCTGGACAAATCCGACTTGAAATCGGCCAGTGACAAAAAATTTGTCCGGAAAGCTACAGTCGCACTTAAGAACAAAATCTGTGAACAAAACACAACACCATGCTGTGAGCGCCTCGTGATTACATCCACAAAACCGCGACACCAGAGATCTAAAAAATGTTACCATGAAGAATTCTCGCGGTGATTGTTTTCTACTTTTTTCTGGTGCCTCAGCAGCAGGCAAATATCAATTTCATGATATGCTGCCTGTTATTTATGCAGAATTTACAAACACAAAACTTGCTATTGACACGACGTATTCGCCGTCGACAAAATCGTTATCGAAGACAAGCACCATATTATTGGACTCCTCCTCGTCCAGTAGAATTGAGGTTCGAGATCCATTACACCGATCAGACAATACCAGTGGACTACTTTCGAAGGCTTTTACGAATGAACAGAGAAAGCTTCGATTTGTTGCTCAACGTAATTCGCAACCGGCTGACAAGACAGAATACAATACTGCGAAATTGTCTTACGCCGGAAAAGGTTCTTGCTTGTGGTTTGTTTGGCCTTGCACATGGAAATTCGTACGAAACAATAGGACCTGCGCTAAACGTCGGTAGAACTACAGCAATAGAGGCTTGTCAAGATGTTGTTGAGGCTCTTTATGAATTGAGGAACGAGTACATCAAATTCCCAACAACAGTGGCTGAGACAATGAGGTGTATACTGAGACATTTAGGGACAAATCACGACTTCCAACATTGTTGGAGCCATAGATGGGACCCATATTAAAATAATTTCTCCCAGAGACGGTGCTGTTGATTATTTCGGTCGAAATCAGCAACATGATTGAGTGCCGTTGCTGACGGTAAGGGATTATTCCTTGACTTTGCTGCAGGTTATCCGGGAAGTCTTCACGACACTAGGGTATATAGAAACAGCTGTCTTTATCAAAGAGAAAGCAACAAAGATACACAGGGAGAACCCGTTGAAAGGATTGGTGTTACAGATATCCGCCCTTACCTGGTAGGAGACAGTGCAAGCCTACTTCCCCCTGGGTTATGAAGCCTTATCCTGAAGCCACGTGTGACCCTGGCGAGATGACTCTTAACAAGGAACTGTCATCTGCACGAGTAGCCATCGAGTGCGCTTTTGGCCACCTGAAAAGTCGTTGGCGAATTCTACAAAAGCGGTTGGATAGCAGAATAACTTTCTCAGTGAAGAATTCCATTGCTTGTGCAGTGCTGCATAACTTTTGCATTTAAGTTGGGGAGGAATGGGAGGATGATTTCTACGATGACGATGATGACCGCGGAAATGAACAGTACGATGACCTCATGCAGGATGGGGAAGATATACGAGAGTTGCTAAAACACAGTCTCTGATTTTTTTTTCGAACTGATTACTGGGCTGCCCAGTTATAAATTCGGTTTTCGGTCGTCTGTGCAGAAAATTGGTCCCCCGGGGGAGGGAAGATACGAGGGCCTGGTGCCGAGAAACGATGTTCTCACAAATGGTTTCACACGATTTTCCCGTGCACGGATCCTTGCACGAATACTTTTTGTACCTCGTCTCCAACCCCCAGAAACCAAGAAGGCATTGCGAACCTGAAGAAGGCTATCTGGGTTGTTCGAAGCGATTCGATCATAGGAGTCACTCTATAAGTTTTTTTATTGTTCGAGTTTAAGTCAGTTGATGATGTTGGCGCTGGGAAACTCAGAGAAATGCTCACGTTGCATACAAACCCACACGCTGTTCACGGTAAGTTCACACTAAAAGATGACTGTGAGCGTCAGGTTTGGAACGCCGGGGCCGCTTCTTGAACTCAAAGAGAGAATTATCGATCGATGTTTACTGTGAGCAATTAATAAGCACAATTTCTGAGCAAAGTATTTCACCAGTTGACGACCCTATGGCTGAAGACTTGATTGTAAGCTGTCGTACTCAGTGAAGCGAACAACTCAGTTGCCGATGAATGTCAGATGAATCCTGATGTTACGAAATGGACGTCTTTGAGCTAGGGAGGTGACAACTTTGCCATGTTAGAAGACTGGCTTTTCCTTTAAATATTTCCTTCTATTTAATGTAACACACGCCACTTTGGAGGTCTAAATTTCGGATACTGAGGATAAAGAAGACACGGACAAAAATAGGAACTTTGTGAATTTCGCACGAAAGTTCAAAGCTTCACTGGGACATCCCATCCGGGAGCTTCACAAAGACCAACTTGAGGAAAATAAAAGCTATTACTGACAAGGTTTGGTGACTGAGTAGAGCATACAAGTGTAGCGCAGGTCGAGGTTTTAGGGGGTTTGCTTTTGTTTGTTATCTGTATCTTGCTAAGCTTTTATCATTACATTTGTACAGATCTTGTGATCACAATTCTGTGCTTTCGCCCATTCAGCAAGCACGATATATCAGATGTATTGATGTCAGCATTAGCGAGTTTCAAAAACATGCCTTTGTAAATTTTCAGCTTGCGTGATGTTTCTAGTTGTTTCTTGTACCATTTTATGGAGATGTAAACTGAAGTCACCGCAAAATGGGAACTTAAAGAAGAGTATAGTCCATTAATCTCGAAACATAATACACGACTTACACGACCTTTATTTTCCTAAAGATGTTTTGAATACGAACGAACACAGAAAATGTGAGGATCAAAAAGAGTTTTAACATGAGTAACATGAGTTTTTAACATAGGGTTTTAATATAAGGGTCAATTATTGTGCATTGAAATGAATCGCTTGAAAAGAGAGAGTTCGCTTGCAGATGAGATCAGAGGTAAACAAGGGCACATTGTGCGTTGAGTTGACAGTCTTTTTAATAACCAAGGACTGTGAATAGTGTTTCCATATTGTTTAGCTGACACAAAAACTTAAGCGGATTTATAAAGCGGCATAGTCATCTGCCATGAAGAAAAGTTAGTCATGGGTGTCGTGAGACAAACAGCGAACTCGAGCGAATTTTTAACTCATATCGGTATCAGGTAAAAAAATATGTGACCGTCCACAGGATTTTAATGCTAAAGGTGAAAGCACGCGCACGACACGCTTTCACTTTAAAACAAAAGAATTTATTTTAACACGCTTTAGCACGCTTGCAATCTTGCCTCATTAGCAATTTCTTTAGTTTCAGAGGACACGCTTGACACAATTAAGCGTGAGCAAGTCGAACAAAAGAGCGTGTTAAAGTTTTCAAACAAAAGCTCCGTGCGAAAAAGCACAACACGCTTTCAGTGTGCGCAAAAGCAACCAAGGCGTGTTATCTATAAGCTAAATAAATTTCCTGTACAAAAAGGAAGCGTAAATGATTATGAACGGCACCCTTTTTTGGTAACTATCGAGAAAAAAAAAGTTCTACCTCAGCGATCGCAGCGATAGTATCTGATTGAAAAAACGTTGTCGCTTGAAAAATATAAATAGTGAACGGTGGGACCTACTGGATTTATGGGTAGAACTATATTAGCATTGCAAAATCAAAGTTCTTTCCAGAAATGTTTTCTGACGAAGCTGTGCAAAGGTTATCTTAACTTTCCTTAATTTAAAACACATCTGCAATTTTCTCAGAAACAATGATCTTTCGGACTTGAGTCACTTTCTCGCCGATCGCAGCAATCGCAGCGATCAAATAGAAATCAACAAGTGCTAGGATCGCTAAATTGTATTTATTTTTTAGCGATTGCAAGGATCGTAGTGATCAAATGAAAACCAGCCAGCTTTTCTAGATGTACCAAAATTCCAAAACGGTTTCAATGTTGCTTAATTGATCCGGCCGGCAATAACACAAAAAGCGAAACCGGTATTTAAACAATGTATGCAACTTTGTTCTTCTTGAAATATTACATCGCGTATGCTTCAGTCTTATTGTTCAAATTCCGTTATGATCATCCTGTTGTCTTTCTTGTGGTTGGCGTCTGTTTTACAGCCATCTAAACAAGCATTCGATCTTTTCATCTATTTACATTGTTTAAAGTGTGTAATGATGAAAGCAACATTCAAGCGAGAAATCTTTAAACTTTTTTAGGTCACAAAATGCAAAGGATGTTATTCCTTTAAGTTAAAGAAAAATACCAAGAGGAAAATCTTAAAACTGAATATTTTTTATCTCGTGGAAAAAATAGTGCGTTTTCATGTAGACTGTAGACAGCAAATTTGGATCGATAAATGGGCCTCTGGATCGGGATCAATGGGCAGTTGGCTGTCCGTTTTAGTAAACTTCCTGGTTTCAAACAATACAATATTTCTGTAAAGTGTTAATTAGCCCAGGGGCGAGTAGCTGACCCTGTCGCATTTTATACTCGTAGAACGACAATAATTTTTGGAATTTCCGGTTACGTCAAATTAGTCACGTTATACTGTCACGCTGTATTTTGGGAGACAGAGGGATTGAGGGAGGGGTGAGTGAAAATAATGCAAATCGTTTACTGCTTAGAATTAATGACTAACTTGTTTATTTTTATTCATAATGGTGGAATTTACAAGTTATTATACAGCCCCCACATTTTTTTGTTACGAAAGTCTTTCAAAAAGGCACAGTGTTCTGAATGAGTTTATGTTTCAGTCTCACATGAGGTTCTGTCTCACGCAATGGTCAGCGACAAGTTTTTATGGTAGCCTGAGTGTGTATAGCCGCCCCCTCCTCTCAGAAAAAAAAAGCCCCTTGGCAGCCCAGTTAAAAATTGCCTTTCGGCGATTCTTGTTTTAAATGTTTCATCCTTAGACCTTGAACGTTTGCCGTATTTGATTTTTCACAAAGAAAATAGAAGCAAATCAACGATCAAATACTATGAAAAATGTTGCATTGTAATTTGTGCTTGACATTAATGTTGAATCATAAGAAGCGATTTCCACTACCGTATAAAAATTTTCAGCAGTTAAATAGCTATTGTTATTGTTCAAATGTGTACCATAAAGATTATTTTCTGTCTTCACAATAAAAGAAATCCGTTAAAACTACTTTCATTTGTTTTCATTATTTCGTTTCATCTATTCGTAACATAAACACTAAACATGATAATGGTTGTCTCTTAATAGCGGAGCTCCCGCGCGCGCGAAGCGGAGCACCATGGGTAAGAAAATTTGGTAAACTATCCATCCCAGAAAATTTGGTTATGACGTAGCGTACGCCCGTCCGTACACACACTTCATGTAAGCCGATGTCAAATGTCACAATAGATCTTGCACAACTTGACTAGCCTCTTAGTTATGTAAGCCATCCGTATGAGTACGATTAGATTGACAGCTGTCAAAATCAGACATCCGCTGACAATTATCACATGACCGTCTCGCGGGCTCAGATAAAAGACCAGTCGTTTTGCCCCTATATATAAGCTGATATAATATGTCACACTTACCAATTCAACATAAGAACGAAACTACGCCGGGCAAGGCTGTCAGTTGGCTCACAGTCGTTTAAAGTTACATTGGCAGGCCAAATTAAGGTCAATTGACAGCTGTCAAAATGAGACATGTGCAGACCCCTATCAGAAAACTAATAACGAGGGCTCAGGTTCGGTCAGGCATTTTCCACTACATGCCGGACGGAAATGTCCTACTCACACTAGTAGTCTGTTAATTCCAATATTCGCCATTCTGATGAAGGTTAATTGACAGCTGTCAAACTAGAGTATACGCGGACCATCATCACCTGAGTGGATCGCGGGCTCATTTTTCTATCTATTGAGGTCACGTAGTGTTTAAAGTTTTGCACTGATATTTTATTTGATCACGGGCTCGATTCGAAGCCCCATAGCTTTATAGAAAATCTATCCATCCTAGAAAATTCGGCAATCACGTGACCGTACACCGACCACTCAACCTTCCGTCCGTCCGCACCACAGGCATACCAATATTTAATCTCACACTCTCTAGCTAGTTTGGGAGCCTGCAACCTGATATTGTACATCCATGTTTTGATTAATTGACAGCTGGCAAAACAGTGTTTCTGCTGACCAGTATCGCCTGACCGTATCGCAGGCTCAGGTATCGACCTTCTGAGTTTGAGTAATATTTTGAAGGTATTCGCTGACAACTTGCTACTTTTCAAATGATCGCAGGCTCAAGTTCAATTTTTTTAAAATGCATATGAAATAAGTCGTGTTTCATGAGCCGCACTTTTAAAATGTTGATTTCGAACTTATGTCGGACACGAAAATTCAACCGGCTTTTACATTTACATGCAGGGAAGGCAATCGCTTTTGACTTTTTTCACTGTCACGCGTTGATCACGCTTTACGTCCAATTTTTATGTTCTGATTGGTCAAAATTTGACAGGTGATTTAATGCGGAAAATTTGTGCAGCGTCTGGAAACTTGCTTACTG
Source organism: Porites lobata (assembly GCA_942486035.1). Classification (NCBI taxonomy): domain Eukaryota; kingdom Metazoa; phylum Cnidaria; class Anthozoa; order Scleractinia; family Poritidae; genus Porites; species Porites lobata. Next base: position 188,377 of record CALNXK010000053.1, on the reverse strand, counting down.
ATAGCTGGAGCTGAGAGAGTTTTGTGTCATCTTGTGATGTTTTAAACTGTGTTTTTCTACTTGGTGTACAAAATGAAAAACAGCTGCTATCAAGATTGTTCTGTAATTCGTGGCTGGTTTGTTTATTGCGCTTTTTGTTGACAGATGCACCGCTTGTCAAAGTCATTGGAAATCCGATTTCGGATGGCATCGTTTTCAAAAATGAGCTTACTTACTTGCCCTTGCTTGTGGCGTAAGAAGGTTGAAAAGTCTCAAGCGATTCTGGAACACTTGATGACCTTCAGAAGTAGCATCTCGACTGGTAAGCTTGAGCCATGATTGTTTTTTATGTTTTTTTTTTTTTTCGGTGTCCTGAAGTCGAGCGCATGGTTTTTGCGGCTTAAGTTAAAACACGAGCAATAATCTAACCTACAATAGTATCAGGTTTAAAAAGCCTTTAGACATTTTTTGACCCGCAAATTCAAAGAAAAGGTTTCGAAGATTATTTAGTTATGATTTTGGCTGTAGACAGAAAGCTCTGAGCGATTTTCTTGCCTCGAGTTCATCTTGAAAAAGAGCGAACACCGGGAAGCCGACTTAAAACATCAATAAGCTTATGCTTGCCTGACTCATGATTTTCTGAGACACTTTACTCTCAATACTTCTCTTCGTGAATGAAAATTATTGTCTCTGTACTTGTTTCACCGAATTAAACTAATTTTATTGATTGTTAGTTGTCCCTCTCGCAATTTTCATCACTGCACCGGTTGTTTCCAGTCGAACATAAACATCGCATGTAGGAATACTCAAAGCGCCGCGCGTAAATATCACTCGCTTTTAAAGATTACACATAACGAAACCACAAACAGTTTTATAAATAAAGGGAAATAAAACCTAAACATAACAAATTCTCTATCATGTTGAAGCGTAAATGGTAACTCTATTAATCGCACTGCAAATTTGGTGCCTGTCAAAAGTGAGAACCCGTCCGGCTGGCCGAAAAGTGATTTTGGGAATTGTTTTATCGTTTTCATTAAAAGCCCATAATTATTACCCCGCATATCACATAGGAGCAGATTTTTCTAACAGAAAACGTTTTATAATTCAATGCTATAATTTTTTGTGCAAAGGAAGGGCGTGCTTTGATCGTCGTGGATATTGAATGAGTGCAAATTCTCTTGCAAAATTGTGAAAAACTGCAGTATTATAGGTTTAAATAGGGGAGAAAAGAACAAATTCTGCCCGAGGTCTGCGTACAGTTTACCTGAGACGTGATGAGAAAAAGTATGTTTAAAAGGCTGGTTTACACGCCACCAGATTCGTCGCCAAGATTTACTAGTAAACTAAGCTTGTCGAACACAAAAAATCCGGCCTGATTTTTATTTTGGCCTCTCTTTTAGACAGAGGAATGCAACGTGTAAATTGGCTGCCACCAAGGACTATCGTGGCGCATGTGTTTCTTAAAATTATATTTCGGGGTTGTTCAATTATCCAGTCTCTCTAACGGAGCAATGTTGGAGAGACTGGTGAATGCCACATTATGATGCTACAGCTTTTGCAAATACAATACACGAATAGGTCTATCTGTTTTCCAGGCCTAACCTACTGTGATCGAACATGATTGCTATTTTTCGGTGTACAAATAACTTGATGTAAAATTTGTTTCACTCTTGGACGGTCAAATTCTGATTTTTCTCTAAAATCACTCAGCCTTTGCCTCAAAAGTCAAATGAATGTGCCCTGATCTGTAGATTACAAGTTTTAATATTGTTTGATGTAAATTATGAATTTATTAACGGGAGCTTCGCTTTTAGCCCTGGCTAAATCTATATATTAGTCAAAAATAGTCTTGAATTAAAGTTCATTTCTCATTCTGTTCCTTGTCAAGGATTTTCACAATTGAGCCCACAAACTGGCCCATCATGGCAAGCTTCTGCATGTTTGTTTGTTGCAAAGAATCCAAGAAGGTTGCTACTTTCTCCCTCTGCTGCCTCACATCCTTTAGAGCCTTATCGTAGCTCTCATTCTCAGGCGCTTTGCGTTTCGCAGCTCGTTTCCTTTTCTTCGATGCTTGTCTCCTTTCAGCTAGAGTTTCTGGCACGCTGGGGCTGGATGAAGTACTAATCTCTCTAGTAGTATCACTAGATCCCGCATTAATTTCGGTGGCACTTTCGCTGCTGATTCCCGCCTCAGCTACATGATTGAAGGTTACTACGTCGCGGCAACCGGGGACTTTATCGACCTCGTCGTAGTACACGGATTTCCGCCTGTTTGATTTTGGTCCAGTCTTTAGCGTTCTTATATCATTCAATGATGTACTTTATTTTCCGAATGCATTTGTCGGCCGTCTTATTGGTTCCGAGTGTTTTCGAAATCTCGGCGATCCAAGCCCCCGTTTTCCTTGACTCTCGGCTTTCTAACTGATCATGCTCTTCAGCCCACAGTTGAACTAAAAGCTTCTCCTCTTCTTTACTCCATCTGTCCTGAGCCTACTTGTTCTCGGCTGACGAAGATGCACGGCGCGAAGAAGATGGGTTTGATGCCGGCATCGAGCTATCTTCGCTGAACTCAGGAGGCATTCTGGCAACGAGTCAGTACTCGTCGTCGAAGGAGATGGGTTGGGATTTCCTCTATCATAAAACATGTAAGGGCCTGCCAAAGGATATATCCATCCTGGTGGATATTGTGGATATTCGTACGGAAAAAATTGGTCGCCCGCGCCGGGATTCATGTTGTTGCGAAGTGAGAACGTGATTAATTTTACAACAAAGTCTATAGCATAGAGACTCTACTACATATCACCTGTCAAATCATTTCTGAATTAAAACACCCTCGCTATTGTTTTCCAAAATTTGTCTCAATTTGGCCTGCTCCAGAGGTAGTCAACAGCACCTTTGAAGTTTGTCTGTCCGCGAAAAAATTTTGTCCATTGGTGAACAAACCGGTCGCACTTGGTTTTTAATTGTGATGACAGCTTTTTGACATAAATAAACAGTTTTGTCCTCTAGTGCGACTTGGCCCTAAGTGATACCTTCTCCGAATTACATCCTAATACTATTTAAAACGAGACATATATGAGTCCAATTTATTACTCTCTTTAATGTCGGACGTGATTTGTGTCTCCTCCAAGGGGGGTTTTCCCTCCGATAATACGCAGTCTCAGTGGGGGCAAATACATTTAAAGAGATATTAATATATAGTAGTATAATATAGATGGATTGTAAGAATATGCATATGTATTTATTAACCGAAGAGAATCAAGCTATGTGTCCGTTTTGTGAAGAGCAATTGATGGATGTTAAAACTGTGGAAACAAAATGTTGCGACCGACTAAATATAACAGTTACTGTAGATGGTTTTAAGATAGTTTGTACTAATTGTGGTTTGATGCACGGATTTAAATCGGCGAATGAATTTGTGGATTTTTATGAGAATAGACATAGCATAAGAAAGAAGTCTGTACACCACAGAAAATATCATATTTTGAATGTCATGAATGATATTGCTCAAAAGAATAATATACAAATAGGATATTATAACAGAGAGAAAATACTGAGAATATTTAGATTCACCGAAAGTTAATATTAGCCAGAAACGTATGGTTAGTGTTAATTTTATTGTCAAGCAATTATTCAGCATCTTAGGAATAAAATACAAGTTTATTCCTCTCACTCGGTCAAAGAATACTTTAAAATATTACGGCCTGTTGTAGGGGAGAGTTTATGCCTTAATCAAGGATGATATACAAACGAGTAAGCGGTTGCATGATTCTGAGAATTTAAACGGGAAGTCAAGCGGGGAATGCCCTAACCTAAAATAAACTTTACTCACCGGAAGCGAATTTTTTAGCATATTTTTTCTCAAATTTATAGGACGGCAGTGATAAATCCAAAATCTCCTGATCAAGAATCTTCATATCATGACTGAATTCTTTTCAGAGACTGGGCATGAGCCGTTGGAAGTAGACGCACATTTGAAAGCTCCGCAAAGCCGGCTTTGACAAATCAACATAACACAGTGAATATTGCCGTTCTTGTACGTTTTCCACCGTACTAACAGCTACCAACATGGGAAACAAAGATTTAAATAAAAAACAGAGGATAAGCAGCTCTGGCACCGACACGTAATCCATTGAAGCAGCCCAAGATGGCGCCTACATCAAAATGACGCTAACAGAATATCAAAGTTTCTTATTAAGACTTAAAGGTATCGAAGACAACACTAAAATCCGTGAAGAACGAATTCTTAATCTGGAAGCTAGACTTGACGAAGCTCAAGTTGAAATACAAGCCTTAAGAAAAACTCCGTAAAGTCGATAACACAGTGAACAACACTAAAGATTCCCTTGAATTCACCCAAGGTGAGCATGACGACCTTGTGGAACGCGTCGCGAACTGTTAAAACGAGCAGTCAACTTATTGGGCTGAGCTGACTTATTTAAACATCTATTGTCGTCTTCGTTTTCGAGTTTTGGGTGCTTCGTTTTCGAGATTTAGGGGTCTTCGTTTTCGATCTAGGGTGCTTCGTTTTCGAGTTTTGGGTGCTTCGTGCTTCGGTCTTCGTTTTCGAGTGCTTCGTTTCCGAAACTACCTTTACACCTGCCACAAGGCGAAGTCTCGAATATGAAGCTTTGCGGGGCACGCCGTCTTGGCAAGCCAAACAGAACAGAGCCCGACCTCTCATTGCTCGCTTGTGTGCTGAGAGAGGTCGCGTCTGGAAAGCTCGCTACAGGCTGAAAAAATCGCGTATTTCAATGGGTGAAGACCTACCGAAGCACATACAAGAAATCAGGAAAAACGTCCTTATCCCTGCGATGAAAAAGATAAAACAAGAAACACCTAGCCACAAAGCTACCGTCATAGGAGATAATTAAGTTAGTTGTTAATGGAAAAGTTTATTTTCATTATGACGTGCCGAAGAAATGGCTCCCTGTCAACTCTTCAGTGAATACCCATGAGGATTATGGCAATGGTAAAGCCGAACAACAAGAACAACTGCAAAGTCAAAAAAAATCCTCTGATGTGATGGTCCAATCCCAAGAACCACTTAGTCAAAGCGAATAGGTGACGCTTTTTCTGTAAGTCCAATCCTTTCACAAAATTTTAAAATTAACTCTTAGTTGAAAACCAGTTTTATTTTTACTCCATTGTTTCTTGCCTTAGAAATCAAGCACTATTTTTGTGTTTCCAAATACGAGGACTTAATTTCGACCCTGAAATTGAACTCGCTATTTTCATGCTTCCCTTACGGTAACCAAATTTTCACCTTTAATGGCAAACCTGTTTATTTTACATTCAGTGTCAAAGTCGATGTTATTGTGGATGCTTTCTACGTCCCTTGTTATGCTTCGCTCTCAAGTACGCCAAACCACTTTCGTGTGGTGCGTTCGAAGGCCTTTTTCAGCGCCTTTTTTATTTTTCTGTTTATGTTTCTTAAGTAATGTTTGTCTAAGTCCTTTGATAATTTATTTTATTTGTGCTAGTAGTTTGAACACACTAATCACCAATACACTGCATTCACATTCACACTTCGGCGCAGAGACAGCTGTCAGATTCCGCCGTTGCCAGCGCAGTTTTCTGACTTTTTCCATTTGTCCCGTAGATGCCTTTAAAACCTAGTTTTGATGTTAAATTCCAGTCCTTAAACGTAAGAGGATTGAATAAGTCAATCAAACGTCGATCAATCTTCCGTTGCTTACATAATCAAAAATACCATTTCACATTCTTACAAGAAACCTACAGCTCTAAAGAATGTGCCCAAATGTGGGAAGCTAAATGGGGTAGGTAGGTTTATTTTAGTCACGGCAGCTCACACAGCAAAGGCGTCATGACTCTCGTTAATCCGAACTTAGATGTCAAGGTCGAAAAATACATCCAAGACACGAAAGGCAGGTTTCTTATACTTGATCAATTAACTGATGAGTTGCATCTAATTCTAGTGAACATTTATGCCCGAATGATGCGAACCAGCAAGTCACGTTTTTTTAAGAACTCGAAAATCAGCTTAAGGATTTTGCCCAAGAGAATATTATTATCGCAGGTGACTTTAACTGCGCTCTGTCTGAAAATGACAAAAAAGGTGGAAATCCAGTTTGGAAAAAATCCATAGTAATTAAAGAAGCTCAGCATCTTGTGAACCTTTATTTAACAGACGTTTGGCGCGATTACAATCCGAACGACAGCCGCTTCACTTGGAGAAACAAATCGCTAAAAATCCAATGCCGACTAGACTTCTTTTTAATTTCAAAAGAACTCAGCAGTGACACACATGCTTGCAATATAATTAACGCCCATGAAACTGATCACTCGGTTATCACTTTACATCTTAAGACAGAAGACTTATTGGAACCGAAAGCTCCTGGTTTTTGGAAATTTAATAATTCTCTATTAGATGACGAAGACTTCACTTCCGCAATCCGTGAGGGTCTACCGGATTTCAAAGATAAATATACTGGTCTGGATGACCTAGGTGTCAAATGGGACTTAATTAAAATGGAAATTCGCGGATTCACAATCAAGTATTCAAAGATCAAAGCTAAGAACAAGAAGAATGAAGAGGCTGCCCTTCAAAATAAAGCTCATGAACTTACGCAAAAGTGCGAAAACCCTAGCGACTAAAGAATATTGAACGAGCTTTACGCGACAAAATTACGCCTTCAAACGATCATGCAACAAAAAACAAAAGGCGCCATTCTTAGGAGCAAAGCTCGGTGGCATGCGTTTGGTGAGCGAAATTCCAGATACTTCTTCAATCTGGAAAGACGAAATCGTTTAAAAAAACAGTCACAAAGCTCAAACTTCGTAACAATCAGGTAACTTGTGATCAGTTTGAGATACTACAAGTAATCTACTATGTTGAAAATTAACCGGATTTTGGATTTCCCTTGGATTTCCCGCATACTAATTTGGATTTCCTCAATACTAATTAAGTGGATAGGTTTTTATAATGAGCGTCTCTTTACTTGAATAGAAACAATAGGCTTGCCTAGACTTGCCCGGGCTCTTTTAACCCTGATTGGTTCATGTAGAATCTATTCTATCTTCCAAATAAAAGCGGGCTCTCCGATCAGCATATTACTCTTGCTAAGGAAAAAAGTCTTACTATCACCAATAGTTTTTCAAAGATGGTTCCAAATATTCAGATCGAATCGAGCGCTACACCTCTTCTGCAGAAGATTAAGTTGAAAAAGTGCAACGTCAACGGGTATCTAACCTTATCGGCCACGTGTTCCAGCTGACTTATGCAGCTATGGTTGACAAACTCATCCAACAAGAAAAGCTGAATTGCTGCCACGGTTGTGCTATTCAACACCCAAGTCAAAACCAACATTCTTGTCTCATGAGAAACGCCTTCCTATATCTTATTTAGCGCTTAAACTCAGATATATGAACAAAACACATACATAAAGTGGAGTTGAAAAGTCTTTATTTCAATTTAGTTTATGTCTTCTTATTTGAGCTCTAAAACTCGGATATATATAAACAAAACACATTTACAGAGAGCGGAGCTGAAAACTCTCTATTTCAATTTCGTCTGACGTTTCTCCCATCTATCTCGAGGAAATGAAAAAAGTCTCAGCGTTTCACGCACCGTTAGTCAGTTAATTATGCGAGTTCACAAGCCCACCGTTGCATACAAATTAGTTCTACAGGAAAAACCCCAGCGTTGAAACGCACATACGCGCTCTCTGGTTCAGCTGTGATGCGGAGTAGGACTGGAACTAGTTTGCCTTTCGGCTCTCGATCCGCTGTCACGGCAAGAAAAATGGCGCCGTCTAGCTGGAGGTAGGTTCGGATTTATTGCTATACATCTTTAGATCGCTGCAATCTATAATTAGATTTGATATTTGGCGTATTTCTATGCGATACACAGAAAATATTTAAGTGATATTTTTTTGATAGTTAGTCTTTTAAGTTAGGGTGTTTTTTCACCTTTATGTTTATGTAGTGTCAAAGTGGCCTATCGAATGTTACAGGTTGAAGGTCGCGTTTTATCTAGCCAGTCAAAACCAAATGATAATAAACGGCTACACAAAAAATATGTAATGGTTTTATAAATTTTGTTTGTGCATACAAATTTTTAGAGTGAACTTTTATGAACCTTTAAGGTTTTTTTACTTCTGAAGTGACGACTTCATAATAGCGATAGCAAGGTTTTTGTTTTGTACGTTGGCGTTTCGCTTGTTAGTAAAATAAAAGATTTCATTTGCCCAATTTAGCAATTTTTACACTAAGATGGTAAATAATTTTTTTTTAGTTACAGAACCGCGATCCAAGAAGGTTCTGACTATTTTTAAAGTTCTACTAGAAAATCGTATTCGATTACTTAAGTACTGTAATACTAGGCATGTAATCGGTCCATCTGGATTGTTTTTCAAAGGGCGGGTGTCAGTTGGACGACCCATACGTCCCCGCGTGTAATAAGTATTTCTTTTTATCCGAACTTACCTTAAGTTGGCATTTGAATTTGTTTTCAAGGGGCTGGTGTCATTTGGACAACCCACACGTCCTCGCGTGCAAGTAGGTTTAGTTGCTAGCAAGAAATAGGTTTGTATTAATACGTGTCTGAATTTACCGCAACGAGCAATCATGTGATGATTCTTGAGCACGTGCTGTAGTCAAGATGGCGGCCTCTTCGAACGTTTCAATCGTAGTGATGTGGACCTTGTTTCAAAACAGAATGGTTCAACATATAAAAACAACAGCAAGAACCATACTGTAACTGATATTACTAGTTTTTTTTAATTTCGTGTTTTATTTTAGGTTTACTATCTCCATGGAAACGACAGCGAAACGAACAACCTGAGTTTCACAGTTTCACATTTCACTCTGACTAGCATTTTTACAATCATTTTGAGCATTATGAAATTTCGGGTGACATGACTATAAATTTCGGGCGACATGACTCTGGTTTCAGGCGACGTGACTTCGGGCGAGAAAGAAAATGACTGCAGAATAGTAGGGACCAACTCGATTTCCTAGAGGTGCCTTATCTTTTGATTGTACTACTGTATCATATTTCTAGTATTATATCCTCTCTCTTAGTATTATATACTGTAAACAAAAGGAAACAGGAAAGTATTTTTTGAATCAAGTTTGACTAAGCCTGGCTGCAGTTAATAAATTTAACCAAGAATGAAATTGAATCATACTGGACGTGAAGTATACAAGTGTGCAAGGGTTGCTGATCACAATAAAACGTTTTTCAACTGTTTAATAGCTGTTACAGGCCTTTTGTATTTCATTTGTACATAATTCTGTATAATTTTCGTGTTTGCCAGATACTTTTTAACTTGTATGTTGGATGATATCTGCAAGATATACATAGCAATGTCTGGTTTCAATGTAAGACTAGTGAATGTTTGGTTTCTATTAAGTTCCTTAGTATGTCTTGCACGGGTAGTTTTCAGTGACCATTTCATTAAAAAAGCTGTTATTATCAAACAAAAATATTTGCCGGGCTTCTTATTTGTGTTCTTGCGACCTCTTTGTTAGTTTTTCAAGGGCAGTGAATTATATTTTTTCACATACTTACTCTTCGTTGCACAGTAGTATTAGTGTACAAGATAAAAAATAATGATGATTTTATTATATTTTAAATTTACCCGGACTTTAGTTTTCACAATCTGTCCAACTGTAATGCTCAATATTGGAGATAGCTCAACAAGGTGAGAAGAATACTGATGTATACCAACAAATCCAAACTTTAATAGTGAAAACAGATCATCTGGCCTTGAAACTGGGTAGCAAAAAATAAATGCTATAGCAGATGATGAATTACACAACTTGATATTAAACTGAAGTAGAGAACCGACAATATTAGTCTAAAAATAATGTCAGGGCTATCATCTGAGTATTGATGCCATTTTCTTACGAAGTCACGAAATTTTAATACAGGTCAAGGAGGTGAAACTATATTCAATACAGATATTTGTAAAAACGAACGTGAGAAAAAAATAATTTGTTCCTTCGCCATTGCTCGCAGTAAATGAATGCCACGGGATAATGGCTAAAGTTCGCTAGATAATCTCTCTGACGGTCAAGTATAGTGTCCACCATCTTGTTTTGTCTCTTGGTAGTACCCAGACCCTTGCATCACGGCTAGATCGCTCGACCCCGCTCGTTTCAACGCCCTAGCTTCTAACGCCACGCCCTGCTACTCAACTTAGAGCACCTCCCGGAAATTTACCACGCTATTTTAAATTACTGGCATGACTTCAGGAGACTAACCTGTGACAAGCAAATTTCCATAAAAAACAAATAATTTGGAACAAACGTAACATATGTATTGATGGAAAACCGATTTATATTAAATCCTGGTGTATAAGTGGAATTCGTTGCATCGAAGACCTTTTAAATGTTAACCTTAAATTTCTTGCGTTATCAGAAATGAAAGAGAAATATAACTTTGAATTTCCTTTTACCACTTATTACGACCTTTTAAGAGCCAAACCAACTGAATGGAAAAGTGCACTACGAGTCAAAGCAGGCGTGCACGGTGAATCTCAAAAGTGCGAAACATCCTTGAAGCTTTTTTTCCACAAAAGAAGTCTATTCTACCATACTTAACAAAAGCTTCTCAGCACCCACTGCTGAAGGCAGAATTTTAAATCATTGATTGATTGATTCACTTTTATTTGAATACGGTAATTTCATAAGTTACATAACTTCTTTACATGAAAGCCGTATAGAAACAGAAGTAAATACTGTACAACTACACTAAAAATATGTACAAATAATAAAATATAGTAAAATGTAGTCAACAGTTTGCCTACCTGCTAGCCAGTTTTCTTTTAAAGAAAGTTTTAGATTCGGACGCTTTTATGTCATTTGGTAATGAATTCCACAGCATTCCTCCTCTGTATGAGAAAGACCCCTTATAATATTCTGTTTTTGGAACGTGGTCCAGTACAACATTATATTCCGCATTTCTTAGCATAGACTTATAAGGGTTGTTCTCACAGACATTCGAGAAAAGATCGCTTAAGTAACTAGGTACATTTCCATTCACTGTATCATACATTAATAGATTTAAGTGCCTTTGACGCCTTGAGGCAAGCTCTTCCCAGTTTAGTTGTTTTCGTATTTGTCCTGAACGAACGTCATAACCTTGAAAGATTATTATGCGTGCAGCACGATTTTGTAATTTCTGGATCCTAGTGGCAAGTCCCTGGTCTAAATTGTCCCAAACAACGTCGCAGTAGTCGAACACAGGCTGGATAAGAGATTTGTAAATAGTATTTAGAACATCTAATGGTACATAATCAAGTGCCTGTTTTAGACCACTGATGGATCGATTGACTTTTGAACAAAGTTTGTCAACATGCTCGTTCCATTTAAGATTTTCATGTAAGTGAATTCCTAAATATTTTGTTGTTTGGACTCGTTTAACATGATTGTTGCCAATCTTAATTGGAAAGTCTCTTCCTAAGTTAGATAATTTGAAGGTAGTTGTTAAGAACATATACTCCGTTTTAGTGACATTTAAGCTAAACTTATTTGCAAGAAGCCAGTCCCTAACGCGAGTTAGGTCATTATTTACCTTGGCATATAGTTCAGCAGTGGATACAGAGGACGCATATATCGTGGTATCATCGGCATACATGTGTGCTTTGGTATGGAGAAGACATCCAGGGAGATCATTGATATAAATTAAAAACAACAAAGGACCTAAAATTGAACCCTGTGGAACTCCACAACTTATCAACTAGGGCTTAGATACACAGCCCTCTACTACACACTGCTGTTGCCTATCTGATAGGTACGATGAAAACCAGTCGAGCGTTACACCCTTCAGACCATAGAGCTCAAGCTTTTTTAATAAAATATTATGTGAAACGGTATCAAAGGCTTTGGCAAGATCGAGAAGCACAATCAAATTGGTCATGCCTTTGTCAATGTTAAGATACCAATTATTTGTTAAATGTAACAGCGCTGTCACTGTAGAGTGAAGGGAACGAAATCATGGGTCCATCAAAGAGGAAATTCCTTACATCTACATGCTCCCGTTCAAAATCTTGAAAGAACCAAAACTGATCATGTTCCAGGTCAAAATTATTCACAATATTTTACCTACCCAATCTTGCCTTTTCCATGCGCGCATACCTGACACTGATGTTTGTCCTTTATGCAACCTTCAAAGTCAATCTCTAAAACATATGTTTATTACCTGTAGTGTATCCTCTTCGTTTTGGACTTGTTTTTCTAACTGGTGGCATGAAAATATAATCAAAAACTGAGTTTACCTGAAAGCACTATTTCATGTGGTTGGCAAAAAGAGTCAAATAACTGGGAAGTGCTTAATTACTGTTTGATTGTCGCCAAATAAAATGTTTTTGCTACAAGCGTACGCAATGGCGTCCTAGACTTTGACAGCTTTCTACTGCGTCTCAATAACAAAATTGATATTCTTCGCACCATAGCTTTTAGATCTAACCGCTTATCGCAATTTTAAAAGAACATGGGCCAAACTTCTTTAGATATGTGAATGCTAGTGTCATTTCCATAATACTTATTCCTTTAAGCTACACTTTACTGCTGTACTGTTTCACTTACTAGGTTTGCGTCTTTTTCCTTTTAATTTCGTTTCTTTCCTTTACAAATTTAGTTTTTGTTGTTTTATATATATATATTATTTTCAGTCCGCTGTGAAAGTAAAGAAAATAGTTTTGAATAGTTAAAAGAACACGTATTTGTATTTTTTTTTAAATAAATAAATAAATAAATAAATAAATTCTTCTACAAAAAAAAAGGAATGAATTCTTTATAATCAAAATCTCCTCCCCCCATTGCCTCTCTGAGACTGGTTAGGACTTTTTCATATGAGATAACACTGAATTTCAGTAGATCACTCTTACCTTTAATGTTTTGAATTCATGATAACTTTTAAGCAATATTCCGGCGGTTGTTAACGTGCCTAATACAATCGGATTCAGCGTAATACCTCCTGTTATTACCCCCACGCTAGCAAGCAAAACGCTCACTATATGTACAGCATAATTTATTTTCTTGATTCTCTTGTGACAATGGCGATAAATCCAAGTAATTTTGTGATAGTACGCATAGAGATCTTGAATCTGCTTTAATTTTTCTGTATCAATATTTGGATGAATGTGGTTGAAATTGAATATATCTTTTTTGGTTATTATAATATTAGTTTAGACTATTATAGGATATATGAGCCGTTTAACTTCTCTTGTATCGTTATTTTCTGATATTGTTCGGAATCATGTCCTCAAATTTGGAATATAGAGCAAGAAAAATACAGAGAAAAAGAGAACGTAGGCGGCAGGCCAGCGAAGCTCAACGAGGAAAAGGGCGACAGAGATTTGGAGCGAGAGATAAAAAACAAAGGACACACTTTTTTGTTGGAAGAACAACCTGAAAATTTTGTAACGGCGGTGACAAAATGAGAAATGCTAGCGGCCACCAATGCAAGGTAAAAATGAGCGGCAGTGAAAAAAAAGTGAACGAAAAAAACGTGTAACTAAGAAGTTTCTGGAAGTCTCACGTTCTAGTCATGCAAAACAACGGCAAAGAAATGTACAAAAAAGTGTGCTGCACGTGAAAAGTTGCTTTTTTTGCTAATTAGACCTATTGTTGTTTTTCACCGTTCTCCGGCGTTGCCTTCCCCGCTTAGCATATTTTGTTTGAACAAACTATAAATATTACCTAGAGCTTCGCCTTTAGCCCTGGCTAAATCTATTTATTAGTCATTCATGGCTGCCAAAGATGATTGTTGTGTTAAAGTTGCGGAATAATTGGATATTGACGCTTTGACTACTAGTGAAGGCATACCTATTTTAGTGAGCCAAAACACAACTCGTTCACCATTGAAACTGTTTAGTAGAGTGACAGAAGTTTCATCAGAACCTGTAGTTTGTAATTTTTATTTCTTTGTTGTATGTTCATAAATTAAATGTGGTTTTTCATAAGATCCAACGTCTATATACGTTTTTATACTCATACATCTATTCAGCCATAATTGCATAACAACACATATTGTGAAGTTTATTTTACTAAATAATGATAAATCCAATGTTTCATTTTGGGGAAATGTTATGTTAGGATTTAAACCACTCATTTTCCGGCTTATATAAAGAATATGTTTTCACTCCCTTCCTCTTCCTATGATCTTCGTGGCAACTACATTCTTTCACTTAGTAAACCTAAAACTACTACCTATGGTCTTAACTCTTTTTCTTACATTTCAGCTAAGCACTGCCGGACTTTTCTCGTACGAGTGTTTTTGCAGACGTTAAGACCAACATACAGGATGTTACCTTCATGTAGATTCTTTTTGCTTGACATACTTAAACTTAAAATTGTGAATTGTGAATAACATTTTCTTTTCTTTTCTTTTACGTGCTTATTATTATTATTATTATTATTATTATTATTATTTTATTATTATTACTATTATTATTATTACTACTTATAACGCTTTTAACGTATACATATATTTCTATATCATTTTCATGTAGTGTCAGATATTAGATAGATATTAGCTTGTTAGCTACTCTAAAATTTGGAGGATAAATAAAGTTCATGTCATGTGTTATGTGTTATTGAATATGGTTCCAAATAATCTACCAATTGCTAATCTTGTAGTTTGTAACTAAATAAGGGCATCTCTATCAGACTTCAATGATATTTCAAACGACTGTGTAAAGCCCTTGAGAGCCCTTCGTTTTACATTAATCCTTGTCCTAGGAGCTGGTACTGGTTGTTGTTTCTTTGTTCTGGGGGCTAGAATAGGCCTATAATGCGGAATAGGATTAGCTTCAAAATACTGTATTAATTGTTGAACATTTTTCGTTGGTGTAGGAATAGGGCATGCTTCTCTCTGTCTCCTCGGAGCAAGAATAGGGCGTGCTTCTTGCCTCACTCGTACTAAATTCTCGAGCTCACTATCTGTAAGCCCAGATAACAATCTTCTTATAAGTTCATTACGTCGGCTCACGTTGTCGAGAGGTTATTTTGGCTGTTGGGGACACGCTTTAGTGGCCGCTGCAGGTGTAGAGAGGTGACCGTTGTCGTGAGGTTCAAACAAGAGTCAAAGTATAGACTGTCCGCCGGGACAAAAAAAGTGGCCGTAGTAAAGAGGTGGCCGTTAGTGCCGGAGGGTGGACTGTACTCGCCAAATATGACTCATGATTTTTCGCGAAATTAAGTGACAGTAAGGAACAGAATGATCATTGTGTCTTTAACTGGAAAACTATTATTCATGAGGAAACGTTGTGATGGGTATCATATATACATCGCGTAGGATCGTGTATGATCATATCCGGGACTATATGCATTTACCTTCTTACCACCTCTTGACTTGCTGCCAGTAGGATCTGATACTGCTGTTTTAGGAAGGCGATTGACCTGCAAAAATAACAAAAGTCAAGAAGCCTTTGGCTGAACTGACAAGAGGCTTTGCATCGTGACCATAAAGGCTTGCGTTAAAATTCAGAGTTTGATTTGGCTGAACGTCAGATGTAACGCAACTAGCAACACTAAATGTCAAAGATTATTTGTTACAACAGACTTGTTACAACAGTTTGTGCAACTGGCCCGAGCTGATGTTCTTTGAAATGACAGCAAGCATACCCTGCGAGTAGAGACCCTTCTATCCCTCTAGATAAGTTTTATCAAGGAAGATCGAACGGCCTCTGTTCGCCGGGTATTGCAAGTGCGAACCGATACGACAGAAGCCTTTTGTTCTTTGGGACTTGCACTAAGCTTACTCTACGGAATGATACCGCTTAACCTTTTTTGCCTATTTTTCAAGCTTGGGAAACAATTTCTAGTCTGTTCACATACCGGAGAAAAAAGATGTCTCCACACTTTATCCAATGCCTCGACTTGCCTTTGTCTGTCGTTCTGATATGACTGAAGTCTTTCGTATTCTTTTCTTTCTTCTTTGGACATATCCTCTTGCGCAGATTCCAAATCTTCTACTTTGTGGACCAATTCAAAGTGTTCCGCCCTGAGCCCGTGATAGGCAAGGTCATAATAGTCTCTTCTTAAGTCTTCGCTACATTTAGCAGCTTCCGAAATCATTCCTTGTGTCTCAGTGTATAACTCTTGCAGGTTCTGGCTCAGTCTAATCAAAAGGTCAAGTCTGACTGCTAATCGTAGTTGATCTTGTTTTACTACCGGCGCTTGCAAAGGAGATGTAACGTATGTTTTGAGCTGCTCGTTAATATTTTTTAGTTGAGCCCCAATGCGATGTTCTTTATCTGCTTGGTCCGCATCCGGGAAGAAAGCGCCGTCCTAAAACACATTAGAAATCGAAAAGTGCATAAGAAAATGACGAAGAAGAAAGCGTTCGAGAAGAAAGCGTTCAAATAGGCAACTAAAATTCGCCAAACGCGAAACCTCATGAGGCAGAGATTGGGCTGCAATAGTAGAGAAACAAAGGGAAAATAAGATGTCTTGTTATACCCTTCTCAAACTTATTTTTAGTGCCCCCTTCCCCCGAGTTGCCGCCAGTATCTTTGGCATTTAGGACTAGAAGCATAACTTGGGCCAGTTATGTCTAGGTTTGCACGCAACTGCAAAAATTGCGATTTTTTGTGTGTTTGCGAGAAATCGCAAAAATCGCAAGGTTGGCGGTTTTATGAAAGCTAGTTGCGAAAATTGCGAAAAATTGCTCGTCTGATGATTTTTCCCGTTAGTTGCGATTTTTCGCAGTTCTCAGCTGTTTTTTGCTCCCATCTTAAACTAGAAGACGCCGAACCAGATAAAATGATTAACATTAGGTTGTTTATTACAATGTTCCCATTAATTATGCGTGTCAACAATGTTGACTTGCCTCTTGGCTGGTATCGTTTGACTCACGCTTGACATTACAAAGTTCTTCTTTAAGTTCATCAATGACTTTTCTCAATCGTAAAATCTGTAGATTGTAAAACAAAGGAAACCAAATTAACGTTATTACTATTTTGTAAAAACGCCAAATGTCTTTTGCCGACGGAAAGGCTGGCAAATCTTTCCTTTATTGTGCACGTACTTTAAAAATAATTCGTCTCCTAAGGCGGCTTGTAGATAAAATCAACTTCAATAGTCACGTTTTCCTGATCATGATTTGTGGAATTGTCATGTATTCTAATTTTGCTAGTTAATGGTTAAGTTACGCGAGTCAAACAGTTCCCACATTTCCTTTCAAAACTTGACGAACTTTACTTTGGCTCTTCCAGTCCAGCCAATTCAGAGCATGCGCGAGCGCTCTTAGCTCAGGCAAAGGGGTTTCACTTTTTTCTCATATAATCGCTCACTAAAGTTGACTCGGCTTGAGAGTGTGATCATCTTTCTGGGACAAGTTAGTCTCCTATTTAACAGGGCCTAAGACGCACGACAGGCTCATCATTTGCACGGCAATGATTTCTGACTTACTTCTTCCTCTTTCTCTTGGAACTTTTGGCTGGCAGTTAAAAGCTGTTCTTTTAACTCTTCAGATTTGTTTCCCATTCTCAAAACCTGCTCCTGTAAAGAAAAAGGGAAAAAAATTGATGTTTTTTTTTACTAAACAGTACACGCCAAACTAGCAGAAGTAGCTGGACGATTTCATGCATACCTGGCTAATCACTTGTTCGCGTTCTTCTCCTCTATCTTTAAATTCTACTGTGGCACGCAATTGCAGGTTCTGTTATCATAAAAAAAAAGAAAAAAAAAACATGAACAAGTAAAAAAAGATATTTTGTTTAATAATCTGTTCTGCTATGTGAGTTATCCATCCTTAGTCTCTTACTTCCAACAAAAACCCTCAACTAGCAAAAACGGAACAAGTACGAAGAGTGGGTCTGAAGCAAAGTTGTGAACTTGGCAACTAAAATAATTCATGACAAGAAGCTTTTATTTCTCTTGTATACCATATCCAGCATTAATATAGCAAACAAATGCCAATTTATAACGATAATTATCCGATTTCTATCCCGAAAAAAAGTTGACTTCGTTCTAAATAAATAAAAAATATATTTTTTCCTCTTTTTGGGAGTAAAAGTGCAATGATTCCGAATTTTAGAGAAAATGGAGCTTGTTGTACGGGCTAATAAAAGTAGCTTAATGAGTCCCTAAGGGTCAGTGACACAGAAAGGGGAGGGCCGCAGAAAAAATTCGCATGCCGAGGAGAGGGGCATGGGCAACTGAGGGTAACCATGATTACTCCTCCCCCCCACCCCTGCAAGGCTTGTGAAGCTAAAGAAGGAAGAACACAGATTCTCCATTTATCTATTTATTTTGTTATTTAATTATATTGTATTAATCACTATAATTTGGCAAAATTTGTGTGGCAGGGAAGGCAGAGCCCATGCCTCCTAGGGTAGCGGTGTCCCTAGGAGGACCCCCTAGAGTAGCGGTGTCTCTAGAGGCAACCCTACATTAGAGTGTAACATAGGGTGGACCAGAAGAGGGGTGCCCTTCTGGAAGGAGAATAGGTCAGATGGTGAGTTGTGCCATCTTGGAGTAAGCAATCCGGACCTATTGCCAAGGAGGGCTATCCCACATACTGTGGGGTAAAGTGCAGCCCAGGGTGCACTTCCCTGTCACCAATAAGTAAGCCTAAGAATTATAAAATGTAGAAACACCTAGGATGTAGTTTTGATATCGAGCTATTTTATATATATATATATATATAAAAAAAAAAAGTGGCAACGTAACGAGTAGTATAATGTAACGAACTCTGAGATAAAATAACCAAACTTAAAGAGAATACAATGAAATAGTATATCGTAAACATTTGCAGGACAAAGCACAGCCATAACAATTAGAGAAGACAAAGCTTCCAGTTGGGTGGGAGGGTGGGAAAAATACAATCTTAAAGAGTGCGAGTAGGCACTTGCTTGAAGAACAAAGCTGAAATGTGGCCGACTAATGGTATGAGGGGTTTACATAAGGCGAGACAGGTGAGAGTCATGTGATATTGTGGAAAATTACGGGAAGCTTTGGCAACCACTTTAACATTGTAAAAGTAAAAGTACTTTGAGCTAAACAATGAGCTATTGACTACTGCACAAGCCTTGACTGCAAGGGTGAGGAGAGTAGAGTACACTAGGGACAAGTGAGGAAAGAACTAGTACTCCCTTAGGGCTCATTAACCCCAGTTAAGAGCTTAAACTTATAATTAATGAGTCCCTAAGGGTCAGTGACACAGAAAGGGGAGGGCCGCAGAAAATATTCGCATGCCGAGGAGAGGGGCATGGGCAACTGAGGGTAACCATGATTACTCCTCCCCCCACCCCTGCAAGGCTTGTGAAGCTAACGAAGGAAGAACACAGATTCTCCATTCATCTATTTATTTTGTTATTTAATTATATTGTATTAATCACTATAATTTGGCAAAATTTGGGTGGCAGGGAAGGCAGAGCCTATGCCCCCTAGGGTAGCGGTGTCCCTAGGAGGACCCCCTAGAGTAGCGGTGTCTCTAGAGGCAACCCTAAATTAGAGTGTAACATAGGGTGGACCAGAAGAGGGGTGCCCTTCTGGAAGGAGAATAGGTCAGATGGTGAGTTGTGCCATCTTGGAGTAAGCAATCCGGACCTATTGCCAAGGAGGGCTATCCCACATACTGTGGGGTAAAGTGCAGCCCAGGGTGCACTTCCCTGCCACGATTGTGTGAGCCCAAGATATTCTGGTCAAGAATGGGGGAACACAATCACCCCACAGTAAATTGTGTGGACGTTGGCTGGGATACCAACTGCCACATGGGGAAGAAATAATATACTATATTGGCATGGAAAACCCTCGGGGGGGGGGGTCGAAAAACCGTTTCGCCTTGTTTGGTTTGCACAAGTATTTTAAAATGGAGGTCTAGGATAAGGAGAAAAACCTAACAGCCTTACTGATTAAAATAGTAAGAAACATAATTAGAGTACATAGTAATCATAATAATAGTCATCAGGTAGACAACAAAGAACGGTCTAACCTACAATTAGTACTGCAGTTCATTGACAGTTGTTTAGGGATAGTTAGCAGTGTTTCTTGAGGAGTTCTTATGTAATGTTCATAACAGTCAGAAGACCAGCGGCCTAATACCTTGATTAACCAGGCAGGAATCCCTGCAGCAGCTGCAGTGGTCGCGGCGCCAATACGGAAGCTATGTGAGAAATAGTGTTGAGGTTGTATGCCGCAGTGCTGCAGGACGTCACGGAGTTCATGAGTAAGAGAAGTTCGGGTGAGCCACTTGCCACTAGTAAAGGTGAACAGCGGGCCTGCTGATGATGGTTGGCATTGTAACACATAATCTTTCATAGCCATAACAGCACAGATGGAGGTAGTGGACCTTGCTAGGGTTAGGGTGCAACCATGGCGGAAGGGATCTGTTTTGGACCGTTTAATGAGGACTAGCATGTAATTGGGGGATTCAATGTTAGGGACAAAGGTGACATCCTTAAAGCAAAGGTGAGTTTCTTGATCAAAGACTTTGTCATTGCAGGTAAATTCGCTTGAACGTAAAAAACCGAAAAGGGCTAAGGTGAAGGCTGCCCAGAGCATAATGTAATTAAGGTCACAACTCAAGTGCGGTTGGTAAGAGTTGAAAATAGACTGCAGGATTTGGATTGTAATTGGGTAACGATCTAATTTGACCGGGGTTTGGGAACGTTTGATCCCATTAAGGACCTTCTGGAGTCTAAACATTTTTGGGAGTTTTAAGGGGAAATTGTATTGCCTATGGGTTCTTGAACGGCAAACAGGTATAGCTTAACGGTATTGTAGGAAACGGTTTTGGCTAAGTGGGAGACAAAATAAATCAGGGTAATTTCAGATGCGGGGAGAAGGGGTGTAGAGGGGCTAATTAACCCTTGCATAAGGCAGAAGGAAATGAAATAGTTTTTACCGACACTATAAGAACGTTTGGTGGCTGGGGCAAGGGACGCACCAAAGTAGCGATAAACAGAAGCTGTTAAATTGATGTCGCTGATGGAGGGATGACGCAGGGGGAGGGGGAGGCGTTGGGAGCCAGGTGACGGAAGCGGTCCATCTGAAAACGGGACAAAGAATCAGCTATTGAACTATCTAGTCCAGGGATATGTCTAGCAGTAAACGAAAAGTTTTGTTCTAAAGAATTGTAACAGCTCGTACGAGGTCCATGATCGTAGGGGACTTAGAGCGTTTGGAGTTGATGATGGAGACAACTGGCAAGTTATCGCACCACATACAAATATGTTTGCCTGACCAGGAAGGGCCCCAAAGGTAGCAGGCAATGTAAAATGCAAACAGTTCCTGCCAATCAATGCTGATACCCATGGTGGGGTTAAGGAGGTGTTGAGGGAGCCAGGTAGCCTGAAACCATTCCCCATTGAGATAGCCACCATACCCATGGGACCCAGAGGCGTTCGTAAATAATTGCAGGTCAGGCGAGGAGAGAATATCACCCCCTAAGAAAAGGCTAACTCCATTCCAATGGTTAAGGAAGTTTAACCACATGGAAATGTCTTTGCGGAACTCCCCATTCAATTTAATGTGCCAGCGAGAGTTAGTGATGCCCTTTGTTAAACTTATTATTCTTTGCAGAAAAGCCCGGCCCGGGGCAACAACCCTGCAGGCAAATTGTAGGGTACCAATCAGGGACTGAAGTTCCTTCAAAGTGGCAGATTTACGGTATAACCACTGTTGAAGGGCCTGTTTAGCACGGATTAGTTTGTCCAAGGGAAGGCGAGCTTCCATTCTTGTGGAGTCAAGGAGAATACCCATAAATTCTAACGTGGTGGTGGGAGCAAAAGTTTTACCGGGGGCAACAGGGATATTGAGTTCACTGAAAAGACAAAGGATTTTGCAAAGGGCTGTAAGGCAGTCTGACCTAGGGGGCCTGGTGACAAAGAAAAAGTCATCCAGGATGTGGATCACGTTAGGGATACCTAGCTTATTTTTAATTATCCATTCAATCATGCAGGAAAATTGGTCAAAAAGATAGGGTGCTGATCGTAATCCAAAGGGGAGCACCGTATCGAAGAAATACAGGCCGTTCCATTTCATACCGAGGAGCTCCCAGTCGGATGGGTGTACTGGGATATTGCGGAAGGCTGACTTGATGTCCAACTTGGACATAAAGCACCCTTGACCAATGTTCTGAATGATAGAGATGGCAGTATCTATTGTAATGTAGTGTAAGGAGTAGTCGGTTGGGCTTATGTGGGAATTGACGCTAGTGGTTTGATGTTTGGGAAAGGAAAGGTGAAAAATGGTTCTCCACTCGGTGGAGTGCTTTTTTGGAACAACCCCGATGGGATAAACCTGAAAATTGGGAAAAGGGGGAGAAACGAATGGGCCAGCGGTGTGACCAAGCTGTAACTCTTTCAGGAGATTGGTGCTTACGATATGTGGATTTTGCCTGGCAGAAATGAGGTTGGGGTATTCCTTAGGAACCCGAGGACCCTGGAAACCAATTCTAAAACCCTGGGAGAGGCCGGTAAGGACGGCATCAACAGATGCACGGTCAGGGTGATCATGCAAATAAAGGGCAAGTTGGGAAAGGTCAATAGGGGTGGTAGGGGACAGCTTAGAAAGGTATTCAATTGCGGCTTCGGGTGGAATGGCTTGAGCGGCTAGTCTTTGACTGGGTGGGTCCAGAGATTGAGGAGTCAGGGTGGTCCTTTCCTGGGTGGGCTGCAGTGCATCCAGGCTTGTTGCGTTGGTGAGTGTAGGGGCAGGGGGTGCGGGCGCAGGGAACCCCTTTGTTGAAGTTGAAGCAGAGGTCACCACGTTTGGGCCCTGAAGAGTCCGTAGACCTGGGGGAAAGGGGGCAGGAATCGGTTACATGATCCGAGCTGCTGCAGGCCTTACAAAGTATGGCTTTTGGGACGCCAGTAAAGGTGTCTAGGTGCAACTGAACATCCCTTTGACCCCAGTTAATGGAAAGGTTGTGAGAGGCCCTTCGGCGAAATTCCATATCGTACAAATACCATGCCATACCGGGGAACTTACGGGCTGACTCACGTATCAGTTGCTGGTAGGCGAAGAGGTCCACCTCCCGGGATGGGTAAGAGGAGAGGAGTACAGACGAGTAAATGGCAAAGGCGTCGAGCCATCGGTCGATCCCAGTAATTTTGGGGCGCTTAGCCTGAGATGGGAGGGGTATAGTAAGGCCCTCGTTTCCTACTTGTAGTTTAAGCTGGGAATTAGCGGTAACGTGGTCTCGTAGGAGAGACGAAAAAGGAAGAAGGCTAGCAAGGTCCACGTACTCACCGTTTGTTATGGCCGCGATGCAGCTGTTGGAGAGATGGCTGGCGATAGAAGGGACTCTGTAGTTGGTGTGCAGAAGGGCTGCGTCTTCCGGTGTTCCGAAATTCAAATCTTGCTGAGAGGAGGACAGCGAGAAATCCAGAGAGGACGGAATCTGTTGTTGTCCGCCATTGCGGACCGGTGGGAGAGAGGGATCTGGTGCGAGGCTGGTAACGCCTGGCAAATGTTGCTGAGCGGATTGTTGGACAGATGGCTGAACGACGCCAGATGTTGAGCTCGACAGCGAGTTGCTCGCGGAGTTTAAAGTTGCCAGTTTTTGCTCCACGATAGAAGCGATCATGGAGGCCAATTGCTGATCCGGCATGGTCGCTGGGCCGGTAGGTGGCGATGTGGAGTCCTGAGAATCGTTCGCTTGGAGGCGAGCGATGAGCTGCTGCCGTGGCCCTGATTGTACCAGGCGGCGCTGGGACAAAAGTAAACGTAGTGTTTCGGTCGGCATTTGTGCGTACTGCGTCATTTGTACTGTCTGTACTACATCTGCAGAGTTTGCACGGCCATTTGACTGAGCCGTGGTAGATGGAACCGTAGTACGTTGGCTGCTTCGAGATTTGCGTTGTTTCGGCATGATACGTACACGGAGAGAAAAATACAATCTTAAAGAGTGCGAGTAGGCACTTGCTTGAAGAACAAAGCTGAAATGTGGCCGACTAATGGTATGAGGGGTTTACATAAGGCGAGACAGGTGAGAGTCATGTGATATTGTGGAAAATTACTGGAAGCTTTGGCAACCACTTTAACATTGTAAAAGTAAAAGTACTTTGAGCTAAACAATGAGCTATTGACTACTGCACAAGCCTTGACTGCAAGGGTGAGGAGAGTAGAGTACACTAGGGACAAGTGAGGAAAGAACTAGTACTCCCTTAGGGCTCATTAACCCCAGTTAAGAGCTTAAACTTATAAATGACAAGACACATAGTTATTTATCTTAAGAAGTATTATTGAACGGTGCTACAAAGATCAGTTAACTGTTTTGATTACACCCTCCAGAGTTGATGTTTGCTTTTCTAGTTCAAATTTTGTAATCCCCGAAAACAACAATCATTAAAACAAACCCTGAAGTATTGCTGTAGTTCAAGTGGATGACGTCATCGACTACATAAAGGTGCAGTAGCAGTAATCGTTAACTTAAACTACAATGACCTTTAATCAGCCACGTTATTTGTTTTACGTTTTTTTTATTTGTCTATAGAGACGAAAATAATAGCTTTACTCTGTTTCGTTTTGATTCATTAGTAGTCGATTAATGTAAGTTAATTTAGTAGCATAATTACCTGGCTTGGATCGATTGGATATATCAAAATGTCAGCCAGGTTTTTCAGTCCTATACTCCTTAAAGCATCAGCTAATCTCGCAGCAGTAGCTTCGTCTCCCTTCCGATTCATCCATAACACCAGAATCTCAATACAGCATTCCTTTGCACAGTGACATTTTTCCTCTTCAATTGCGTCAATACGTGGTTCAAAGTACCCAAGGGCTCGTGCAAGGTCTTTCCATTTAACACCAATGCTGTAGGGAAGCTTATAATTGTGTATGTCAAACTCACTCATCTTATGATTCGGACTCAACCCTAGTGAGGGTAAATTGCTAGCTGTGAAATGTGACGAAACCGAAGTATTAGCTCTCAGCTAAGGGCTGCCTTTTTGAGTATTTCCATTTACTTGTCTGTAATTGTCACCACCCACCTCATCAAAACAAAAGCAAGACAAGACCTCTAGAGCTCTTGATAAAAAAAAAAAAACGATTTTATTTTAGCAACAGTAAAAGCCCGCGACTTTTAAGAACCTGTTAGGCTAAAATTTGCCAGTTAAGCCCCCTCTATAAGAGAAACAGTTTAGCCTAAAATTTGAAACAGGTTTTTATTTTCTTAAATCTATCAATAAAAAAATTTTGTACACTTGAGCAAATAACATAAGCCAACATTCAGAATCCTCTTTGGAGAGATAGATGACTTTGGTAATATGAATGCCATTGTTTAAATCAAATATAATTGTTGTTTGATTGACACAATTACAAATTAAATACAGTTCTCCTTTTTATGTATACAACTTCTGATTTGGTATGCAGATTTTATTCTCATGAAGCGAGTTTATAAACCAGCTGCAAAATCGAACGCCCCATCCTAGGTGTCCGCCGTGACGTCATCTAGTAAGTGACGTCAGGAAACGACATTTACTGTGGGTGATTCACGAGAGATTTCTAACGCAAATGACACAGAGCGGCAAGCACAAGGGGCTGCAAATCCTCGCCGGGGAAGATTTTCTACCGAAACTCCTCTTAAGCGAGAACGGCGGCTTGAAATTCAGCACGAACAACGAAGAAGACGACGAAAACAAGAAACCGCGGAGCAGAGAAAACATCACTTAGCACAATAAAGGCAACGCCTTCAACAAGAGACAGAGGAACAAAGGAACAGGAGACTGGAATATCACAGGAAATATGACCAAGGTAGGTGTACATTAAATGTAAATAATGTAAGTAATTCAGGGCTTTTAAGTAATGAAACCCCGGAACAACGAGACCAAATAAAAAAACAAATAAATAAATAAATAATGATTTCGAGGTAGCACATCCACAAAGTGGTTCTTCGTCTACCTGATTCCTGGTCGAATTGGAATTTGGAAATGTGGGTTTTTGAGGAGAGGGGAAAACCGGAGTTCCTGGAGAAAAACCTCTCGGAGCAAAGGAGAGAACCAAAAACAAACTCAACCCACATGTAGCGTCGACGCCGGGATTTGAACCCGGGCACATTGGTGAGAAACAAGCGCTCTCACCACTGCGCCATCTATTGCTCCTCAAGTCTTGTCTTCGCCAAAACAACGCCAATAGAAAGGGGTATTCAAAACCACTGAGGAGAAGGAACATCGAAAACAAACTGCTTGAGAATATACAGCCAACAGAATTCAGAACGAAACCGATGAAGAAAGACAACAACGACTACAGCGGCAGCTACAGAATAATGTGAAGAGAATTCAGAACGAAACCGATTAGGAGAGACGCTGCCGACTGGAGGTTTACAGACAAAATGATGCTGTTCGACACAATGAGAGGCAGCAAGAATTACACGATCTCCCAAATACTCGTGAGGAATATATTTCCAACGCATGAAGGACAGCCGATAATCCTTTACACCAGCAGGAATAGGTTCAGAGTGAGATGGCCAAATCTCACTGCATTATGAACAGTTAAGAACACCGCCAATGTGTTACGTGTAAGGAAACTTGGCCTACAAAACAAGGTTTAACTCTTCCTAGGTTTGAATGCTTAAGGCCCTGTTAACAAGGAGGGAGGGTAAACCTGGTGCTAGGATTACCCTAGCAAGGTTACCCTAGCACTTGCACATTTCTTCTTTTTTTGCACGACGAGTCAACAAGGCAGGTAGGGTTACCCTAGCAAGAGGGTCACCCTATCTGCCTTGTAAACGCTCTGCTAGGGATAACTCGCCTACCCGGAACAACTTTCTTCCGTCATGCGTGACAAGTAATCTTGACAATTTAAGGGGAATTATCCAATTTCGGAGCTAAATTATAAACATCTGAACAATAGAAAGTATTTTCTGTGTACCTTGATAGGAGTTTCCCGTTTTTTCGGACGGAGGGCTTGGCTTCAATGCTTTTCCAGCACTATTTCCTTATGATAAAGGGGACCCTACCAAGCATACGCGCCTTCGTGAAGTTTCTTTAACAGATGGTTTCAAACACCTAATCAAGTATGCAGACATATCAATGAATGGAACCTTTGCATGACGATTTGCATCACACCCTCCATTCCCACATTGGGCACTGAACATGAAACAACGCCATCAATTGTTGTCAGAAGCGCATATTTATCTTACTCAAAACCCAGAAGATGGAGGAACTCCCAGAAATGGTAGGCTAGATGTCAGCAAACCAGCTCATGAATTGTGTCCAGCGTTACGTTGCTAAAATACAAGGCACAAACCATTACTGGTATTTGCGTTACCAGGAACTTGAGGCACTAATATAGCCTAGAAAGGGGCTCCCACATTTTCCCTTACTTTCAGTGCTGCTGATAACTATTGGCCAAATTTACACAAACTGCCACAAGAGCCAAAACAATGCAATTCCTTCTGTCCGAATAAGGGCTGTCATTGATAATCCTCACATCACAGACGCTTACTGTTTCACAGTTACATGAAGTTTGTATTCAGAATGGAAATGTCTTTGCTTTGAGTGGCACGAGGCAGTATTCATGCGCATGGGTGTGCAAAGCTATCCAACGACCCAAGCCTTTGCAACCTTGTAAAGACAGCAGTCCAGGGTTGGAAGTTGGAGCAAATTTTACGCCTCCACAAACAACATCCAAGTTACCACCAGATGGCTAACGACTCCCAACTTCAGATACAAGCAAGTCATCAAGCACAAGCAACTGTAATAGCGTATGCTGATTGGCTGGTAACAACTATTAATGATGTACTTCCACAGAACAACTGGACCGTTCCCTTATCACATCCATCAGCAATATCAATTGAAAATGTAGAGAATTTAGATACAGACTACACAGCCCTTGTCAATTCAGTGCAGCGCCATACAAAGTGTAGCACAGCATACTACATTAAGATTAAACCCAAGCAGCAATCAACATGTCGATTTAATTTTCCAAAGGATAGTCAGGATGAATCTCCTATCGACTTCGAACTTATCAGACCAGCCAAGAGTGAAGACCGTGAATTAACTGTAGAGGAAATCACCCAGGCTAAGAGTCAAAGCAACACTTACAACAGAGCCAAACGATGAGAGAATCAACTTCCGCAACACTGGAGAGCCAATGTTACTGTATACTCTCGGGCACCACTGGTTTGGCAGGTTACAACATAGAAGGATATACTTTACAGTCAGCAATGATTATGCCAATATTTACGTATTGCGGCTATAATAGTCTTGGATGGTCAGAGTCCCGCAAACACATAATCCGCTCCATTGAGAAACGAAGCCTCGAAGTCATTACCCCGAAATGCAGTCCGAAGAACTGCAATCTTCGATTTTTAACAATTGACAACTTTTTGCAAAAGAAAACGTGCTGCTTTGTTTTTGACTGCCTTAATGGAACTACATGTTTCGCATTCAGCAATTATTTTCAACGATTTCACTATAATTCTTTGAACACTAGAAACAATGGGGAAGCAGCAAAACTACCAAAGGAGAAAGTGAGTTTAGTGCGCCGTTGTTTTTATTTCTTAGGTGCCTTGCTTTTTAATTCACTGCTATTAAGTTTAAGAAAAATTAATTCTATTAATTCTTCTGGACAATTTTTCCTTGTAACTTTTATTGTAGTTTTTAACCCTTTTTTTAACCTAGTACATGTTTCCTTTTTATATTTTTGTTTATTCTTATTTATTAGGTTTTTAATGTTTAGTCAGCAGGACCCCATTGATAACAGTACTTGGTACTGAAGGGTTATCCTAGGTAAATATTCGATTATTATTATTACTATTATTATTATTATTATAACAATTATTATCATTTTCATCATCATTACAGCTACCAGTTCGTAATCATAATAGTAATGACTTACGAGGAACAGCATTGCAACGTCTGCAACTTCGTTTCTCCGGAAAGCACTACCTTATTACGGATGAAATGTCAATGCTTGGTCAGCAGACACTGGCTTGGGTCGATAAGCGTCTATGACAAGCAACATGCGAACTTTATGAACCTTTTGGAGGGATTTCTGTTATGTTCCCTGGAAATTTTGCACAGCTACCACCTGTTGCAAATAAGCCTGTTTATGCTTTCCCATCCCAGTTCAGTTCTTTACTCGCACAGCATGGGCATTCCATTTATAGTCTTTTTGAAACAATTGTTATGCTATCGGAAAATATTCGTCAGGCTGGAAACAATCCTGAGGCAGAACAATTTCGAGCAGTTCTCCTTCGCTTACGATATGGTCAAACCATTCACGATGACTGGATGACAGTCTGTCAGAGGACACCACAGTATGTTAACATGAGTAACGTCATAGATGCACCGCGATTATATTTTGACAAGCTCAGTGTGGCAAAGTACGACTTTGAGAAACTCAAGAACCTTGGATCACCAATAACTCGTATATCTGCTCTTCATTTAGGTAGAAATGCAAAGAATGCCACATTGGATGATCCTGGTGGCCTGGATGCTGTAATGTTTCTTGCACGGGGTGCTGCGATTATGCTTACAGGCAACCCTTGGCAGGACGTCGGGCTGTGTAATGGCATCACTAGTGTGGTGGAAGATTTACTCTCATCCTGATCGCCCTCCACCTTGCAGACCCATTGCAGCCCTTCGACAGTGAGCAAACTACACAGGCCCGCTTTTTGAGCAACAAACCCCAAGACTGTCCCCATACCACCACACCTATTTGAATGGGAAAGTGACGTGCAGAGACTTTCTAGACAGCAGCTGCCACTGAGAGGGTGATATGCCATGACTATTCACAAATGGCAAGGTCAAATATTACCTCAAGTTGTGGTGGACCTAGGTAAGTGAGAAAAAGCTGCAGAAAGTAGTTTTGTTGCTATTTCGAGAGTGCACTCCTTACAGAAATTAGCATTGGATGTCCTCTCAAAGACTAGAATTAATTGGAAAGAGCAAGCAATAAACAGGAAAGACTCCAACAAAAACAAAGGTTAGCAGAAGTTACCGCACTTCGATACGAGCACCTTTAGTCCATTATTCAATTTTACGGACCTATATCTCACGGTAAGTAATCATTTAACAAACCTTCCACTTACTTTTCGCCCAAAATAAACTTAATCTCATAACATAGTTCAACAATTCTTAGTCAGAAGAATAATACAAGAAGACAATCGACACACTTTCAGGTAAGTGTACAATCTTTTCAGGCCTAACGTACCAGTCAATTTCAATCTGCCCATTCCCCCCTCCCCCTAGCTAACCCCCGGCTAATCCCCGGCTATTAGACATCTTTGACAAATCTGAGTCCAAATCGCCTGTACGTTGGCAGTTTTGATTGTGACCAGAAACTAGGCAAATTCCAGTGGATATTACCCTGCAGTCACTCATTTACACCCATTGCCGGTTTACATGTGACGTCACAGTGGCCATGTTGGTGGTCTTCTTTTGACCCCTAACATGGCTAACCCGTCACGTGGTTGCAAACCACGAATTTCCGTTGGACAATATTCAGGAATGTGAAATATGGTAAACACATGACCTATTTAACTTTTCTGGGGGGGGGGGTCCCACCCTAAACAATCTGTAACCACTACAACATAATAATAACAATAATAATAATAATAATAATAATTATCGTTTATTCAACCTTTTTGCAGCATAAACTGAATTACAAGGCGGGTCGTTAATTACATACAAACACTTCGTTATTATGACACGTAAATATAACTGTTAATGTTAAGACATATCACATTTCGGTATTTTAAACGTGATTCTGGTATTTGTTGGTGCAAAAATTTCCAACTCTGTTAGTTCTTGAGGAGGCAGGCACAGAAACAGTTTCTCCCGTTCTAAGGGCATACGGTCTTGTGTGTGCAACTCGCGACACTAAGTTTCGTAGCAGGTCGGAAGAAGAGTAACCTCGCTTGAGAAATGTTATTCACGCATCCTCCCTCCTCTGGCATACATACCATTTCACTTATTCTTTTTTACAGTGAGGGGACTGGGATCCAAACTGTTTCGACCAAAGGAGATGGACTATATGTCAGTTACACTATTTACTCTATTTCTCTGCATCCGTACCGTTCCCAGCATCTGATGGGCCACCCACCCTAAAGCCTCGCGAGTTTCTGCGATACACGTATTTCTAGCTTTAGGTAAAAATTCAAGCTACCACAAACTGACTGTGATCGACCTTGTAATATTACACTTTCGCACTTGACAGAAATAAAATAAATATTTCAATGACCTTGGGCAAAACATTTCTTTACACCTCTCAAAATAAACACCATCTGCACCCTTCTCAGCAACGTTATTTAATTCGCACATCCTCAGCATTTTACCAACTAAAGCCCCTCCCCTTTAAAAAAATTCACAGCACGAACGCTCATTATTAATCTTTGATTAGCGCTTCCTGCATTTAAACATAGGTCTCGCTAGCTTAAGAGAAGAATCCTGGAATACAGAGGTCCTTTCAACGCGTTAATAAAACTGACTGGTACCTTCTTGCCGGATCTCTAATGTAGAGATGCTAGCGCCTGACGTCACTTGAAGTGGGTTTTAAACAAAACTAAATGCAAGGCTGGCAATACGGCAAAGGGCTGATTTATTTGAGGCCCCAAACAAATCAGGTCTTTGTCGTACTGCCAGCCTTGCACTCAGTTTTGTTTAATGCTAGCTTAAGACAATACTAGAGACAGTACACGCAGTGCAAATTTCTGCCGCATGCCGATTCAAATGCAAAACCACTCCCACTGGAACCACCCTCTCTACCATTACTAGAGGGTAAATTATTGACGATAACCCCATGCATGCTAACCTAACTGAAAACGTACCAGAAATGTCCACAGTTGCTGACAGTTTCTGAGTCATGCCCAAGGGGAGGCTTTTAAAAACATTATTTCCTGACACTGGAGATAAAATGTTACTTAGACATGTGATCATGCCGACTTGGTCGTGTTCCCTTTTACGGCTAGCTAGTCTCAATTCTTGTCTTGGGCTTGAAATCACGAAAAAGTCATGCCCTAAATGTTAAAAGTCCAAAAACATTCCTCGAAATTTTAGTTTCCAAGCCGCCTGATGATTTTTTTGGCCGTTCTTTGACTTTTTCAGTATGGCGATCGTTTTTTCCTTACCTTTCCAAGCGCCTGTCTTGTTTAACTCATCGTCGGAATCTAAAATCCCTTTCTCTGAACTAGAGGATGACGTTTCACCATCAGCAGAATACCCTGTTTCTGTGATATCGTCTTCCAAAATTTGTTTTAAGTCCTTGTCAGAAGAAAGTTCTGTCACAGATGAGAAGAAAAATAAATTGACTAAAAACAGCAACCACGTACAAAATACTCTGATCCTATTCGTTACGGCTGCTTTTTGAGAAAAGGGCTGCAATAAGATGTAACCCCGTTCAAGAACATTTAAACATGTACAATAATCCTCCTATAGTCGAACTTCTACCACTTCAGAACACCTCGCAACAATGGCCATCTCTATATATCACAGACACATTTTGTCTTAGTGGACAGTCAACACCTTCACATTTAAATATGGACAAACAAACAAACGGGTGTAATCTTCATCCTTATTCGCGGTGCTTTCGTTAAGTAAACATTTTTCGGTTTTGAACTAAAGCATTGTTTTATTCTCATATTTTGATTGTGTTACGTATAAAAGTGCTATAAAAAGCATTTATGTTTTCATGCCTTCTTGTCCACTTTGATACACCTCACTGCTATTTATTCAGTGCTGCATTGATCGAGCTCGTCTACTGGTCTGGTAATAATCAAACAGTCCCACACCTCATGGAGTTAATGGCTATGGGGGAATCCCCAAAGCTGCTTTTAACAGAAAAATAACAATTTAAATCACTAACAATTTATTCCATAGGAGAAAAAGTAACTGGACAAGTAAAGGTGAGGGCAATCAAAACGCCCAAGAAAAAACTAAAATCTAAGAAAAAATCGAGGAAATGCGAGGTGAGGAGGCGGGCATGACAATGTAAGCTGCACTTGTCGGACGTCAAGTCAGAATGGCAGTAGAGCGATAGCCAAATGGGTCTAAAAAAGGTGGTCCGCCGTAGTCGCCTGATTGGGCGTCGCCCAGATAAAATATGAGATAAACTCTATAAGGAATAATTGTTATGTTAGGTTATACTTATGGCATATTCTTACGTAAGAGAGAAGATGCAACGTGACTTGAAGCTTAGGATATTAAACGTGAATCGGCATGAAACATAAAAATCCTATTTGTGCCAAATATTCAATTTTTAAACACTGAAAAAATAGTATATTCTTACTTTTTTGCAAAAACGTGATGTTACTTTACGTTCCCGCCTCCAAGTGACAGTCACAGTTCTACAGCGGGCCCTTTTAGTCATTTTGAATCTTTACAGTATTTGTTAACTTCAAAAAGCAACATTTAGGCCCGGTTCAGACGCCGTACTTTTCATGAGCCGAACCTAATACATTGAATTAAGTACATGAAAAGTTCGGCGTCTGAATCAATTAGGAACGCCTGTTTCAATTTGGAACGGCTCAGCCGTTCT